>JARVLU010000103.1:22430654-22445518 GCA_031762415.1 Simpsonichthys santanae | reverse complement strand
AGGAGCAGAAAGAAGAAGAAATCTTATTATATCTGCCCCTTATTTCAAAATTTGTTCAAACAATGATAACCTTCAAACTACATAACAAAATGAACAACTACTTAATTTTTCTAACTGTAATACACAAACACACTATGCTACATCATATATAGTTTTTGAGCAAGTCAGTTTTAACCTTTTTCTTAAATGTATACATTGATTTTGCATTTTTAACATCACTCCCCAGGACATTCCACAATCCAACTCCCTGAATTGAGGTTGACCGTCCGTCCCTTCAAGCTGGTTCTGAATTTTGGTTTGATGAATATCTCTGCCCATTTGAGATTATAATAACTTTGTCTTTTTATAAAATTTCAGATCTCCCACTGCTGAAAAGTCAAGACCCCTCCAGTTTAAGTAATTACCATCTAAACTGTTGAGGCTGTCCAAAGTTGTCTATTTTTTCATAAATGACCAACTGGAATTCACAATTTATTGCATTTATATTTGATAATAAGGTTTTTATTCTTTTCAGTCAGGCTTTAGATCAGGACATAAAGTAAGCTGGTATCTAACTGGGAACACCAGTGACTGTTGGATATGCCTGTGACCCTGTGAATTTTATTTAAAATCATGGCCTACTTTTGAGTGCACAGCTTAAAGTTTGTGCTCATTATGTTTTTGCACTACTGCTCACATTGTACATGCCTCAACATGTTTTGTACCCACCTTGGCAACTTTCCACATAATTAATCTACTGAAATACAGTTTTAAAAATAAGATAGACAGATTTAGGACAATGTTTTAAAAATGATTGAACATAGAATGACTTTCAGATCAGGACATTTGTGGCTGTAGCCTCTGATGTCTGACAAAATACAGGCCTAGCCCTGGAATCACAGAAACTAAATGAAGACGAGACACAATAAATCTAGAACTACTTTGAGACAACTTGTGTTGCAGATGTTTTTGAACATATCCAAACAACAACACTCCAAAACTCTTCAACTCGTGAGGAAACTGAAAATTTCACTCAGAGACATTTTAGAGACTTTTTTCACGAACGCTGTTCTCAAAGTAATATCCAACAGCCACAACCTGAGGCTAGATGTAAACCACTTGACAGGCTGACACTTTCAATCCAGCAGTTCTTGAACATCCATTACATGACTGAATAAAATTATAATTATTTAGTGTAAAAAAAAAACTACTTTTAATCTTAAAGAACTGAATTTCACATAAACCGCTGACGTTCCACAAGGATCTGTTTTAATCTCCCTTTTATTTTTCATTTTAATAAATTAATTTGAAGAACGACTGAATTTATCTCAGACACAGTTACACGCACACTCAACATCAGTCATACACTTTACCTTGTTTCAATCAAGCATTTGGTATTTTACAAAAATGTCAATGTATGTCGGTTGAAATTACACGTGTCCTAAAAAGACTAATTTACTGGCTTTCAGGTTTTTTTATTTAAAATTTTATTTAATTTTTTTAATTAAATGAAGCTGCTACAGTACAAGGAGATAAAGGAATTTATTTTTTATTTTCATTTTTATTTATTTGCAGAGAGGATCAGTCAGAGCTTTATATTTAACTTTGAAGTTGTGCACCTTAATTGCTGGAGTATTTAAAGTAAAGAAGTTAAATTCAGTGAAAATACAATTCTATATTTTTTTCAATAAATACACTAAGTTTGAAAAGTGAATCTTTCATTATGTCATTTAGTTTTAGATTTAATTGCCTTAATTGCAGCAGTTTGGGCTCTGCAAATGTATCAAGGTTTCTGATTTATTGCTTTTGATTTAGCTCTGTGATACACTCAGTGCAAGATCGACAGTGAGGTCTGAACGAACAAAGAAAATCTGGATGCCTTGTAGGTCACAATCAGTCATTCTTAATATTGTTCAAACCTTGTGAGTTTGCGGATAAACGTCAAGGCTGCATCATAAATGTACACCTCATGCCTGCAGTGAGTGCTTCATCCAGCCTAAGGCTGCCTCAGTGAACTCGCTCAAGGTGGACGACCGGCTGGGAGTCTGACCCGAGGGCTCGGCCATAGTCAGAGCTTCAGAGGGCCTCCAGCTGCAGCTCATGCTCCTGATCTCTGATTAATGGTTTTCCAGCTCCTTCTAAGGGCCTATAAGACCCTGGGATCCTGGCTCACTCCCACAGATTCCCTTTCCCCTCTCCTATGTGTGTCCAACAGGCTTATGCTGGCTCATGAGGGGTGGAGAAGACCTGCAGAGGGGAGAAAATCCTCTACCTCGACAGCACAGGCTCACATTCACACACTGAAAAAACACAAGCAAGCACCAACACACACAAACACTGGATGCATAATTTATCCTGAGGGTACCACCCCTGGTATCCACGAGAAGCACCCCCCCCTGGTAGAGTGTGGCAAAGCCATGCTAAATGGATTCTGCAGAGGAAGAGATTTAAAGCTTTCATAGTGCTTAGGGTGTTCCAGGCGGCTGCATCTTCAGGCTTTGATGGATTGTTCTCAGGTTCATTTCAGGATTTTCGGGAGATTTTGGAATGGTGACTCCATACAAGGGTCCACTGGAATTAGAGAACACCGGTTTTAATTGGATTTAACTAGAAACGTCTTACAAACCGTAAATAGCCATCTTTTACTTTGTTAAGAAGAATTTTTTTTTTTTACTTTTCTAATTTAAATATGTCTTAGGATGAATTTAGTATTATTAAAGCAAAAGCAGAAGCAAACTTGCACACACAAAATGAAGTCTTCTGCATCAACTTAAACACTTGTTTAAACTTGACCAGTGCCAACCAAGATTTTCATGAGAATGAAAGAACTTTTGAAGAATTTTGTAATTTTATTGCACTCCACTTTTTACCCTAACGTGCAGATGATTAAAAGTTAATCCTTGGAGGCCCACGGATTCAGGAACGATCTAATCCAGTCATTTCCGGATATGGGACACAAGCACAACTCTGTTCCTGTGTCTTTGTATCAAAGGATATTAACACAAGTGCCACCTGGTCAGAGATGGGCACATTAATTAGATATGATGGCAGGTTTTAATCACAAATGCATATATTTTTTAATATGTTTAGTATTGAATCTTAGAGCATATTACTCACATCGGATGTGCCTTTAACGAACACCATGTCATTCATTATCATGTGACTGGGTGTATCCGAGTGATAAAAGCTTCATGTAAGCACTGGTCTATAAATTAATTCTGCTAAGTGGCAGTTTGCAAGCCTCCTAATTATTTATACTTTTTCTATTGGTCAGGGTGTCACTTAGATAAACATGGTGGAGGTTCATCTCATCTGGTCCACAAAACACCAGAGTGTGCCGCTACCAATGGCTATGTTGAACCCTGACCCTGCTGGGTCACAGAGAGCGTTTGTCCCTTGGTAATTGGACAGAAGGGTGCTTTCGCTCTTCATTTAACCTTTGGGGTTCGAACCCACCCCCGCCTACCATAAAGTCCCTGGTTCTGACCCAATGCTTTTCACCCTATCTTTCCACCCCCATCATGTGGCCTTTGAAAGCTGGAGAAAAGCTGGAGTGTGCTTGCCCTGTCAGAGACAATGGCGGAGTTAGTGACCCCTGACCCGGCAGACTGAGGCCTTTCTTCCTGGATCAGGCACTGCCTTTCGCTACGGTGGGTTATTGCTGCACAGCTTGGCAACAGAATGAGGGTAAACACTTGTTGAGATTCTGCTGCTGCTGGATCTCCCCCAACTTCTTTTCTCCCGTGGTCGCTCAGCGTATTTTCTCCTTTTGGAGAGAGGTTCGGCTCCATTTAAAGAACGCACAGGTGTGAATCTCAGGGGGCGTCTTCAAAATTCATCGTTCTGACAGCTTTTTTGAAAGAACATGAGTCACAGCTGAGGGAAAAACACAGACAAATTAATTTTAATGATTTAGGCATGCATCTGCTTGTGTATTTTGAATGTTTTTTATTTATTTTATTAGTTTTAACTTTATAAAACAATCGGCTACATGGATGCAAAACCAGCTCCTGGGGGTGCACCATAAAATCACAAACAAGTCTAGAGTTAAGTCTCTTAGCACTTGACTTGGAGCAGTGATAATCTCAATCTGTAAACTTATAATTTTAGGGATTTTTCAAATTAATATTATTTACCTTTGCAAATCCAATTACAGTAATATCACAGATCTCTTTTTCAATGGAAGCCTGGGCAGCCTAAACATGTTTTGGACTGTATAGGAGGAAAACCATGTAGACATGAGTGCAAACTCCACACAGAAATGCTCCAAGTCCAATGCAGGGCTTGAACTCAGTACATTATTGCCCTGAGGCAGTAGTGGTAACCACTAAACCACTGTGCAAGAACTACAGAGCTTACTTTTGTCATTTAAAAGTTTGCTAAAGAAAAACAACTTGACAATCAGACTGCAGTTGTTCCTGTGCTGCAAAACTTTCTGTTAAGAATTATTTTCTTAACGAGCTTCCTTCAAAATAATCTTGATTTTTCTCTAAAACTAATTTCAATATTCCTGGTCAAGATTTAATGCTTTGTGTAATGTTGGACTCGCAATCCAATAAAATCTACTTTCAAGTACTTCCTACTCTTAATCCCTTGATTGCTGCAGGCCCCCTTGTGTATCTCCTTAGTGTTGCCATGGAGATCCAGCGCCACCTCCCTCCTAATGCTGCACTGGTCACTGAGGAGCGACCTCACGTGTCCAGATGCTGAGCATGCGGTCGCGGTAAGAGGAGCATCCTGTGAGCGCCGCAGCCATATGGGCTGAAAGGGAGGACTCCTCTGGAGCTGCTGGCCTTCTTTGGGGGGACAGAAGCCTTTTGTCCCGGCTCTGCCCTCCATGCCACTTAATGGTGCAGAACAGCATTGTACAGTATTGTAAACTGCTTTCTGCCCCTTTTTGCCCTGTCGGGTCCTCAATAGTAAGACTCTCTCCCACTTTCCCTCTCACTCAGTGGGTGTTTTAGGGTCCTCTGCTTTCATCCCATTCTTAAACCACCTTCTGCCTTTTCTGCTTTTGCTGGGTTTCCAAAGTTCTGCTGAGTGATGGTCTAATTGTCAGGGAACAATTAAGCCATCTGATTTCTCCCCTCTCCTTTTGGTCATGTCTGCTTTGTTTTAGAAAGGAGCTGCTTAAGTACAAGAAAGGGCTGGAGGTCACGTCAATATCTGTCTGAACTCATTAATGTAAAGCTCACACCACTATCAAATAAAAACAGAAATCAATCAGTTCTTGTCTCTGTATGAAACATTTGCTAATAAAAATATATAAATAAGTGCTTTAATCAGACATCAGAGGAGTTGGCTCTTCTGAAACATCAGGATAAATGATCGATTGCTCCTTTGTCTAATAATCAAACCACTTTAAGGCCTCCCTCTTGTTGGCCTAATAAATGTGTCTCTCCTTCTGTAGGCACCATGAAATGTGTCCCCTTTTAATAGACAGGTGAACTAAACAGCTGGGAGACAGATTTGCCTGGGATGTCTGCCCACATTCGTTCCTGACCCTCCCTTTTGTTCAAGTAATGTCACATCTGTGACCCTGTCTGCTCCCTTCTCCCACTCTGCCTTTCTTCCTTTTTACAGCTCATACTTTACGCTCAATTTCATACTGTCTCAGTCGCTCCCCGCACGTGGAGGCGAGGCCTAGGCCACGCTATCTGCTGCAATTAAATGACCAGGCTTCTCATTTCAAAACCTTTTTGATGGAAACTTTGTCTTTAAGCACTTGCTACTTTTTTAAATAACAAACGTGGTTCATAAAACATTTAAACTATTGCTCCTAATGCAATCACAGTTTTGTGAAATAATACAAAACTATAATATTATTTTATCTACCTGTTATATTGATTGTTTGCACATATTATTTCTGACACATTTCTTGCAAAAATTGCAAAAGTTTGCGCTTAAATACAGCCTCCCCCCCTTTTTTTTTAAATCTGGTTCTTATTCTATTTTATTTTTTATTTATATTTTTATTCTTCATTTACATCATAGTTTATCCAGCTGGTTCCTGTTTGTGACCAATTTGCAACATAATTTCATTCTGCAGTGCATCTCCGATGACAATAAAGATCATCTGAATCTGAATTGTGTTGTCAAATGCATAGCAGGGATTTACTCTAAAACCTTCAGAGCTGATTCAGATGCTGGATAATTAATATGATGAATATTTAAATGGTAGGATTAGAGCGATTGTGTTGCTGCTCACTGAGCATCCTTAAGAAATTTCAAAGTTCAGCATCAAAAGGAAAAAAATTATTTCATCCCAAAAAAAACTTTATAAGGATTTTATTTCCCTCTGTGGTGCACTTTGACAAAAACACCTAATATGTTGCCATAAGTGTAAACAGTACCTAAACTCATTTGCAGGCTTTAATAGGTGACTTTCCGTCACATTTAAAATGTTCTGTCATTAAAAGCCACACTAAACAAACAGGGTAAATGCTTCCACCAGCTTCAGTACGACATGGAATATAACAACGCACAAAGAAAATAATTTATTCTTCACTTTTCACATCTTTTTGTGATGAACAAGCTGATGTTTTACAAAATCCAACATTAGATGGCAGCACCGTAGTTATTATTTTACACAAAAGCTCAGAAAAAACAGTTTTATCTGTACTTTTTACAGCTTCCTGTCCATTCCTGCAGTCAGGACATTGTTTCCGAGAGATAACTCATTACTAAAACAGCTTCAGCGTGCGTGGAACCAACAGAAGGCGAATCACAGTAGGTCTCAAACTCTGCTCCTCTTGCAGTTAAAATAACAATTTTCCATGCATTTATTTGTTTAGTCATTTTCACTGGAATTCTTATTGCATTTACTCTTGAACAGAAGACAATTTGCTTAAAGCAGTTCCAGAACTACAGACAGTGTAACAACACATTTATCTAATTCTATTTCCAAATCAAAACTATGGATGTAACAGCTTACTTTGTCTACTTTCAACCAAAATACCAAACTCATCATGCAGACAATCAGTAAGAGTTGTGCTAATTTTATCTGATAAAATCCTCCTAAAGCCTCAGGATTGTTCTGACACAAGAAAGAAAAAAGGTCTTTATCGGTTCATTACAGGTGCTGACTCATCATGTTTCCACCTGGATGAATGTGTGGTTTTTTTTTACACTTCATGAAGTGCTGAATTAAAAAAACAATAAGAAAGTAACAGCTAAAGAATTAGCATTAATTTCTAGTAATTTTTTTTGTGATATGGTTTTAAATTCTTAGATTTCACATTAATGTAAACACACCATTTCAGAAAAGCTAGTTGTGGCTTTTTAACCTAAAATGTGGACATAAGGATGTCCGGTTTTCTGTTGATGGGTTTGATTTTAGGACATTGATTTTTGATTTGAGTCAGATGCTGATGAACAAAACACTGCAGCTAGTTGTAGGTAAAAATTAATAATAATAAATTTATGTTCTTGTTGTTGGTTTGAAATGTGATATTTGTGATCAGAAGCAAATTTAAGATGAGGGAAACTTCAACAAGCAACTTCGCACTTGTTTCTCCAATACCTCCAATATGGCTGACATTTCTGATGTCACGGGCAAACACATTTTAAGCGTAATATACGATTTATTTTGAATACTTTTTCTCATTTCACTTTATTTTTTACTCACATTCAAAGTTTTCTACAACTTTTTCTTTTAAAATTAAAATCTGCTCAATTTAAAGTTTTACTTCTCAGATGTGTTAAGGCTGAGAAAAAGGCAAACGAAAAAATCTAAGTGCTTCGCCATTTTATTTTATTTTATTAACTTTTATTTAACCAGGCAAATGAGATTCCAGATCTGCTCTTCAAGAAGTCCATGTCTTGAAAGAACCATTGAACATGCATGTTTTGGATGGGAAGAAGGCCCAGAAGAAAACCACGAGGACAACATGCAAACCCCACACAGAAAGACCTCAGGCCCAAGTTGGAGTTTGAACCCAGGACCGTCTTGTTGTGAGGCAACAATGCTAGCCACTGAACCACTGTGCAGCTTATTTCTACATACTTCCGATTAATAGCATTGTGTTTTTAAAATGTTCATTTGAGACCCAAACTAAGGATGTGGTTTGAAATGTGAAGGTGTGGGTTACATGAGGTGTGAATGATCTCAAGTTACGCTGTATCAGAAATATTGAGCATGTTTGAACATGGCTCAGCACATCAGTATGTAAAATGAATGCAGCTCGTCAGCCTGATTCCAGCCAAATAAAATTGAACTTGTTGCCTATTTTTTTGCAATCTTTAACAATATTTTCCCACAGCAGTGCTCCACCTGTGAGGGCTCGCTGTGACAGAGGGCCACTGAGGTGCTAATGAGAGAAAAGGACCGCCTGACTACCCCTCCCACAAATACAGGTCTTTGTCTCTCCCTTTGCCCCAACATCATTAGCTTAATGTGGGCTTCTCCCTCACTGCCAGTTTGGCAAAAAGGTTCACAAATGCAAATCCCTGCCCAGTGCTAATGGAGGTAAATGAAAATTAATTGATTTGTATTCAAAAGCCTTTTCATTCGCCTGTTCTCCCCCTGTGTTTTTTTTAATATGCAGACCATGCCCTTCTACAATGCACGCTCGCCCCCCACCTCAACATTTCAAACATATTGCAATGTACTAACTTCTCTCATGCATATAGGAGGACAAAAGGAAGCAAGGGAGGCTGATACCAGCTTTTTGTGAATAATAAGAACCTCTGTTCTCTGACCCAGACCAGACCACAGATTAGGGTGTGACTCTCTGTTTAAAAAGTTTAAAGACCATGGCAGTTGTATTCTAGTGGAAAGGTAGGCTGCACCTTTCTACTGATATAGAATATGGAACCACATCAAAGTATAGAAAGAGGGAACTTGTTTTATGCACAATATGTCGTTCATTGAACGTCATATAAGGTAAAGATTAAATATTGGCCCCAAAGTTAAAATGGAAAGTAAGAAGTGTCTATTTGTTCCCTAAAGATAATTAACCATTGGTTTAATTTGGTGTCCTAAGTGTTTGATTTATTTCTGTGACTGAGTTGTGGTGACAACCTCAGATAAAAGTTTTAGACAAGTTAAACACGGTTTTGGTCTGGAGCTTGTTTAGTTACGACTTGTTCTAGTAACCTATAGCCAAGCTAGTAGTTAAAGAGCTTGAAGTTTAGATTTTAGCTTAGATTCAGTCTGCAGGCTTGTGGTTTCTAAAGTTTCCAAAAACGGGAGGAAGATCTTTCAGTTATCAGGCTCCTCTCTTGTGGAATCAACTTCCAGTTTCTGTCTGTGAGGCTGACACATTGTCCAGTTTGAAGACTGGGCTGAAGACTTTCCTTTTTATAAATCCTATAGTCAGCTTGGTTTCCTGACTTACAGTATTCCTTATCCTATGCTGCTATAGGCTTAGACTACTGGAGAACAAATTGACGTCATTTCATCAAACAGTTAATGAATAGTTTGTATTTGTAATTATTCGTTCTTAACATGTGATTTCTGTCTTTTTGTCTTTCCTCCTAGAGAAAACCTGATGGCCTCCATCCTGAACCTGTCATTGTGTGTTTGTTCCTCCTTCTGTTCCTCTCAAACTCAGCCGATCGAAGCCAAGCTGCTTGTCCTGAGCCTGGTTCCTCATGAGCGAGTTTTTCCTTTCCACTGCTGCCTCTGTGCTTGCTTAGGATGGACGACTGCGATGAAGTGAAAACTCAAAGAAATCGGTTGGCTCCTTAGATAAATAACATTAAATTACTTTATATTTATATGAATGTTTCTGTTCAGTGCCTGAGATGACTTCTGCTGTGATTTGGTGTTAAATAAATAAAATGAATTTAATTTAATTTTTAAAATAGGTTTCTAATGAAGTAGCCGGTGTTTTACAGCAGTCAGAAAAATGTAACTCAGAAGAATCAAGAAGAAATTTTCACAATGGAATCAAACTTACAGCTACTCAACCTGAGCCCTGTTCAAGAGCAGATTTTACAAAAACAGTTACTTTGGGTTATCACACTGCATTATTTGTTGCATCAGTTTGTCATGTGAATTTTGTATATCTATTCAACAGGTTTTGTTTTGATCATATGCAAATAATGTTTCAAATGTCTTTGGTATGAAAACTGAAAATTTAAAAATAGAAATCATCAGAAAAGAAAAGTGACAGAAAAGTTCAGAGTGCAGCCATTATTAATAAAGCTTGTGCTGTTTAGAAGACTGAAACACAGTCTGACTAGTCTAAATCTCAAATCCTCCACAAGAATTTTTCCTTCATTTTTTCATTCAACCTTTATTTATAACACAGATGACAACAATAGACAATCACATAAAAACCATATAGAATGAAAAGAGAAGGGAAAAAATCATATAAAAATGAAACAATACAGTATTAATATTAATAACTAATATTAGTTAATATTAATATTCTTTCATTAATCTTAATATTTTTCGGACCAGGATAGTATTCACGGTTGTCTACTGTAGGTAAGATACTGATTACTCATAACATCAAAATAGCCAAACTATTCCTTTAGGGTCAAGCCAAATATTTAAAACTTGAATATTATTTTAGTTAAGTCCAATATGTGGGATTCAGAAAGTTTTTTTTTTTTTTTTTTTTTTTTTTTTTTTTTATTTTGGGTAAGTATGCAAAAACTTTCAGAAAAGAGTGCAGCTCAGATGGCAGGTAAAGTAGAGTGCAGCTGCCACACGAGGGCAAAGAGGATAGATTTAAAGTTTTTATTTAGTCCGATCAACAAATATTAAGGTGAGCTGACCTCTGTTTTGTGTGAGGTTCTAAAAAAAACTACAATTTTATAGCATATTATTAGAAAGCTAAGTCCTTAAAACACACATGGGAAAAGCAAACCAGACCAAAACAAGACATTAATTTTCTGCTGAATTCTTAAAAAAAAAAAAAAAAAAAAAAAAAAACTTTGTGTGTTTCTATCATCTTAAGACTCAATGGCAGCCAGTACACTCCATCATTACCTTCATCCAGCAGGGATAATGAGGGATGATAGATGGAGATGTCACTTGAATATAAGCAGATTCTGTTCCTGCCATCCCCCGACTCCCCTTGTTCTGCCCAGGCTAATTGTTTACCTATCAATCGATCAACCTCTGTTTTCCTTTTGTGATTAACCAAGATATACCTTCCTCCTCTCCCTTGCAAGCTGAGGGACAGTGAAACATTAACCAGACAGAGAAGCAATGAGCCTGGAGGAACGATGGCGCTCTTCCAACGAGTCGTTTGTTAAACCCAAAAACTGCAGGGTCAGCTTTAGAGGTCATGCTTCAGTGAGGCTTTATCTTTTGACAATGCAGAGCCTAATTATGTCACAACACAAGAATAGATAAAATGCATCAGATTTCACTTCAGTTTTTAAATAAACAATATGTTTGCAGCCAGAATTTCAATTTCAGTGCTCTTGAAGGGCGTAAGTTGACGTGAAAGGATCTGTGGCTGTGTGAAAGTCTTGCTTGCGCTAGGATTTATGGAGGGCTGTGAAAATTTTACACATGGCATTTAACTCATTGTTTAAAGAAAAGAATAAAGTAAAAGTCCCGACCTCCCAGGAAGTGCCATTCATATAAAACTGAATCACATTCACTGGCTTTGACCGGTGACAGATAGCTTTACATCATTGCTCAGACCGTATCGTGAGACCGCAACGCCCGTCGGTTTGACAAGCAAAAGTGCATGAAAATACACACCCAACCAAACACACACACACACATGCACACACAGACATTCTCCTCCTCCATGTTACAAAGTTCACACATTCAAAATCAGACAAAAAAATACAACACGTTTCAGAATCCCAAACCAATCAAACCCAATAAAACCAACAAAGCTGGGCAAGGTTTCTGAGTAGGGCTGTGAAAGAAAAAGAGAGATGGCTCTACAATGAAAGCCACTGAAAGGAGGGCCATTTGCTAAGCTATCATTCATGAGGTATGGGTCCCATGCCTGTACAAGCTTGCTCCCAGCTCTGCACACTTGTTGCCATTGTGACACGCTGGCAGAGAGAAGCCTCTGTAGTCCCGGGGATCAATTCAAACCCTGACAACACCACACTAAACCAGGGTGCCATTTGTTCAGAGGAACCCCCTGAAACCCCTCTCCCCATCTGTCAGGGGGCCTCCGAGGCACTTTGTGTGTGTGTGTGAGAATGTTAGTGGGTGGGAAAGCAGGAGTGTGAGGGGAGGTTAATCAAGATTTGGATGTGGATGGGTGTAGGAGGAGGTCCTGCGTGAATGTGTGGTCATTATGCTGATTTTTTTTCTTCTTTCAAGACGTCAGAAGAATACGTTCTTTCACGTTCCTTGTTCCTTCAGGACGGGCAGTCTTCTGCCACCAATGCTGCCCACTTTTATGCTGCGGCAAGGGTGGTCAAAGAACAGAAATCTGGGAATCAGGTCAATTATGGATGGTGGCTTGCTGATAAGAGTGAAAGAAAGCTAGCAGGAGAAAGCAGGAGGAGCAGGAGCAGCAGTTTTTGTCACATCATTTGAATGAATACTGGTCCGTGCAGCAAGCCGGGCCTGACCTGACCGCCTGTTTTGTCAGATCTGTTGTGACGCTCCTAACTAGACTCGTTCTCACACAGACCTCCCCCTCGAGTGCTGCATGAACTTTTTCTTTATCTTTCTTTCTTTTTCTTTTTTTCCTAATTGCAGGAGTCCTTCCAGTAACTTCACACGCATCCTTGTGCACCTGCAAATTCTCCAAGCGCAGCTTTATTTTCTATTTGCGTTCACGCATTGAGGATGCAATAAAAAAAGAAGCAACAAAGCGGAACGACTATTAGTTCTTTACGTCTTTAAGAAACATGAAGGGTCCCCTTTCAAACGCTTCCGTGCAGCAAGACACCTCAAAGCACAACTCCTGTTCAGTTCACACATCCGTGGCCCTTAAAACCAACCGGGCACTGTTTCCCGCTGACCGCAACATTCGGTCGGGGTTCATGTTGGTTCTAGCTCACAATGCGACAAGTGGTGACCTCTGGCCTTGGCACTGACCCCTTCTCTTCCAGGGGTTAGGCGCTGAGACAGATGTGGGTAAACTTCCCCATGTGAACAAGAAAAAGAGGCCCGCTTGTTAAAAGACTCTGTTTTCTCCCTCTTCTTGGAGTAAGTAAACCTCAAAGTGGAAGGTGGGTCTAATTGGGAAAGATCTGGATACGGGTTCAAATAACCGCAGGCCGAGGAGCACAAAGGATATGAGCGAGGAGATGGGAGCCTCATAGGAAAGAGTTGGCACCTTTGCTTTTAACTGGTGGAATACAATGCAATAAAGTGTTTCAACATTTGCTGCAACTAATCTGAAAATAAATTTCCAACAGAAACATTGAATCATTTAGGTTTAATCTGGGTTTTATTTATTTATAACTAACATTATAATATCTAAATTTATATTCTCCAGAAATAAAAGATCAAAACAAATGCATAAAACTTTTACTCTACTATATGAGTTATATTTTGACTTAACACAGAAGTCTTCATGATTTGTTTTATTATATTTTAAGAATCCACCAGCAGGTGGCGCTCCAGGCCTGAAGCCTTATAGGTGGAGTTACTGATTTGGGACTGAGCCCAAAAGATCACTCAAAAACAAATAATGGTTTAGAAAGTTAAATTAAACTTAACTCAAACATTTTCTTTAGTTCTTAAAGTGCTAATATTTTGTTTTTCTTTGAATTTTTTTCTTTAGATCAACACTTTTGTGAGTCTTTTTTCCTCTTCATTGAAAGTCTGTCACTGACGCCCATCTTTGAGGTGTGATTAAAGATATTTAAAACTTTCATATTTGAAGTTTTATTTCACTAAGCGTTCAACGGATTGTTTGTGTAAGTTGGAGTAAAGTGGTCCTATGAGACAAGATGATGTACATGTTCTTCAGTTGATGAAATGATGAAACAAGTTAAATTTTGGGGGGTAGAAAAGGAACAGCTTCCTAAATTAAAGTGTATTTTAGAGAAACTTTTTTGTAGATGTGTTTGTGTGGGCTTCAGAATTCCCAGAGCTCCTGGTTTGTATATCTTTTAAAGAAAGTATCCCAAATGGCAAAATATATCAAAAAGTGTGTTTTAAATTAGAATTGGATTGATCAAAACTGGCAATAATAATTTTAAAATATTGAGTTTTTTCTAACAAACCATCTTGTAAAACTAACATTTAATAATTTTTTTTGTTAATCTCTGATTGTTTTTAGGACAAAGGTTTTTACAATTTACAACTTTATCTCCTTAAAAATATGAATTTACCAAAACATGGAGAGAAATTCAATAAACCCAACAACAACAAGCTGTTTTTGTCAAAGGGCAATAATTTTTAAATGTTTCTATTTTGTTTCTAATTTATTTACTATGTTCTGTTTTTGCATGAAAATATTGATTTACATTATATTGATGATTATCCTGTTCTTTTTTTCTTACTTGCAGTCATTTTGCCAATCAAATCTTTTCATAGAGTAGCTTGAGTCATGACTAGAATCAGTATGATGATCGTTAATATTTACAGACACCCAGGATGAGAAAAAAATATTCAGATTATTCTTTGACGCAAAAGTACTTTGTATGTTGAATTGTAACTCCTGCTTTAAAAACCCTTTTCACTCCCTTGTTTTGATATTTCTATTGGACTGTTTTTATTTTCTTATATACATTTAAAATACAGCTCTTTTAATTACTCTATGGGGGTACAGTTCTTTATTATTTGTGTTACTTCTTATTTTTGTTTTGTCTGTTTTCCATCTTTGCATTTAATACATTCAACATGTGATAGATGGATGGATGGATGGATGGATGGATGGATGGATGGATGGATGGATGGATGGATGGATGGATGGATGAACAGATAGATAGATAGATAGATAGATAGATAGATAGATAGATAGATAGATAGATAGATAGATAGATAGATAGATAGA
>JARVLU010000103.1:22409657-22420000 GCA_031762415.1 Simpsonichthys santanae | reverse complement strand
CTTCTTACTTGTATTACTATTCTTACTTTGCGTTTTTTCTCTTATTGCGGGGCTTCAGGGTACGTATCCCCCATGATAATTGAGGGACCACTGTACTTTTGTTCACTACAGTTACCAGTTTATTTATTTATTTATTTATTACAAATAAATTAAAGGCCTTGCTACAACCGCACCAAACTTTCGCTCAGTTTGTGTAAAAATTGACAGATTTATAGCCATTTTTCTGTTCTGTAAGGCCATTTTGCTGAAGTGGCTATCTTGAATCTGTCTGATTCCAATAGTGAAAGAGTTGTAGATGTGTATCTAATTATTACTTTCTGAGCATTTTGTTGAAACATGTTCACTCGTTCATGAGATATTTTGCTAACAGACAAACAAAAAAACCCACAGAAATAACACAATCACCTGCCTTTCATAATGATGGGTGACAAATATTTACTTTCACAATGAAATAAGTCTTCTCACCAGAACAACAAATTCAAAATCCATAAATATATAAAATTTGGACTTTCAAGAAAAGCCATAACACTAAAATCATTTTTGGTTTTTAAGATCCTTTGATCTGCCATCACATTTTCTAAAATGTGTTATAGATCTTAGTTATTTCATTTAAAAGCTACTTAACAAGTGAGCCGTGAAAGTCCAACTTTCTATCCAGGCGTGCAGCTAAATGTGGAGATTTCATTAGTCTTGTAGTTTACAAAACAACTCTCAAACATTTATTCAGGAATCAAATTAAATGTTCCAGCAATTCACAAAATTGGATTTAGTGCTTTGTGTTTACCTAATCTCTAGCATTCACACAGACACCGGTGGAAATGTCCAAATGCGTCACTGCACAACTTTAAAGACCTTTCCCATGTATTGCGCTCTAGTGACCCATTCTAAATAACCTATATCATTGGGGGAACTGCTGTTTATAAAGGAGTCCATTGGGATCTCTCCTGAAAGGGGTTTTAGGGTGAAAGCCTGGATGAAAAGTGCAAAGAGAAGGATAAAGGAAGAGTATAGGAGATGTCAGGACACTTTTGGGAGGAAAACAAACTGCAGAGGCCAATGCGAGTTGACTTAATCTGATTAGACTAACCTCATCAACAGCCCACTTAAAAGAGGAGAAGAAAGCCTCGATTCGGGCGAGAAGCGAGAGAAAAGGGTCTCTCTCTCTGTTCAGAAAGCCACAGAGGCCCAGTGAAAACATCACATTGTACAGGACATGCTGGTCTACAGATGGCAAGATGACAAGCTGCTTGAAAAGTGAGGCAAATATAATTGATCACAGAAGGTTTTTTTTCCCCTGCAGGTATGAAAACAGCTAAGGGAGTAATGAGATTAAGGGAGAATAAAAATGAAAGTCCATAAAAACGACCATTTTCCTTTATGTTTGTGGTGCAAACATCCTATGAAAACACGCACCTCTGCAATGCAATGAGAAATATTCCCAAATTCATATTGATTTATTCAGATACAAATGTGTAAATGGTGTACTTTAATCAAACTTTATACTTAAACTTCACTTATCTGATTTTTGGAAACTGCAGTGCTGTCCACATGGGTACAATTTTTGTGAACGTGCTGTTTTGTTTCACTTTTGTGTCTATACATAAAATTGTGTTTTATGGGCCCTGAAATTGTATTTTTAATGGGTTGCAGTGTGAAAAAACCCCATCATGTAATGCCACCTTTGTGTTTTCATGTAAACAGCCCAAAATGCAACTTTTTGAAAATGATGATGTGATAGTCCCACCTCTAATCTGATCAATGACCCATGGTTTTCCACTTTCTTGTGTTGTTACTTTTCACACCAGGCACCTTGAAAGTTTTATGTGCATCCTTCATACCTTGTTTCCTGTTTTTGTTCTATATTTGTGGTGGTGGTGTTATAGCGCCACAAACAGGCCAGGCATAGTTACGACTGCGTTTTGGGTCATTTGTTTCTGAGGTAGAAGAAGATATTTCTAGAAACTATGCTGTGTTTATGAAGATATTTTACGAAAATACAAATAAAAGTTTGTTTTGGGAAAAGTGTTTTTTTGTAGAAAAGGCCTTTGGATGAAAATGGCTGCAGGGGCCTCAGAAAGTTTTATTTTGAATAAAACTGAAATCTGCTGATGTCAGAGTTTTGGCTTTCACAGGTTTCACAAAGTAACTGCATGTTAACAAGACCTTTGAACTTCTGTTGTTTGGGAACAACATGAAATGCTTATGTCCTTATTTTCAAGTGCCACCATTGGAGGAGAAAATATTCACATGATTTATAGCACTTCCAAAATGCCCTAACGAGTAAAGAGGTAGTTCAGATTGCTTGACTTGGGATTCTGTGGAAAAAGCATGAACATTTAACATTTTATTTTAGATAGTTCTTCAACGTGGAGAAGCAACCCTCAGACAACCCAGTCTCAAAGCTTGCATAGCAATCTCACTTTAAATTTTACAATTATTTACACTGCTGTTAATTTTACATTATATTCCAGTAAAGTGGCCCAGACTGCACAAACAGTGCTACAGCTAGCTGCTGCTGCTCTTTGCTCCTTCAAATAACCACATTTCTAATGTAAATACCAGTTTGTTGTGAAATTTATGGTGATGTAAAGTATCATTGCACAAACCGCTGTGATTTTTTTTAATTTTTAGAATGGAGTTGTTTAAGACAACTTTGATTTAATTTGGTTAGCTCCTTAGTCAGTACAGAATTAAACTTTACTTTTCCAAAATTAGGTAATTCAAAGAGCTCTGTGCAAAAAGGTAAGATATTGGGGGCAGCTGTGATTGAGTGGTTAGATCAGTCATCCTCCAATGAGAGAGCTGCGGTTCGATTCCACCAGCAGTCACATGTTAATGGGCAAGTTCAAGTTCAAGTTCAAGTACTGTATCTTTATTATCCCTGAGGGGCAATTAGCTTCACAGTCAATAGGTGTGTACATATTCACACATATGCACATACACACACATATACACATCTATACATACATGTACAGGTGGTCCCCGACTTACGGTGCCATCGACTTACGGCATTTCGGACTTACGGCGCCGCCCCCAGTGACGTCATCGCACCTCAAGTTGACTTTTTTATGCAGCATTTTATTTTATTTATTTATTATTTTTTTTTAGGGTATTGTGTTAGCTAACTGCTTGGAAACACAGCAAAATGGCATTCTAAGTACGCTGTTTTTGTGTTACATTAAAAAACGTGTTTAAAACTACGTTTTGCGGCCACCACGTGGGTAGTGCTCCAACTTATGGTGAAAATCCGGAGTTGCGGCCGCCACGTGGGTAGCGCTCCGACTTACGGCAAAGTCGAGTTCAGTTCGGCCCGTAGGAACGGAACTCGAGGACTGCCTGTACGTATACACAAGACATTAAGACATTAAAGTAACAGTGTTGAAATTAGTGTGCATTGAGAAACCTGATTGCTACAGGAACAGATGAGTTTTCAATCTGTTTGTTCTACATCTGGGTTGCAGAAACTTGCGTCCAGATGGAAGCAACCTGAACTCGTCATGGAGTGGGTGATCAGGATTTGCCAGTATCTGCCTGGCCTTATTCACTGACCTTACCTTGTGTAGGTCTGCGAGGTTCCTTAGGTCTATGCCAGCAGTTTTGCTGCACATCTTGACAATCCCCGAGAGTTTGCTCCTGTTCTTGCGAGTCAAAAGTCCAAACCAACAGATGAAGGTAAAGGTTGAAATAGACTCAATAAAACATGAATAAAACATTCTCATAAAAGTTGAATCAACATTAAAACCACAAAGCTTCAGATAAAAACACATACTCTGGTGGGCCTTTTTACAAAGTGAATTCACATGGAGGTCAAAGGTCAGTTTAGCATCAAGAACAGTTCCCCATTGTCTCTGATGTGTGTCCCATTGGTGTATGGATGTGATGTAAAGCACTGATTCTCTACAGATTCAGATTAGATTTGTAGAAATATAGCAGAGTGCTGTATGAATGGGTAAATGAGGACACAGATTATGTTGTAAAGTGCTTTGCATATCTTGATTAGATAGAAAGGCATATAAGTACAGTATATTTATCATTTATCATATGAACTGTCCATAACCTTTAAAAAAAATCTTATTCCAAATGATCAGAACTAATGCTTTAAAATACTAGAAAGTACTTTGTGAGGAAATTATTTACATTATTAGCCAAATTTGCACAACTAAAATAAAATCAGATGCTAAATATGTTTAGATAAACTCTCTAGTTGAGTATTTAATGTAGATTTATGCATTTAAAAGCAAATGTATAATTACCGGTAGTGTTTATGAATTAGGCGAATGACCAAAATATGAGTTTATTTTAGACTTGATTTAAAAAAAAAAAAAAAAGATAATATTTACAGGAGGCACAATTTGCGTAAGTATTTTTTAAAGGCTTTAACATGATGGGAAGAAACATTTCAAGTAGAAAATCATTCAGAACTTTTAAGATCAAGACAAAATGTACTTACCGGTATTTAGCAGCAATAAACTCATCAAAAAGAAGCTTTCATGTATCACTGTAGTGGAACAATACGCAAAAGTATTTGTTATTTTGTTTGAAAGGTTAAAATAGGATCTGACAGTGGAAAAACTCCAGCAACAAACATTATTTTGGTTGCTGGAAAAAAAGCAAGTTAAAAAAAAAAATTAAAACATCATTGTAGGGATTTAATGACATCAGTAACAAAAATATAATTTCACTGTGTTTCAGCACCCTGGTTTCTTCTGCAGCATCCGTGTGCTGAAACAAATCAAAAGCCACCCAAACAGGCATTGTAACTAGTGAGCATTGGAGCTCCATTGTTGGAAACACATCACCTTCATAGCACTTGATTTAGGAGTGTGTGTAAAGGGATTGCCCAGCCAACACCAACTAATACAGATATAATTGACACTCCCGTGTGGATTTGGAGACGTGCACAGACTCATTGTACAACAACAAATTAAGCAGGCAGCAGTCAAAAGGAGCTGCTGAGCACTGAGCGAATGTGGACAACAGACTACTGAACTCTGCTAAATCTGCAAACACAGCTTCTCTCTCCTTCTGGGCCTCTTTCATCTCCCCCGACATCTCCTCCTGTGGACCTCCGTCCCATAAAACCAAGTCAAAGGCAAGTACTTCTGGCTCTTGTCTGGTGAATGGGGACCGTCAGCAGTTTCTGTTCTCCACATTCCTCTGTCCAGAAACGTTGGCATCAGCTTTAATGATGCTCTAATGACAGAGTCACTCAGAAAGTTTCTTTCATTTCGGTTCCGTTCTTTGAAATGCACAAACGAAAAGTGGGCAATTATTAAAACATGAAAACTTTCTGAACTCAGTCTGACTTCAGATCGGGTTGAGCAGGTGTTTCTTTACATTTAGAGAATTAATAAATTAAAACCCCATTAAGTTGGCCGCTGCAGGGAGCAGTTGTGTAATCTCTGTGGCACTCTGTAGAATTAGGCCTGCTTCATTTGGGCCGATTCGAAAGCAAATAAAGGCCCAAGTACACACAGCTGGCTCTTGAGACTCAGGATCCTGGGTAAACAAGTGTCCGGCATGCCCCAGCGGAGCTCACTCATGGGGGCACATGAGCCACCGTACAATGACGTTTGCTCCTCTAAGGCTGGACCGAAGCAGGGCTTAAAAAATGTTATTACTTTCAGCTTGCTGCAGCACACAACTGGCCGCGAGAGTGTAACAGACTGTGGTTATCATGGTCGGTGCAGGGACTGGACCCAGATGCAGTCACGATGAGCTCGGGTAAAATAAAACTTGCTTTGTTAAATAGATGAAAACTAAAGGTTGACATGGCAGCAAACATAGGGAACGG
Source organism: Simpsonichthys santanae (assembly GCA_031762415.1). NCBI lineage: Eukaryota > Metazoa > Chordata > Actinopteri > Cyprinodontiformes > Rivulidae > Simpsonichthys > Simpsonichthys santanae. The sequence continues at coordinate 22,414,206 of JARVLU010000103.1, read as the reverse complement.
GAGGACAGGTCAAGAAGACGTTGAACTAGAATGTTGTCGGCGACAAAAGATAGTTCAAATAAGACAGGGGGTGAGAGGAAACTGTTGGAAACGGGTGTAAGTGGTAAACTGATTGAAGAACAACTGTGGAGGCTGGCTGAGAGTACAAATGAGATATGGCAAAAGAGTGGGAGCTGAACCAAAATGCAAAGAACAGAAAAATAAAACATAAACCACACAGTGAAAATAAAAAAATAAGCTCAACAAATGACTGAAAAAACACATATGACCTCTAAATTCATGCTCAATAATCCAGGTAGAAAATCCAACTAAGTTTAGTTAGATCATCTTCACCTAAAGGACTTCTTAGGTCCGAGGAGCCCCAACAAACTGAGTGCCAGACTCAGACCCTTGTACCGATGAAGTCCTTTAGATGAAGAACGAAACGTCTTAAAAAAAGAGAAAAATCATCCAGATGACCTGGATTTTCTACCTGGATAATTGAGCATGAACTTTGATGTTTTGAACCACTTTGGCTAATGGCTGCCTCAGAGGAATTGACGGGGAAGAGGGCGGGCCCCAGAGACCATCTTATCACCTGCAAACTGGTTTGTCCATGTGGGTGTGCTGCTTGTGGGACTCAGTTTGTTGGGGCTCCTCAAACTGATGAAGTCCTTTGGATGAAGGACGAAACGTCTCAACAAAAAAGAAACCATCCAGATGACCTGACTGAACTTTGTTGGACAGACTATGATGATTAGTTTCAAAATTACTTTGATATTTTGTGAATTTTTTTGTGTTAACACAGAAATCTGCTGTTGTGAGTTTTCATGTGCATCTGCAGCAACTCTGTCTGAGTAATCACACTATCCACACACTTTATAATAAGTTATTTTAGTCCTTAGGGTTTTGTGTTTTATTTATCATAATTCTAGTTTAACAATCTTCCAAATGTTGGGAGAGGGTGAGTGGTCTGGACTGGAGGCAGGTCAGTTTAGCAACGAGACCACTTTGTGAGCTTTTGCAACACGTGCAGAATTTGGTTTGGCAATGTGTTGCTGCAATAAATCCAATTTTCACTGCTAAAGATCTTGAAGGCAACAGTTGTTAAAACCTGTGAGTACTCTGCATTCAAGGCACTGAATGACTTACAAAGTTATGAAACTTTTGAAAAAGTCTTTGTACTAAATGCTCCTAAATGTCACACAACTTTACATATTATTAATTTAGTGAGTAAATATCGAGAGTTTTGTTCTGTACATTTCTCCTGGCTGCAATTCAGTCTTTTTGTTTGTCTTTTGTGATTGCATCACACATCCAGACACAACGATATCTACAATATGTGCATTTTGTGTCACTAATTCATTACAAGTTCTCTTTGGGGAAGCAGGGATGTGCCATCTTGTGGTCATGTCAAGACCTTGAGTATAAAATAACTCCTTCACTCTGCTGAGGATTAATGTCATTCTGGGTGGTTTTACTTCATTCACAAGGAAAACAGCTTTTAAAACTGAGAATTATAAGAACGAGATTACATTCTCCAAGCCTTAACAATTAGAAGCATTTGAAATGAAAAAGTAATCACTTTGAAAAGAAGCATGCATTGCATCATAAACAAATGTATACAATAAATGTAAAATAAAAATTGTTATAAATTGAATAACATTTCTAGAAGAAATGCATATCACACTGAGTGTTAAACAAATGATGGCACTGTTTTGCATAACCTTAGGAAAAAAAAACATTATGCACAATATCATGCAGTCCTGGGAGATTCCACACTCGCAGTATGTGTTGGGAATGACTCTCAGCGACTACCACACCAACCTGTTGCTCAATATCTGCAAGATTAACTGAGTTGGAGTCCATTCCGCATTGGTTAAGCTTGAGGAGCAGTGGTGACCATCTTGAATCAAGTTGAATCCAAAAGTTACATTCAATGATTGCTTTACACAAGTTTCACTAAAATCTGTCCATGAGATATTTTGCTAACAGTCAGACAAACAATCACTAACACTGAAACAGGCAAAAACACTAGTGCCCGCCCATTCACCTTTAGGCAGTGGACAACATTTAAATGTAATAAGGGGGTCAACATGACCGCGTTGTGAAACATCCTGACATCTTTCCAGTTGCGTTATTCTACTTTTTCAAAGTAGGCCAGCAGATGGCGCTCTCCTCCACCACACAAGTTTTAGAGCACCCACAGCAGTCTGATGTTTTGGTCATTACCCGGTCTCTAATGTTCTTCTTTCAAATGTTTTTACCTCATACAGAAAAATACTACCTGTTATTATTCAATGACCTGCTTGATTCAGATTTTAACCATATTTATAACAAAAATTCAGTCTAAAGAGAAGAACACAACCTCGTCTGACTAGAAAAAGCTATTCTATTCTATTCTATTCTATTCTATTCTATTCTTGAACTCAAGTGTAATGACTTTAATGGTTCCAGATTACCGGCCTTTATGAGGCCTCTTTGGTTTGCAGGCTGTAATCTTCGAGTTAAGGCACGTGCTCAGCGCGGAACGGAGAAAACTGTGCGCGAATGGCACACGGACAGATGTGCAGCCTCCGCACCCCCACCCCCACCCCATCTCCATCATCACACCCAACTCCATCATCACCCTCTGGGTAAGAGCGGCTCCTGCCTCCGGGATGATTGACACAGAGAGAGTCGCACAGCCAATCAGAGGGCGCGCTGCTTCATTTGCATAATGTGTCCGCATGTCATTGGCTCTGGTGCGTGCGGCTGCGGACCGCCTCGCGTGCCATCACAGATGCCTACTTGGAGGCGCACGAGGCGTCTTAAAATAGACAAAGTAGCCGCTTTATTTTTAATTATGAGGGGACAGTGATTATTGCCGTTAACATAAACAGCACCTGACGCGTCACGCGGTGCTCCTAATGTGAAAAATGTGTCAAATTAAGCCAAAAGTTCTGCTAGAAACGCGCAAGGATGAAGAGGTTCTTCAAACATGTGCGCGCACACGCACGCACCAACGCGCGGAGAGCAAAGTTGGAAGCAAACACGGAGCGCGCGCCCCTCCTCGTCGCTCCCGCGCCGGACCGCCGCCGCCGCTCGCTCCGCTTTGTTGTTTGTCCCTGCAGGGCTGATTGAGCAGCGCGTGACTGACGGCCCGCGGGGGTGTTGTCCAATCAGCGGTCTGCCCCGCGCCCAATGGGTGAGTCCTCGCTGCTATTGGCTGAGGCGAGTGTGGGAAAGAATGCAGAGAGGGTTTCACACGAACTGGGAGCACGCGAGCCGCCTATAAGTAGCGCGGCGGCGGCGGCGCGTGTGTCAGCGGCACCAGTTGGAGCTGAGTGAGTGTGCGTGGCGCACCGCACGCAGCCCCGACTCAGATGACAGCTGTGAGAGCGAGCGGAACAGCACGCGAACCTTTTATGTTTGAAAGTGACTCTTGAATTTCTTCGTGTTTTTTTATTTTTTTTTATTTTGACAAAAAGGATTTACTTTTTTATTTATTTTATTTTTTGCCTGCTTTGATCCATGATGCCAGCTGACACTATGGAAAAGCAGACGGCATCTCCTCTTGCCGGAGCTCCTGCTAACGGATCACACATACCCGACAAACCCAAAAATGCCAGCGAGCACAGAAAGGTAAGAATATTATTTATTATTGATCATCTGTTCACTCAAAAAGTTATGATGTGAGGAAGCTCGAGAAAAGTTCTGTTGAAAAGTTTGACTTGTTGCAGACTAACCTGATCAGATGTTATAAGTTAACAACTTATTTATTGTGTGGAACTATTTTGTTCTTCTAGTCGTCCAAACCCATCATGGAGAAACGCCGGAGAGCACGAATCAACGAGAGTCTTCTGCAGCTCAAGACTCTCATCCTGGACGCCCTCAAGAAAGATGTGAGTTATAAATCTTTCTTTACCTCGTCATGTTTTTTATTTTTTTATTTTCTTGTATTAAAAGTGTAAACTCAACTTCCTGTTCGTGTTTCCCGCAGAGCTCCAGACACTCCAAGTTGGAAAAAGCAGACATCCTGGAGATGACAGTGAAGCACCTGAGGAACTTGCAGCGCGTGCAGATGAGCGGTAAGTGTCTTTCATCTGTACGGGTCTGGACCAGATCATCAGAACCAGAACTTTTTTTTAGATGAAGCCGCACAAAACGTCACTAATATGTCTTCTTCTTCTTCTTCTGCCTCCAGCAGCGCTCTCAGCTGACGCCACGGTCATGAGCAAATACAGAGCCGGATTCAACGAGTGCATGAACGAGGTCACGCGCTTCCTGTCCACCTCCGAGGGGGTGAGCGTGGAGGTGAGGGCCAGGCTCCTCAGCCACCTGTCCAGCTGCATGAGCCAGATGATCCCCGTGAACTACCCGCAGCAGACCCCCGCCCAGCAGGCGCACCTGGCCCAGCCCCTCCACGTGCAGCTCCCGTCCTCTCTGCCCATTAGCGGCGCACCCATGGGCTCCAAGCTCAGCCCTGTGGAGGCCGTGTCCCCTAAGGTCTTCGGTGGGTTCCAGCTGGTGCCCGCAACAGACGGACAGTTCGCCTTCCTGATCCCCAACCCGGCCTTTACCTCCGCCA
>JARVLU010000103.1:22365701-22382358 GCA_031762415.1 Simpsonichthys santanae | reverse complement strand
ACACCAACAGTCCTCTGTGCAGCCTTCACCACTCTCTGCAGAGCTTTTCTTTCTGCAGCTGTGCAGCCTCCATGCCAGGAGGAGTTGGGGTTGGGTTGTATCAAGTAAAATATGAAGTTGTGGGATCATTTATTATTTTTATAGTCTGCTGATACGTTAAGGTTTTTGATGACCTGGCTCATTTAGTGTTGAAGTGAATATGTTGCATTCCAGGATCCAGGATCTTCGTGCAAATGGTCCTGATAAGGGACACTCATTTGAAGTAGTACATCTGAATTCAAGATATCAACTTTTACAAATGTTTCTGAATCTATAATTTTTTCCTAGCTGCAGAAGTCAATGGGTCACACGTGAAGAAACGAGCAATTGGCTCAGCTAGTGACTGCAGCAGACAGATTTACTCTGTGAGCTTTTCATTTAAATAGATACTATCTTCATTAAACCTTGCATTCCACAACAAAATTATTTGCTGATAGGATAATTAAGTGTTTAAAGATTCATATTTAGAAACTGCATTTTACTCCAAGACAGTTAAAAACCTCAACAAGGTCTTGTCAAAACGTCAACCCTGCTGAACTCTTCTGGTTGAATTTTCTTTAATTTTGAGCAGCTTTCTTTCAGTCATAGTCACAAAATAAATACATCATTAGTTAATTGATTGATAGATTACAGAGTGCTTTAGGTTTTTTTTTGCCTCAGTGTAGAGTAAATCAGAAGTTGTTTTATTCCTGTCCACTGAATACTTGGACAATATTTTAGAACAAGGTTTTCAAACATCTGTGTAGTGAAATAAAGGATTATTAAATAAAATTTCCCAATATAAGTAGCAGTATAGTAGTGTTATAAGTATATAATTAAGAAGCTCAAGTCATTGATTTCTATAATTGTGGTTGGGACCACACTTTTGGGTCATAAAACAGCACGTGTGGGGTCCTGACAGACTCCAGAGTTAAAATGAAATTGAAAACTCGTTTTAGGCATAATTATTACAAGAAAATGAAGCAAGAATCATAAATGACTTTTTAAACAATGCTTGTTTGTGGTGCCATGATACCCTTAATTGATGCTTTATCTCTGCTAAACTTTAATTATCAGTGGTTGAGGTCACAAATCTCACTTATTTTTTTAAGTCAAAACCTGAAATGAACCACTGGTATAAGTAGTAAATCTTGCGTCTGTATCTTATTATTAATGCGTATTCTACTATTGAAAGAGTTGGCATTTTGCTTTAGAGATCTGTGTGTGTGAGTTTCAGGCTTAATGACATCCACTTATCCAATGTCAGAGAAGAAAGTTGCTAAGTAGCGTGGCAGTCATGGCTGACAAAAAAAATCAGTAGCTCCTTAAGAAAAAAACTGCTTTTCGACATCCTGGACACTTTTGAATTCAGCTGGGAACTATCTCAGACCTGAGCTATACTTTTTATTATCACAAAAGTCTCCTTGGACTCCCGCTGCTCCACTGAGACCCTTGTCTCCTGACCAGCACAAAAAAATCCCCTGAAACGTTTGACTTTCTCACAGAAACAGCTTGCTAAACGGTATCTCCGTAATGGACTCCTGCTAGGGTTCATATGCGTTGTATAGCCACGCCGCCCAAAGTTGAGTCAACACGATTACCATAAGAATGCGTCGAAAGAAAGAACCAAAAAGACTTTTTTTTAGATAAAATCTGAAACTATACAATTCTTTGTTTTCCCATGAAAAAAGATGAAAACTAAAGACTTAGATGGCCATTTTTTTCTATTAGAAACGTGCTGCCGAATGAATGTCTTATTTACATGCCAAAAGAAAGGGCCATCGTGGTGAAAGGATGGGAAATCAGGGGCCTTTATTGTGGCGGTGCTGGTTGGAGAGGCCATGGCTGCTCCGGCAGACTCCCCACCGGGGAGCGGTTAACAAGGCCTCGGCTGAATTAAAGAATGGCAACGAGTTTTTAATTGGTGACACATTATATTTATCAAGCTGACAGTGGAGTGACTGCGCCGTAGCCTTTCTTGTTTTGTCCTTGTGTGCGCATTACTTCCCCTGAGATGCCCCTGTATGATCCCCACCCCCACCTTCATCATCTGGGGTCCCTCACGTGTGAAGAAAGAAGAAAAACATAATAATTGAGCATTAAGTTGAATGATAACACTGAATTATTCATCAGGGTCTCCTAAAGTGCTGAATAAAACCTCTTCTCTTCTCTTTTTTTTTTTTTCATGACAAAAGCTTCCTTTTGTCCCATCATCCAATCACACCAGTTTAAAGTTCAGCATAAAGGCAAATCCCTCTTTAGTCTATTTTGTTGATCATAACAGACAGTCTGCTGCAGCCCTGTAAAGGCTATTAATAAGTGTTTAACTTTTGGTTGGGAGCGTTTCTTCTGCATGGTATTTCTGTGTGGCCTCCTTACATTTAGACCCATTTGAGTTTAAAACACTTAATAATAACCAATGTCGTAAATGGGACCATATTTCATGAATTTATTAGGAGCTCAGTAAAGTTCCAGCTCTTATTCTCAAGTGAACGCTTATTAAATTGTCTTTAAAATGTCCATTTACTTGAACTTATAAACTGATGATTGTTGTAAAAAAAATTGTAGTAGTGACAGCCGAATTTTAGGTTTGTGTAACTCATTGACATTGTTTTTTTTTTTTTTTTTTTTTTTTTTTTGCAAACTCAACTCATCCTTGGGAACATAAAGTGTCAAGAGATTTGAATTTTTTTTAAGTGGGGAAGAGGAGAGGTTGCAAATCATAAACAAATTACATTTTAACGTTCATTTGTTAAAACCGTTCATTATTTTGCATAGTGTGAAGGAGGAAAAAAAAAAAGGCCTGTTCAGGTTCATTTTGACGATGAAACAGATATATTCTCCTTAACGAGTGTAAAAAAAAAAAAAAAAAAGGCGTTTATTGGCAGTAATTTGTTTCATTTCAAACTTGCTTGACAATGTAAAATCTTATAGGCTGCAAACAGCTTAACATGTACCTCCTCTATTGTTTAACTTTGAACACCGCTTGCTTTTGAGCAACAGCAGGTCCCCATAAGTTTTAGAATGAATCATTTGTTGTGTTTTGGGCGTTGCAGAGAAAGGGGGGCAACAAACTAGAGGTCCCGGCGACGCTCTTCCAATGGTTGTGAAAAGGGAACTGAGACGAAGGAGGTCTAATGAAATATTTAAGATTTAGCCTCAAAGGGGAACTCTGAAAAACTTTGCAACAAAAGGGGGTCGGCTGAGGGCCCTCATTGTCCCGGGGCCTGGCGGAAGCAGGGGCCAGGGCTGCCACAGATGCGAGGAGAGCCCATATTGAGCTGGGATGTGCAGGCTCTGCTCACAGCTGTATTGCCGCTCTCCCACCCAGCCACCAGCCCCCTGCCTTTGTGAGCCTTTGTGCGCGGTGATTTTACACCGAGCTGATTGCACAGCAACGGCTTTGTGTCCCCAGCTAGAAGGCCCTGCCCATTCCTGACCATCCACAGTCTCTCTCTATATATTATGTTCATCCCATCAGCCCACACATCCTCATGGCTTTTTATTCCCCCAGAATGACAAGTAGATGAATCTCTTTTCTGTCAGCTGATATGGTTCATTTTGGAGAAAGAAGGAGCGCGTTTTGTCTCATCCTGCCTCTTCATCCAGGAGCTGTCTGTTTAGTGCTTAACTGGATTTGATAAATGAAGGCCCCATTCTATGTAACATATGCCATTTTAAGGGCCCAATAAAAGAATCGTGTTTACTCATTTTTGAATAAAGATGCCACAAGGTCATCAATCAGGCAGAAAATGAGTAAAAAGAAGAAAAAAAAAATTGAGCGTTTGCGTTTGTGTGGAACAAATAAAGCACCAAGTCTAACATCTGGGGAAGTCTTTAGGGAACCAGTGAAATGAGGATTAAATTATTGAGCATAATTTTGTTTGTTGCTTTTTCTGCTTCATACGTTCAAAACACAAATGTTACTTTTACTTGTTTTTAAAATTAAAAAAAGTCTGCACAAAGTGTTTTCCTTTAAGATATTAAATATAAATATAGTTGACTTTGTCTTCCATTGTCCTAATTTGACAAAAAACTAAATATTTTAAAAATTTTCATTGATCTTTCAAATTAGATCAGCTCAACCATTTCCTCTAAATCTCTCGTTGTCACTCAGAGCTACAGAACAAGTTCGGGCCTGAGCACAAAAAGGGCACGACAGCTTAATGCCAGTCTATCTAGGACAGTGGTGTCAAAATCACCTACAAAAAGGGGCCAAAAATTAAAACCTAAGGTCCGGTTTCAGAATCTACATTAACTCAAGACCCACACCGTGTCTTGATTGCAGGTTCCTTAACAAGAGTTTGATTGGTCTCATTTGACATTCTCTGTTGCACTTTTGACATCATGACCAAAGGTTACTGAAATAGTGATAAAAGTATTTTACATTTAAAATAACATCTTGGGGGGCCAGATACGATGTCAACGAGGGACACATTTGGCCCCCGAGCCTTGAGTTTGGCGCATATGATCTAGGCTAAAGGCTTTTTAAAGTGCCTCATGTGAAAGACTTATAGCCACGTACTGGATAAATACAGAGTCAGGGATTAAAACAATGCAGTTAAATTTTATATCAAGTGTATTGTTAATTTTAAAACTGTTTTGAAAATGGGTTGAATTGAAGAATGAAAAAGTGGTCTCTTGTGAGTTGTTGGTTGTTGTGAAATATAAGAATCTGATTCGTGCTACACTGAAGTACTGAAAATGATTCTGACTGTGTTTTTTTGTGTGAACCTTCATAAAACTGGAGGTCAACCTTTCTGAAAGGAGTAACCTAAGGAATGCTTTTTGTTTCACACCTTCATGCAATCATGTCACAGGCCTTAAAGAATCTGGTAGAACTGATTATGTTATACACTTTGAAACCTTGCAGGAAAAAAAAAAGCTTAGGAGTGTTTTGCAACGTATTGCACCAGTAGGGGATTGCATAAAGCTGCAGCTCTAACGTCAGCTGCTAAATTACCTTAAATGACATGGCTTCTGTTCAGATCAGCCATGCCAGACTTTCAGATGATCACTCAGTAACGATGCCTACTTTCTGACAGGCCTGGGGCTGGTTGAGCGAGTCAGGCTGCACAGAGAACTTAAAGAAACCAGATGCAAAGCTAACTAACCTGTTAGTCCCCTCCTTTTTTAGCTGGGGGTTGCTAACAACACTTTTCTCAAACTTTGTCTCTCTGTTCATCACAAAGACCTGTCACGTTTAATGGCTTGTTGGCTGAGTGGGCTTCTGTAGCCCTCTCTTAAAGAAAGCCCCATGAAGAAAGGCACATGGTCAGCTAATGAAGCTTAATATTCTTTAAAAAGGTTTTGGGGCAATTAGGGGAGTTTTTCCCATGGCTCTCCCCCCAGCGGCCGCTGCTGCAGATGCAGCAGCTCATCTGTTTGATGGACTTTGAAAGCATCTAATTGATGGGGGTCAGAGCTTAGAGGAAGCTACGAGAGGAAAAAGAAAGTCCCACATAGTGGCTTCAATATGGCTCAGACACGCACAAATAACCACTAACAGCTCCTCCATTTGTCTGTGTATTGTATTCAACAGAGCTGAATGGGTGACTGAGTGCTCTCACAGAATTCACAGGTTTAAAAAAAAATAACACAACATTTTTGCATCTTTAACTCACTTTTGTGACATATGTTGATGAAAGCTGCCAAAATCCCCTAAAAGTCATTGCACTGGTGAAGCACAGCTCTGTCCAGGTGCCACATGTGTGAATTCACTGGGTCGTGACCTTGAAAGCAGATTCATAAATCAGACATTTAAAACCATGTACCGTGCAGACATACTACAGCTTTCTGACTGAGAAAGTTAAATTAAAAGGTTGGGAAATATCAGAAGTCTTTGAAAAAGAAATGAGGCTGTATTCTTTTCATTTATATGTTTTTTTTTTTTAATATGTTGATTGTGGTTCTGTATAATAATAAAAGCACAAAAAGCAAGTTTTCACAGAGTTTACATAATCAGGAAGGTGTTTTTTGGTCTTTGAGTATGTTTTGTGTGATGCTGCACAAGATGATTTGCAAAGAAAATGCTGACACACAGATATTCTGTTTCTGAATCAGTTACCCCTGATTCATCTTAAAATTCGGTGGTCGAGTGTCCACATGGTTTGCTGTAGGACTGTCCACATACATCTATAGCTGACTAGTGGCAATTAGAGGTGTTTTGGGTGGAGGGAAAAGCAGAGGTTTTGTTTGCCACCATCTCATGTCTGAATGGGCATGTAGGAGCATAAAAGAAAAGAATCCAATTTGGAAAGGGGTGGTTTGATTTTTTTTTTTTTTACCGTGTTGCAATTAGGCACCAGCTCAGAAAACGTTCAAGTACCATTTAGGTGGTTTTGTTGGCTATATCATTAAGACCAAAATGATCCGCCCAGGTGCTCACAGTTCACATAATGTTGCTACAGTCCACAATCTTCAGGCCTGGTTGTATATTCTTTGGGCTCGTATGCGGCACCATGAGTAGGGTCCTCTCATTCTTCCCATGGAGCCAGCCGGAACAATAACTGACCAGCTTTATGCCAAGACTTGATATAAAACTGAGATCCCACAGAGGGACCACTTAAAGAGATCTAAAAAAAAAAAAAACCTCAGAGTAATTATTTCAGGAATTTAAACATTTAAAAAAGCACTTAAGAGCTGTGATGTTGCAAACCCAGTATGAATGTAACAAGCAGTAGACTATGTGTTTTTCTACTCTTGGGAACAACAACAACAACAACAACAACAACAACAACAACAACAACAACAACAACATAAAAACACCTACAAAAGCTTTGATTTACGGAATGATTTTGGGTAAACAGTTCCCAAACCCGTTGATCCCACCCCCCAGACATGAAGTCTCAGCTGTGCCAAGTGATAAGTCAAATCATCTCAAGATATATCAGCCAGAACTGGAACTACTGGTATGCATATCCGACCAATTAATTGGACACCATGACCCCATGAAATCCCCACCCAGGGACACACACATGCACAGAACCGAACACACTCCCTGCTTCCTGAGTCTGGGAAACCCAGAGTCCAGCAGCTGCTGTCAGAGTGGGTGGTGCAAGGAGGGGTAACCAGGGGCGTGGGCATGGGAAGGATTCAAGTGTGCCATGTTATTAACACGCAACTGGTCAGGACCCATGGTCACTGTGTCATGAATGTGCCACCATTGACCCAAGGATGGATTCCTGGTGTAATGGGCAGCAGCTGGAGCAAAGTTTCCGGAAGGACAGCTGAGAACAAGTGCATGAGAAAATGTTGCTTTAACTCATCTTCAAGTGATTCATGGCTACTTCCTTCATGCTCCTTACCCTGTCTTCTCCACAAAGAAATGATCAATGAGTGTGTGGTTTTATGAAGGAAGGCAAGACAGAAAAATGAAAAATTAGGTTATCTTGGTTTCTTAAAACCATTTGTCTTGTGGCCATAAATGTTTCCTGTGAAAACCTGCATCCTCTGAACATTTATAGTGCAGAGATAAAGAAAATCTTAGCATGGAAACTGTACAGACTGAAGTGTGACAAACCAGTGAAAAGGAGGTGGAAGGGAACACATCATCACCAACAAAGAGACAAAAGGTTTGTGTTTGTACTAATCTCCTTCTCCGATACAACTGAACTACAGTTTAGCAAACTGTTGTTCAACTCATTTACCAAGAGTGCATTTACTCAAAAGCAACTTCTTTCAGTGTGCATGTGTACATACAAAAAGGGGGCTGACACACACGCCTTCGTCTTGGCTCACGACCAGTGGCCAGAGCAGCGTTGGCAGAAAGATCGTGAGAAACAGGGGGGCGACACCCAAATGTCATCACAGCTGCAAAACTGCTGAGCACAAAAGCCAAATTACAGAAATATGTACCCCGAGGCTTCGGCTTCCCAACAAGCGAAACAGGCACGTTTGAGGAGGCACTGCCCGAGCTTAGCAGCACCATGGAAGTTGTTTTCACAATGAGTAAGAAACTCCAGACTTCACAGCTGCTGGCTGATGTCAGGGTGAATTCTTCTGGGTTTGCTTGTGTCACTTTATTCAGCAGGCCTGGTGCCAATTCAACACACTGTTGACACACTGTGCAAACAAGGGAGGCTCATGCTGATTTATGCAGCCAGTAACTTCACAGTAGTGGATACATCTTAAACACCAGTAAATCTAAACTAAAGAGCGCAGTCACTTTTATCAAAGTGTTAAATCAACCATCGTGTTTACAACTCCTCTTTGGCAGGAAGTCCTTGAATGGATAAAGAGGTCATGTAGGCTGAATCCCGTTTCATCTCTTTCCAAATGTATTTTGCATGTTCACCCTGAAGGGCAGCAGTTGTTTTTTGTGAAATGGAGAATTAAGAGCATAATTTTTTTCAAATGTAAATCCACATCTGTCACGAAACCAGGCTTTTGGATTCAGAACGACCAGACACAAGAGTAAAAAAAATGAAAACAGTTTTATTTATAATTGCAGCTGCAGCCAGGGAGAGGATCCAGAAGAGGCAGGGTTGTGATCCAGAAGGCAAGGCAGGGGTCAAGCATGGGGAGTCAGAGTTCTTTAAACAGGTCCAAGGTGTAATCCAAAATCCAGAGTCAACGGGCCAGAAAAAGTTGTTGTACCAGGGTCGGACGGGCAGAGCAAAACCAGACGAGTGGCAGGCAGAGAGATAAATCCAAGAGGCAGGCATGAGGTCATAGTCCAAAACACAAGGCTTGAGGTTCAGGCATGAAACTATGAAAGGCTTGAGAATCAGGGACCATGAGAGGTTGAATAATGTCAAACGAAATGAGTGTGGGCATGGAGCTTAAGTAGTGGAGAGAACAGGTGAGCGGCATGAAGGTTGATTGCGGTGAGTCGGCTGAGTGGGCGTGGTGACAGAGAAGTGACATGAGCAGATTGACAGGAGCTGATGTGAGCAATGACAGGAGCTGAGGGATAAAAAAAACATGATGGAAAGGGGCAGAAAACGTGGCATGTCATGAAGGGGCAGGGAAGTGAGCAGATGGGGGGCCAGCGGGGGCCACTGATCATAACATCAGCACAAACAAAACAAACCATATAGTAACCTTTATTTAACCAGGCAAATCCCACTGAGAGCACACATCTCTTTTGCAAGGGAGGACTGAGCCTGAAGGCAACCTCAGATGTTTGTGAATTATGAGAGGAAACTGGAGTACATGGAGAAAACCCATACAAATATGAGGAAAAAAAAAAACTCCATTCATAAAGACCCCAGATCTAACCCGATATCTTCTTCCTGTGAGGCTACAGTGCTAACCACTGAGCCATCATGCTTCCAGATTGATAGGAGTATTTTCTCTGTTAACAAACTTTTGTCACTACAACACCAAGCGTTTGATGGATTAGTCACGTATGGTTAAATAGTCGGTCTTCTCTCACCAACTTAAAAAGAACATCATATGCTGAAGTCTGTTGTACACTAAATATGTTGTTTAACACACCAGCATCTTGACCATGTTGATGATGCATCTGTTTATGTAAGAGCATACAGGCTTTTTGAGCGGTGTCCCATGTGGTAATGAAATCCATCAACCATTCTGCTTTGAGACCTTACATTAAAGTCCATGGGTTAAGGAAAGTGGTTCCCAAAGATGATCCCCTCTATACATCGCTTTTGACATTTCATAAATGAACCGTTCAAGTTGCCTAAATTGGCACAATGTGTGCTTTCACAATATGTCGCAGGATGAAAGGAGGCACAACATACTTTTTTTGAGGTATGCATAAAAAAGCATCACAAACCACTTTCATCTTGTTTTTGTAACAATAAAAGCAAATTAATTCATTGTTGAGATTTTTTTTCACTGAATAAGGGATGTAAACTCAATCAACCAGGAATTGTGTCATCTGGACCAGTTTTTTTTTTTTTTTTTTTTTTCCAAGTGAGAAACGTTTCGTCCCCCATCCAGAGGACTTCCTCAGTCTGCCAACCAGATGGGTAAAAAAAAAAAAAAAAAAAAAAAAAAAGAAACTGTCCAGATGACTGAGAATTATTGGATTTGGTACCTGGATGATCGAGCATGACCTTTGTTCTCATAGCCTTCACTGCTATGTTTCAAGTCAGCCTCCTGTTGGAATCTCAAAAGTAGACTTTTAACACATGCAAACAGCACATCCATCCAAAACAATCAATCATCATGTACAACAAGCAAATGTTTTAGGCCGGATGGCCAACTTGCTACTCACAGAAACAGCCTGAGGAAAACCAAAACCAAAGTGGTTCAGAAAAAAGGTTGTAAACTCAACCATCTAGGTAAATAACAACAAAAAAGTTTAAATAGTGTCATCTGGACCAGTTTCTTTAAGTGAGACTGAGAAACGTTTTAGGGACGAAACGTATGTACCTATGTATCTATACCTATGGGACAGATCTGGTTGGCAAGCCATAGACTGAGGAAGTCCTCTGGATGGGGATGAAATGCTTCTCATTTAAAGAAGCTGGTCCAGATGACACAATTTAAACTTTTTTGTTTTTCACTGATTGTTTAATGACAGGAAAAGATGCATGACTTAAGTGCTAATTAATCATTCTGATCATCATTGTTTAGAGTTTAAAGTCCTGCAGTTGGCTGGCGGCACACATCATAGGACATCATTACATCTTACACTTGATGCTGACTCCCTCACACGTGTTTTCACTCTGTAATTATGTCCTTTGCCATGTCAGACACTCAGAGACAGCTGCACCTCATGTTCAGTCTGAAATGACTTTGCTGCATACAGGCTAAAGTCTTTTAAATTAATTTAAGTGATGAATTTCCAAAATGAAGCAAGATAAAATAAATTACAATTTGTCATTCTCCCGTACCTTACATGTTGCATGTTACAAATCAATGGCTGTAATTTGACTTTATAGATCCTGAAACACAAAGTTCAATCAAATCCTGTTTTATTCATAATTATCATCAACATGTTAAATACTGGTAGTAACTTTATTTTTTTCCCCAAAAAATAAAGTTATGTGTCACATAGCAAAAACAAAAACAAAGTCAGCTGTTTATAAATCGCTGTTTTACAGAAGACCAGAACATCTTTGGCAGCATTTTTCTCAAGAAGATGAGTTGATTACTTTGTTATTTTGAGATAACCACACTTGTCTGATCTCATTGGATAAAAAAGTGTGTGATTTATGTGCTACATTCAGTTTAATGATCTGTGTACTGTCTCTGCAGATCAAGAACAGAAAGGTAAGTCATGCATATCCTGTTCACTGGATGTTACTTAATGTGATATGATCAGCTTGAATCAGCTGAGAGCTTCACTGTCCTGATTTCTGATAAAAATTCTTTGATTGATCTGACTTTTTATTGCAATTTTGAAATATTTTTATGGCTATCATGATTTTTTTTTTCTATAGCAAAATTGCAAATAAATTAACTTATCTCAAGAAAAAAACTTCTAGGGACAAAGTCATGAAAATAAATCTTTAAAGATGGCCTCTTGTTTTTTTTTTTGTTTTGTTTTTTTTTTTTTTTTTGTTATTTATTTATTTATTTATTTATTTATTTATTTTTGGTTCTGTTAGAAAACAATAAAGCAAATTAAGGTAAATTCCAACTCTTGTACAAAAAAAAAAAAGCAACATATTTACATGTACACAGGTGCAAATCTGCATATTTGTATATGCAAGTACACAGTAGTGACACAATACAGGCTTGTTTATTTGTGCTTGGGAGCAATGCTGGGAAAGTTTGGGGGAGGCAGCAGTCAGGTGGGCTGAGGCAGATATGTGGTTGGGGTGGGTTGTGCGGGTGTTAGTTGTATGAGCTTAAAGAAGTGGATGAAGAGAAGGAGTGTGCAAAAAAAAAAGTGGAGAGAGGCCCTGTGCTTGTGCCTTTCAAGGTGTGTTATTTGTTCAAGGCTGTCCAAACATTTACAGAGCGCTGGCAGTCCTGGAATGCAGAGGCAGGGCCGAGATCGAGAGCAGCAGCCGTGGGAAACCGCTGCTCTCCTCAACCTCTGCAGGCTTGTTCCCCCTCGGGCAGAATGTCAACACAGACAGTGCCAGAGATGTGTGGGCCTGATAGTGACAGGTCCCGTCAGCAGCCGAGTGCACGCACACACACACACACACACACACACACACACACACACACACACACACACACACACACACACACACACACACACACACGTGCTATTCCAGCAGGCACACAGCCGGACTCATTGCCTCGCTTGCAGACTGACACACATTAACTGACGGAGGCAGAAGCCAGAAACTAGAGGCACCTCCTCTCCTACACATGCCACAAACACACACACAATTGTTCTTTCACACACCCACAGACACGTACACACGCTTAATTCTTAAAGTCTTGCAGCTTAAGTGTTTCACAACTTGTGGAGTTGAGCTTTTCTTTCCTAAAATGTTCTTTATACCGTCACATTTTGATCTACAGCAACAGCATTTTTTTATTTACCCTTTATTTAGACAGTCTCATGTTCAAGAGAGACCTGTTTAGGAGACGGTGATGGGGGTTAAGGGTCTTGCTCAAGGGTCCAAAGTGGGGAAAATGAGGGTGGAGGCAGGTGTGGGTGTTTCACCTTTTACGCCCACATCTTTTGATGTTGTTAGTGTGGGGAGTTGAACCTGTGACTTTCCAATCACATGCCCTTTTTCTCTAACCTCTGCACCACCACTCCCCAACAGTAAAGGTAGTGATCTGTCCTGTGATCTTTGAAACCACCACCTTTCAAAAAGAATCCATTGCCTGGTGGAGATCAGTTGATGCCATGTGTGGGAAATATGTCTTCTAGAAAACCTCACGTAGAAGTCAGTTGTCTCCGTGCCCTGCTGGAGATATAATCACCGATAAGAGCTGACTTCAGGAAGCTATACCCAGCGGTTCATGGTAAACTCGGGTGCAGAGCAAGTTCACTCATATCTCTGCATATCTCCCCTGCATTCGAACACAAACACCAGCCTCAGCTGAGATAATGCACGGCTGACTCGTTGAACCTCACACACACACACACACACACACACACAATGCAAGCACAGAAAAAGCACAGAGATGTCCAAATATTAGTCAAGTTCCACTTCTCACTGATAAACAGACTGACCGGGCTTGTAATATTTGTCAGCCCCTTAAAAGGATTCTGGTGATGATAATGATGCTGAAACTTTGGCTTTGCTCCAAGTTGTAATTTTTGTATGTAAAATGAAAATGTTGGTGTCAGAGTTTTTTATATAAAGAAAATTTTTAGATTGACAAAATCCTTGAAACTGTCCCAGATGGGTTGTACTGAACAATATAATGTAATATACTGTAGTCTGTAAATTAAAACTATCAGTGTGGCTGTGATTTTGGACCCAGAATGCAAACTAAAGACAAGTTAAAACAAAATTATTTATTAAATGAAGCAAAATGCTGTGACGGGGCAGCATTCTTACAGAACGCAGGATAAAATGACTCGAGGGAAAGACCGTGACTGTGGCATGAAATCCATCAATGTAGAACTGATGAGTAGTGAACCAGAGACTGAGTATATTATTTAGAGCAGAGGTGATGGGAAAATGGAAGCGTCTGAGTGATTATGAAGTGGCAACAGCTGGGAGCAGCCGACCAATGAAAAACTGAGAAGACTGACTGGGTTAAAATGAAACTTGGCAACAGAAACACAAGGAGCAGGAAAAATACACAAAATTCCCAAAGAACAGTAATAATGAAACAAACACCAAAAGGAACAACAAAAAAATAAAGTCAAGGAACTAACAAAAAAAAAAAAAAAACTCGGACTACGACAAAAACAAAACAGAAATAAACTGACATTAAACTGACTAAATAAGCACAAAAGCCAAATACTTTTTTTAAAAATCAGAACTAAAAATGTGAAGATTTATTTTTTAAAATATTTTTACAACTATTGCACTTTGTATACAAACTGATCACAAATAAGGACATTTGTGTTTGGTCTATTATTTCATTATTGTTAAAATACTTCTTGACATGAATCTTATCCTTCTGGAAAACCTGTTTATTTTCCCTCAAATGCATTTTCCTTACAAATAGTGCCACGTTTGTTTGGAAAACTCATTTTTAGCTTAAGAATAAAGTTGCATATGTGGGTCGCAACCATCAAAAACTTGCAAAATTTCTGCAACGCTAAATAGTTTTTAGTGAATCTTATTTGTCAATTTTTGTACTGGGTGAAGTCTGAAGGAACTAGACATGTTGGCAATTTAACAATTGTTAATTTTATAAACATATGCCTCAGTAGCATGTGGAAGAACCATACGCAGACTAGTCACACTCTGCTGTGGGAACCTGCTCTTCAGCCAGCATCTGTCATAGGTCAGCTAACAGGGTTGTGATGGTTACTCTGGAATGAGTAAAGTGCCCAAGCTGATGGCACAGGTGCTCAATGGGGTTGAGAGTAGGATTGCAAGCTGGACATTCCATCTCATCTGCATCACTTATTCCATCTGCATTGCTTTACAACCTGTTTATGTTTTGTTTATTAAATACCATTTTCTTTCATTTGTTCTTCTCAATTTGTATACTTTATCTTATGATTGTCCACTGTTGTCATCACTCTTTGTTAAAATCAGGTCTCTCTTATAAATGAGTCCCTGAGGCAGGGGTGTAACGGTACATGTGGGTGTATTGGACCGTTGCGGTATGGCATGTTCAGTTCGGTCTGTGTGAGTACCGTTTCCATTGTTTTCCCACTCATTGAATTTTATTAACGAGAGATTATGCGCCACAGAACTAAATTTCCTAGGCATGTTTCAGTACGACGCTATTATCTTGCAGCACGCGTAGCATTAGCAGCCTAGCATCCTGTTGTGGTCTCTGGTTTGGGAACATTATGGCTTTCTTGTTAAAAGACAAGTGAACAAATCCAAAGCTGTGTGGACGTTGTTTCACGGAGACTGGATCTGCAGCATGCAACACGTCTAACTTGTTAACACACTTGAAACGACATCATCCGAATGTGAACGTCTTCTACAGAAAAGCAGCTTGTTGCAAAGACTGAACAGCAGCATTTTAACAACCTTCATCAGGCAATTCAGATCGGTCCAGATCAATAACACAAGCTGTAGGAGTTTTTAAAGATCTGGATCTACGTTTCTGTTGTTGATGCAGTGGCTTTCAAGTTATTGAGCCCTGCTGCCTATGACATCCATCACATCAACACTTCAGCAAAAAGTTCAGCACTTTATGAAAAAGCTCAAACTGATATTGTCAACAAGCCCTGGAGCAGATTAAAGCCCTGACACATGATGAACGAGAGATTCAACCACCTCATAACAGAAATGATGGCCGTCCAAGAAGTGGTATTGTTGTTTTATTATTATTATCTAATTAATTTTTTTTATTTAAAATTATAATCTTATAACTCTTTTTTTTTTTTTACTCTTTGTGTTTTATTTCCAGTCTGGGACAGAGATAGCAGCTTCTTCCTCTTCAGGAAAATCCACCAGAGATCACCTGCAGCTAAGAAATCTGTGATGACTGAGTTCTGAACTTGTCCAGTGGGAGCAGGTCCAAGAAGAGGTTGTGAGTAATGAGGCCAAATACAGCCACGCTGCAAAATTAGCAAAGCTCTACCTTTTTATTCCTGCTACCTGTTGTTAATGAGATGGTTTTCTCCACCTCTGGAGATCTTCACTGCAACTAGATCTGTGCTTTTGGCAGAAAATGTGGACAAGTTGGTCTTTTTGGACAAAAACTTAAAACTTGATTAGTTAGATTCAGGGCTTGAAGTGCTTCGGCTGGGGGCCAAATTTCCGGCTTGGCGTCAGCTCGCCGCTCCGCCTCAACTTAATTTTTGGTTGATAAACAGCCACTATATCCAATCACATTGAAGCTCACGTTGTTTTGACCAATTACTAACAGGAAGGTGGGTCTTAGAAAAGCAAGCGTGTATGCGGCTTCACAGTCAAATCAATGCAGAAGATGGAGTTCGTCACACCTGAATAAAATATAGTTTTACTGTAGAAACAAGTGGCGCTCTGCCTCCTCCATAACAGGAGGTGATTTCTCCTCTTACTCAAGTGTCTGGCACCTCCTCTGACTGACGATGTGTTCTCCCTTTAGAGCAAATTGAAGTGCGGGCGCGTGGGTCAAATGACCATTTCAGCAGGAAAGACTCAACATCTCAGCGACACCTTTAAATTTGTGTCAAAACTACAGATTTTAAACAGTTTTTAAATTGCGTTAATAGGCCAAGTAAACTTAGAATTATGATAAATAATCCATGCCACATCTTTTATCTGATAAAAGTAAAATCTGAAGCGCGTTACAGCGAGAAGCTGCATCCCACCCCCACCGACGAACACATAAACAACCTCCCCCCTCCTTTCTGACAGAGGCTCCAAGTTATTTGTGAAGCACCAAATAATCTACAGGAAAAATAAGAAAAAGACGCGGAAGTTGAATGAAGTTCAGTGTGCGATAAAGTCAGTGAGAGCTGGGATGAGTTGGTGTGTGATGAAGAGGATGATCATTTGTTTTAGAAGAGGAAGTGTGGACTGAGCCCAGGTGTGACTTCGCAGAGGAGGGGGTCCAGAACCAAGCATCAGTTCTGAGCTCTAGAACAGAGGAGGATCTGGATGTTGACCCAGAGGGTGGACTAATGGAGGAAAATACACTTTTTAAAAACTTACAGTAAAATAAATATTTTGTCAATAAA
>JARVLU010000103.1:22319220-22331670 GCA_031762415.1 Simpsonichthys santanae | reverse complement strand
CTGCTACCTTTCATTTTTTTATACTCTGTACGTTATTGTTCATGGGATTGTTTTGTATTGTATTTTTTTTTTTAAATTAACAAATAAACTAAACTAAACTAAGTGTACAGTTTTATTGCTGTATAAAGAATTTTATAATTTTTATTGTTTTTGTTTTTCTGTTTTTATTTCCACACAGTTCTTCTTGCGAATATAAGCGCTCTGTCAGCCATCCGGTACCTGCGTAAATATATGAAAGTGGAGTCAGCAGCCAGTGAGAGGAAATCACATCAAAAAGCTCTGACAGGATCTTTCTGCCTCTAAATGCCATTTTAATTTTTTTATTTTTTCTGTGAGCCACTGTGAACCTCTTAGAAGAAGTCTCTGCTGTATGTGTTGTGGCATGTTTGCACTATATTTTACTTTTTTTAAGTTTCATTGATCTCTTCGTTAAAAAAAAATGTTATTAGAAGCAAATAATGTAGGTGATTGCAACATTTTTGTATGACTTTTATGTGTCTTTAACATTTGAAAGCATCCATATAAAGTACCGGACGACCAAATGCAAGCTTTGTAAATAATGTTCCGTATTCTGTGAAGAAAGATGAGAGGCAGGTTTACTCTGAGCTGGAT
Organism: Simpsonichthys santanae; assembly: GCA_031762415.1. Lineage (NCBI taxonomy): Eukaryota > Metazoa > Chordata > Actinopteri > Cyprinodontiformes > Rivulidae > Simpsonichthys > Simpsonichthys santanae. The sequence continues at coordinate 22,331,058 of JARVLU010000103.1, read as the reverse complement.
AGTTTATAGATGAATGTGTGATAAAAATAGATTATCCTAAGACACTTTAAGAATTCATGATGGTGCCTTTGTCCCTGTTTGTTTTTATTTCATTACTTTTATGAAGCATTTTTTTTCTGAGGTTTGTACACTATTTTCCCCACAAATTTGTTACATTAGACGTGGTAATTTAAATACTTCCCCAAATCAAAATGATTCATTTTGAAAACAGTGATCTGTGTATCAACTATAATAAATTATGAGGGCATTTTTCCATCAGAAATTGTTTTTAAAGTAAACACCATATTGTTTTGTGATGTAGGTCGTTTTGAGCTGTTGGTTTATTTTAATTTAAAATACAGTACTGTATAGTGAAAGTGTATAAAAAGAGTTCTGGTCTGTTTCAAAAATCCTTCAGTCAACACTTCTGACCACTAGAGGGCGACACAGATTCACAAGAACTTTTTTTATTTTATTTTTTTTATTTATTTATTTATTTTTTTTATTTATTTATTTTTTTTTTTAACTTGATCTGACATTTCAAACTACAGTAAAGAGATTTAGTCAGTTTTTATGGGGTGGAAACAAAAAAAAAAAAACATACAAACTCAACTTTTAATCAGATCTTCGATCTTTTGCTGTTAACGTTACATGACACTATATTAAATTATACTTAAAAAAAGAATATTTAGGAAGAACAAACAAAAACGTGAATACTTTGTACTTTTCTAATTTTATTTTCAAATATTAAAAAAAAACCTCATCAAACAAAAAAACAACGCACACAGGCATCAGTAGGGTGCAGCCGTAGTTTCAATATTTGCACTTTTACAAAAATCAACTGAAATGACATCAGTTTGTTTCAACAGCATAGCATATTAAAACAATATATGTACAACATTTACAAAAATGTACAGATAATCTTTTGTGAAACAAACTCTAATGGAATGTTTTGTTGCATATGTTAGAATAAAAGGAAACTTACAGACAGTAACAAACAAAAAATGTTTCTATAGTCCTGAATGTACTGCATATAGAACAAGTGCAGTTATATAATACATTAAAATAAAATTAAAGCTACATATCATTCGTAGTACTCTCCTGTCTTCTCTCCTAAATGCTACATATTAAATAAACTGAACTGCGTCCATCGCTGGCATCTCCACCACCCGGCGTCTGACAAAGCAGTTCCTGTGAGTCGTTGCTTCACACTCTGGGAGCAACTCCGGCTGGGATTGTTGCCTTTTATTATCCCTCTGATAGTGATCTGTTGTTTGCACATGTCCAGACAAGTACCGGACCATTATTCAGTTTCATGACCATCTCTGCTGAGTTGCCATAGGACCAAGGCCTTGGGACTCAAAGTCTAATCCTGTCCAGTGTGTTGAAATTCCAGGCACTGACTGAATCATTCCAGTCTTGTGGTCGTACTCCCAAATGTTGTCATAGTCCACTTCCTGGTCATCTGGATCTGTGGGTTCCAGGTATGAATGAAGATCTGAAAAAGCAAGCAACGATTTAAAGGCTTTTAGTTTCAAGCGATGAAACCTAAACCTTGCCCAGATTCTAGAAACTTGGTCAGAAGCCCAGAAACTATACCCTCACAGTGAAACATGTGGCGTGACATACTCCTGTGGCTTTATTACAACAGGTTCTCTTTCTAACAATGTCAAAAAACAATCTGACAAATTGAGCCACATAGTAGCAACAAGTTTAAATCATGTTTGGTGATGAATTCCTGTTTGTGCTGCCAGTCAAAATGGACGAGTGTATCCTGTCTGACCTGTATGTTTTACTGTACTTTACTTCCTGTTGCTAGTAGGAGCTGCACTATAAGCTCCATTTCAGCAGCGCATTTGCACAAGTCATGCATCTGGACTTCTGTAACATTTTTTTAATGTCTGTCCACTGACCCAACCAAGAGCATTCAGCGTTAAATTTACTGTTTACCGGAGTGCAAACAATGCTCTGTTTTATAGGTCATATCAAGAAATCCTGACTTTCATGACTCAAGCTAGTCAGGAAATATGATGCAGTGGCTTAATAGTATTGGAAAAAGTACTCATTATTAGTCATCAAAACCATTAGTCCATCGATACGCTTTTGTTTCACGTCAAAGACTCTGTAGGTTGTCTGGGCCAGAAGCAGACAGTCACTTATCGAACCCACAAAGTCATTTCCCACAGTGATTGCATAAATGAATCAGGTTTCTGTTTGTGTGTAGAAGGCTCTTACCAGGGGAGTAACCATAAGACATTTGTGTGGCGTTCCTCACTGAGCTCGACGGGAGAGGTATCTGTCAGCAGATGCGAAAACAGAGAAAGTCACTTCCTGTGTTGGATTTCAAACATTCTCCTCTTCTCTGAAGTGTGTGTTTCATCTGTGGCATCTGTTTAAATAGCTCCTTCGGTGTAAGTATATAAACTTACCCTACCACAAAATGCACTCATACCACAGCATACCAGAAACCAGAGCGCCCTGGAAGGTGTGTGTCTCTGCTTCTCACCTGCTCTCGAACTTGGCTGGGTGCAGGCAGCAGCTTTAACCTCGACACGGCCTCTGCTCTCTGCTCCGCTTGGCTCTGGGGAGTTTCCAAGTCCGCACCATAAGCCTGACCCTGGAGGTTGGTCAGGACTAGGCTTCTGCGACAGCGTCTGCCCATCGGAGGGGTTTGTAGTTTGAAGGAAGAGGGAAGGAGCTGAGGGTTCTGGTGATGGTGTTGGTTCTGGATTGGTTCGTGGCGAAGCTCAAGATCCTGATGATGGTGTCGGTGCTGGATTGGTTCATCCCAGCTCAGCTGTAAAAGAACACATTAGAACATGTCAAATCAAAAGCGCTAAAACAGAAGATGGTTGAATTTAAGTCTGCTTTTTATTCAAAATGTTAAGAATGTGCATAAACAAATAGACGTCCTTAAAGAAAGCGACCATGAACAGTATGTGTGACGCTTGATATCAGACAGGCTGTGTGGATGTAAGGCGAAACAATGGATCCAGTGTCGTTTGACCCACTTACCTCTGGCCTGGCCTCCTTGAGGGAGTAGATTTCAGGGCTGCAGGGCTCGTCGTACAGCGGCGACAGGGGTTGTCTTGGGGCGCACATGTCTGAGTGACGCTGCGGTGCGTTTAGTGGGAAGTTCACAGATGTCTGTGGTGTGCTCCAGCTGTTAGACTGATCAGAGGATTCAAATGGTATTAAACGGGAAAGCTAAAATCAATCACTAGTTCTTTCTTCTGTCTCAGTTTGTGGATAGAAACAGACTAAAACAATAATGTGATTCAGGCTTGACAATTGAACTATGAGTAGAGGCTTTAGACCACTGACTATTATCTGGAGCAGCAGAACGCAGCAAGTTTAATACTGTTATACTTTGTTTATGAATCATAACAGACACATAATCCTATGCTCCATTAAGCAGATTGATCTTTCAGCTTGGGTTTGCACAAATGACATCTTTCATCTGAGCACATCATAAAGAAGACGAGCCCTCTCAGCCGTCCGGTGTTTCTATTTCCGTCACTGTGCGCACGGCGTGTGAAGTCTCAAAGGGAATATTTGGCTATCAAGTTAGATGCCCGACTGAATTACCTTGACGAGTGGGGCTTTCTCCAGCCGCTGTGGACTGGCCCGATGCAGCGCCGAGTAGGGCGTGCTGTAGATCTGAGAGCTCTCTGCAGGCTGGAGGTAGGAGCTGTGCTGAGGTGAGGCGTAACGCAGCGACAAAGGCCTGAGGTCGCTCTCCGGCCTGGTGTGTGAAGAGACGCTGTTGGTCCTGCTGCCCAGCCGAGCTGTCTCAATCGAGGACGGACGACTGTACTAGAACCACAAGCACACCCAGGAGGAAAAGTCAACGAGGCCATTCTTTAAACTTGATGACTTCAAATGTTGAGCTTTGGCATTACAAACTGAACTATTAACCCCTAAAGTTAGTTCCTATTATGAATTCTGTATTTAGTCAACAAAGTCATTTGAGTGAGAGCGAGAAATCATCAGATTAATTGGGAGAGCGGTGGTGAAGGTCAAGAGTTTAGCAGCGATTATTCTTCGAGGCGCTCAGCCCTAATTGGTTGGGCAGGCGGCCGACGCAGCTCCTCTCCTGGGGGAGTTCAGTAAGAAGTCCTGATAATGCAAAGTGCTTCACTGCTTCTTAAGGTATCATAAGCTCAAACACAAAATATTGTTTCTGCCAGTGAGATTTCAAGGGTTGCTCATTAACCGGCACCGTTTTATTGTTTTTGCTCAATTTGTTCCAACACCTGAGCTCATGTAACGGGAGTACCTCGTTCTTTAGACCTTGCTTAATAATTAACTCTGTAGTAGAAAGGTGCTACTTGTTTCCATTAAAAAAAAGTCTCTGTGTAGATGAAAATAAAGGTTATTATTTCCTCTCATGTTCATTTTTGTGTGTGTGTGTGACTTACACAGAGCGGTTCAGCGTATCCCGGAGACAAGATCTTTTCTTCTCGAATGGGTAACTGAAGGTTTTGGGACCCGCGTTCACCTGAAGGCTGATTGTATTTGAGCGACTCTCCTCGCCCTTGACTGTTTCCGCTCCACCTGTCAAACTTCTTTGGCGCCTGGATATCAAAAGACACAACACATTAATCCAGTTAGAAATAAACAAAATGTGGGCAAATCTAAAAGCTTTTTGTATTTTGTGTGTTTTGATGGAATGATAAGTCACTGAGGGTAGAATCATGCTGATAATGGTGTCGTTTCACCACAACTAAAAGTTGTTTGGCTCCTTTATCACGTTCCCTCATCTGATTTACTGGTACTCCACCTGCCAGAGGCAAGCTGATAAAATATTTCAAATGCATCCAGCTGAGACCACCGCTCTCGTTGATGTGGTTTAGAAAATTGTTTCATTATTGTTGTTTTTTTTTTTCTCTTTTCTATGGTAAAAAATTGATTCCACGTATCACGGCCGGCATTTAGAAGTTCGCCTGATCTATTTTCCACAACACTTTCAAGAGAGACATGCTAGATGTGAAATGACGGATGAAAATGGCCGAATGTTGAACTTGATCCATTGATGTTATGCCTGCGAGTCGCGGAGCTGAGATGGTGGGAATGTGTGACGTGCTGGGTCGACCGAGCACCATTCCTTTTAACTAACAGCCCACGCCACCAGTTTCTTAATGCAAGACTAAAACGTGTTAATGTTATATGCTATCATTACAATAAAATGCATAAATGAAGTTGGAGAACTACAAAATACTTAACTCCACTTTTCACAATAAACAATGACAGAGTGACTATTTGACAGAACCCATCCATCCATAAAGCATTTGTCCCTTTGTTCCACATTAACATTATTCTGTTAAGACATTAAGGGTTTAAGTGGCACAACTTCAAACTGGCTCTGCTGCTAATTCTTAGATAATCACACCTTATTTAACCATAAAAATTTAAAAATGATCGATTTTGACTTTTGTTTTATTGGCATACCTATTTAATCTTTAACATAAAATGATAACGGTGTGAAAACTATTTTATTAATGAGGGTTAGGTTTGGGTAAATGGTGCCCATGCCCTGTCTGGACCTCCTCTTGGCTCCGCCTCTGCTACAAGCAGGTAAACAGGTGATAGCCCTCTCTTTAGGTGTAGATCATTAACAGCTGTGTACATAATGACAGGAGGACAATAAAAGCAAGCGAGTCTCACCTCTGTGTCTGTCGGGGTGTAGATGATGTCATACACTGGGGGTGGGGGGCTGAGAACAGGAACATCTGCTGCTTTGAAATGCTGGATCCAGTTACAGAACTCAGGCCTATCCTGACAGGACACCACGATGGGGTTGATCATTTTTCCTGGGAGGAGAGTAAAGAGGAACAAAGCCCGTCATTTGCTCTGCTTGCTGGATGGAATGTGCTACAGTAAGATAGTTATTCACCAGAGGATAAAGCCCCCCCATTCATGGAGGGGTTACACTCTGTGACGCCAGCAGATTCAAGGAGAAGCCCACTTAGCATAAAGCACACATGGGAATGTGCATTTATTACCAAGCCTTTCTCAAAAAAATGCACTTCTGATTCACTGTACTTACCCTCAATCATGAAGGTGTTGGGTTTGACGTCTTGACAGGGAGTGGTTATGGTAATCATGTTGAGTGGAAGTTTGCCCTGTAATCAGAATGACTCTTAATACAACTCCCTTCTGCAAACAAACTGTGCAGTGGAAGCACACATTTCAAGACTGACAGCAGGTCAGTGGTACCTTATAAAAGAGCCCGTTGGGCTCCTCTGACAGGATGATCAGGGTCGATGGGTACATCACCAGCAACCTGTCGCTCTGTTGCTGTGGAAACAAGATTATAGTGAGACTAAATTATTTTTAAGACAATATTTCATGTTGCTATTTTTAGGCTGCAGCTCATATTCATAAATTACATTTTTGTTATTGACTCTGGCCTCTACTTTATAAAAATGTTATCAGTTTTCTCCATATTGAGGCAGTTTTGATATTACCAAAAAATAAACAGGCGCCAAAGTACTTCTCAAGGAAAGAAAGCAAACCCCGATAACTTCTGGAAAGATAAGAGCATGAGACGGCGCAAAGGCGGCCATGAGACCCTGAGCAGATGTTAAAAACACAGACCTTATCGTTTAATACTGTGTTATATGAGGCACGCTTTAAACCACAGCGAGAGCTTAGGTCGAACCAGTTCGTGGGAGATTTAAAGGTGCGGCAAATGCAGAGTTTATGTTTTCTCACTCTTATAGGGTGTGTCCGAACAGACAGCTGACATTCCAGCTGCGAGGTGAGCCGAGTCACTGTGTGAGCCCAGTGAATGTTTCTCACACACCCAGGCCTCTAAATCACATCAATGCTGCTGCCACAGCTTCCCAGAAGGCATTAGCAGATATCCATGCAAAGACTTGTCATGACTGTTTCGATTTCCTTCTATGTGAAAAGCTGTTTGGCCAACATACATCACACTTTTATGTAGGTTTTGTGTGATGGAGCCAAACGTGTCTGTCAAGTGTTTGTGGGTCTGAGATGCTACATTGACAGGAAAACATGTATAGATAAACAACCGGAAGCCGACTATAAAAACAGACGCCACCCTTTTTCACTCATTACATTAACACAATGCAAGGAGTTTGTTGCGCAATTTAAAAACCATGTGAGTCACCTGGGTTTAGCACTGATATTATCCTGTTTTTATTCATGTGAAAATTCCCACCGCTTTAAGAAATGCGTTTGCAGGGCACCGTGAGCGACGGTCTGTTTGCACTGTACATGTCCATGAATAAGCAAGCGGCTGGTATCAGTGATGTCATTCCTGAGAAGCAGCTGTGGAGTCGTACCGGGCAGGGCAGGTGCTGCAGTTGGACCTTGGTGACGTAGGTGATGGAGCCCAAACTGTCCCGCTGAGAGCCCTCCCACTCATAAATTGGCTCTCGGCTGATGGAGTTCCTCAGGTCTTCTCCTCCTTTTTGAGTCTTCTCCTGGTTTGGCTGCAGAAAACCCACAATGAACGAAAGTCAAATAAGCGTAGGCAGAAATCAAGCGCCGATCAGGTTCAAACACACGATCCGTCTCCTCAGAACGTCATGCATGTCTTTTCATGTTTCTAAATAAAGGCTGATTCAGCTCAGCCGTTGCCTTCTCCAGCGACACCACCAGGTTCGTGTGTTTCATCATCTAACTTCACCACCTGTTAATGTTGATAAGGATCTTTAACGTTACACAGATGTGAGAGTTAGTTTAAAGTAGAGCGTGATGCGGGTCAGACCTGCTCCTACACAGAATCCAGGCTTCAAGGAAAGCAGGCAGTGATCTTTAATGACTCACTGTATTGACACAGTCACACATCCTGTTACATTAGGAGCGGTAGGAAATTAGGCCAATAATATATCAGGTGGATTGAAAGAAGTATGAATTCTAATGTGGAAATAAGCATTTTAATTTGTGTGTGGCAAACAGATTTAAAACTATATAGCCAGAAAGGCGACAATAGTTACTCTTTTGCTGTTAAAACGTTCCAAATAAAAAGAGCGTGCACGCTTACTCTCACTCTGGTGTAATTTTCAGGTGTGGTGGCAGTGCCTCCGTTCGCCTCGATGTTTTGCTTGAGCAGACTAAACCAGAGGTCCATTTCTTCCTGGTTGGCGCAGTAGACGATGATGGAGTTGAGGCTGACACCTGCAGGGTTCAAAGGTCACAGAAACAAAAGGAGAAAGTGTCAGCCATATTTTCTTTCTTCTTTTTTTTAAATACCTTGCTCTGTTTCTGCAAAAGATGAACAGAGTTCACTCTCTGACATGTTCTCAGTTTACAGCAGGTTATGAAACCACAGCAATAAATATTAACACATGTTCGGGACAATAAACCAGATTTAACAGCTTCTGCAGAAAAATCTCCCTGTGACCTGAAGCATTTGGCATTTAAAAAAGCGGAGGAACGCTCCCTCCCACAGACTGCTTAGCCAGAGGGAATGAACGAGTCGGGATGATCAGAGCTTCAATCTACACGTATCAGTCCCACACATACCAAAGATAACCAGCAGGGAGACTATTTCACTCCATCTCATGTCTTTATACTCTAAAAGAGTCTCAAAGCAAACTGAATGTTGACTTCTGTTCAATTAGGGACTTTCACCGTAACTGTTCCTATAAAAGTTAAATTATTTCACTCTCTTTAAGTTTATTTTTCACAGTTCCAGTAAACCAGCCAACATGAAGACTCATTTAAACTTTTAGTTACTTCACAGAAGCCATGAGGCGACTGTTAAAAGTAATTACTCATCATTAGCTAACTTTCACAGCCACGTTAATTCAAACCATGCCGGAGAGGTCGGGAATTCTTAAACATCCTCTCTGAGCTGGATTTGCTTCGTCCGTTCACAAACATTCTTCTCACGGAGGAAATCTCATGTACAACATATCTTCCCCTTGACTCAGAACTTCATCCCACTTCCTCTGCATGTGTCTGCCAGTGACAGAAAAGAAAAGGAGGAAATCGGATGCTAAAAATACATACTAACAAGTTCGGCAGAACAAATTTCACGATGAAGAACCGTCAGTATTTTGACAACAGAGACAGCAGAAGCAGAAAGCCTGCACTGACGTGAGCAGGATTAACTTTTCATCTGTTGTCCCTCACTCATTTTGTGTCAGTTCAAGACTTTGTCCATGAAGGGAAGCAAAAAGAAAATCAGATATTTTGTTATTGTACGATAATGTTCAGAGGTTACAAGATAATCTGACGCCTTTAGCAGACGTTAACCTGAGCAGGAATGCTTCGTGGATTATATACAAGACAAGGAGCGATGGACGGGCTCGACAGCTGGACTGACTGAAATGCACCTGTTGTCTAACAAGCAAGGCTTTTAAAAGCTGGTGTACACCCCTGACCAACACGGGGTAAAGGGGGCCCCAATTTAGTTAGTCTTGGATTTGACAGGAGGTCGAGAGGTGAAGAGGGTCGCTGCACCAGTCTGTTACTGAAATGGGATAAGACAGGAAACGACTGGAAATAGTGAGAGCATTGTTGCTAGTTGCTTTTTAAGCTAAATGAATTTTGAGGTTTTTATTTTATTTATTTATTCACATTTCAGGCATTTAAATCAATTCAATTCAGTTTATTTATATAGTGCCAAGTCACAACAGAAGTCATCTCAGGGCACTGAACAGAAACATGCATGTATATAAAAAGTAAGTTAATAACATTAATTATCTGAGGAGCAGACTGCTTTAAGTTTAACTCCATCACAGAACTTTCATCTTGAGCAATCATGAAGGCGACAGTGGAAAGGAAAAACTCCCTCATGAGGAAGAAACTTAGCAGAACCAGGCTCAGGGCAAGCGGTCATCTGCTTCGACCCGCTGGGTTTGAGAGGAACAGAAACACAATGGCAGGTCGAGAATCACATGTTAAGATATAAATAATTTCAAATGAAAACTATTCAATTGTAACAATTCATTTTAGGAAATTGGGTCAATTTGTCGCCCAAGCCTATGGCAGCATAACAAGCCAGCCCTAATTTTATCTTTGCACATCATTAATGGCTTGAAATGTTATGTGATTCTTGTAATTTATACATGATTACAAACGTTATTTTAACTAATAATTATTTAATTACTACTATGGCTGAACTGCATCACAAGAAACCATGAAACATTTGAAAGTCTCACTGTTGCTCACCTTAACAACTGCTTATATAACGAGGACAGTGTTATTCCATTAATCTAAATTATGAAGAACAAAATGTGATTGCTTTATGAGCTTAATTTCAACGTGTATAACGTGAATGTGAAATGTTGAAATGTTCTGCTGGAGTAGCTCTGAGGAGAACTACTCCAGCAGAATGATGTCACCCCCTCCACAATGAATATTTCGTACAGCTGTTGTTGTTTTAACATCAACACTTGGATGTGTTTACGACTAAATTAATTGCATCTTCATCCTCTTGACTTCAAGCAGGAGCAAGTAAAATTTATTACCTACTACCAACGTTTCAACCCAGAAGATATAACGATCTGCTGCCAACATCTCACTGCTAGCTAAAGTGCGCCGCAACTGTTTCTGTGCCACAAACTGGATATGGACAACACAGAGAAGGTATTTAGAGTTGTGTGTAACTGAATTCTTCTTTTTCTGTGCTAAGAGAGAGCTCATATCCAAAGTGTGCAGGAGGTTTGTTTGGCCAATTCCCAAGGAAAACCGTCATAATTAAAGTTACTTTATAAATATATTTTACTCTAAGCAACTGCACTTTTTTTTATATTTTATGAGGTTTTTTTCTAACTGAACATAACATAGGGTAAACTTTTATTTTAATAACACATATAAAGGCTACTTTTGTGACTGGATGAATCTGAATCAAACGTAATAAGATTTGTAAATACTGAACTTATTTGCAAATAAATCTTTAGCTTACGGCTCTGATAAGTTGGGTAAAACACAATTTCAAAAACATCTAAAGTCGTATTCACACAGTTTCATTCAACCTTTATTTAGGCAGGTTAATCTCATTGAGCCTCGAGGACTCATTTACAAGAGAGACCTGGCAGTTGTGCATGGAAACTTAGAAACTTGTATTATTTATATATTTTTTTTTTTTAACCAAAGTCCTTAAAGCATATGACTTTCATTTTCTAGGACATTATCCAGCACTGAATAACTGAACAGAATGATAAAAATGTGTGTATATTTTCTGTAATTATCAGGGGTGACCTCTGTGCAGCTAAAATGGGTATTTTTTTTATTTTTTTTTTTTTTTTTTTTTCAGTTGCTGTTGAAAAGTTCTGCACATTAGGCTTGGAAGAACTTTTGACAATTACTCTGCAGTAAACTTTTAAACTTGTTATGGTGGGTTTTAATCTTTATAATTTGTGTTCAAATGACCCATGCTTGGAGTTGATCCTCTTCTATAGAAATTTAGTTGCTATAAATATGTCCTGACATTCTCCGCCAGTAAATAAACCTCAGACTGTGATCACTGACAGCAAGGCGTCCTGGCAGACTACATGCAAACTATTCCTGTCAGGATGTTTCACACACGGCACTGGTTAATAAGTGATCTGCATTTATTTTGCTCATGTTGACCTTGCATAGGTTCTAGTGGTTTATACTTCTTTTTTTTTCACATTTTCAAATATAATCAGTAGTCCTTTGATTATCATGGGGGTTACGATCTACACACCACCACGATAAGTGAAAAACCGCTAAGTAGAAACACTATACATATTTTAATATTTATATATACAGGTAGTCCTCGACCTATGAACGGGTTCCGGACCTAAGGACTGTTCGTAGGTCAATTCTGCCATAAGTCGGAGCCGAACGCACATGGCGCCGTATTTCCGCGTATACGGCCGCAAATCGAAACCGAAACTAAAACGGCGATCG
>JARVLU010000103.1:22290443-22319120 GCA_031762415.1 Simpsonichthys santanae | reverse complement strand
CAGTATACTCCTTTAGTGGACCAACCAGTTTGCTGGTGATAAGGAGTACTGTATATTGCTTAGTGGGGAAAACAGTTTAGTGAGCTCCTCAGACTGATGAAACCCTCTGGATAGAGGGTGAAATGTCTTTCCATAAAAAAGTAACTGTCCAGATGACCTGAATGACCATTATTGGATTTTGTACCTGGATGATTTAGCATAAACATTGATGTCCTCCAGTAGTCTAAACCTATAGCAGCACAACAAGCCAACACTAACCATAGAATTTATCAAAAAGGAAAATCGTCCATTCTTAAAACTGGACAATGTGTCAGCCTCACGGACAGAAACTGTACGTTGGTTCCATCAAGAGAGGAGCCTAATAACTGAAAAAGCTTCCTCCCAATCTGCTTTTGGAAACTCTAGGAACCACAAGTAAGCCTGCAGTCTGAGAGTGACGTGCTCTGTTGGGAAAATATGGAACAATAAGATCTGTAATATAAGATGGAGCTAGGTTGTTGAGGGCTTTGTAGGGTATAAGTTAGATTTTGAATTTTATTCTGAATTTGACTGGGAGCCATTGGAGAGAAGCTACAAGTGGAGAAATCAGACCCTAGTGTATAAAACTTCCATTTTTTGTGTGTGTGTGATTGATTCATTAGCTACAATTTGCAGAGCTAATAAACTATAACTGATGATTATAAAATACCAGCGCTCGGCGCCAAACTCCCACTCAGAGTCCTTTTTAGTGAAGACAAACGCACCGTTTATTTGGAAGGCATATTCCTGAGGCTGGCTGTGGTTACAGTTCTGCTGCAGGTTGCAGATGGTGAGTTCTTTCAGTGGAAGCGTCCCCTGCACACAAAGCAACAAAACTTTCATTAGCATTTCCTCTAAAACCAACAGCTTCTTTTGGTCAGCAGCCACCATGACACTGAGGTCATGAAACAATGATGTATTCCGGTCTGTCTTTCTTCTGAGGACACGTGCAGTCTGACTAACATCCCATGCAGGTGCTTAGCTGTCTCTTTTCAACACCAAGTTGAGTTCCCATGTGCAGTAAAATGATGATTAACAACCCCTCGGAAATTTACGAGACAGATGGCGAAACTTAATCATACTTTCTGTTTACCAACAAAGCACCGGCAGGCGGGAGGGCAAATCAGATTACATGATACAAACCCTGTAGAACTTTTTCAAAAGGCTTGAGATCGTAAAGGAGGAGATGCTAACCTGGTACGTTAGTCCAGTTGTGTTGCTTGAAACAAAATGAAGATGTGTTTCAAAGAGATCCAGGAAGCATTCGTGAATATCCTGCAGAGAAATGAGGAAAAACCTGAAGTAAGTCGATGTAATTTGCCTGCTTACACGTTGTCGACATGTCTATTCAGATGACTGTTCCCACGTTCTGACAATACTCAGAACTGGTCGTTACTCAAACCCCTGACAGGAATTACATTTGTTCATTTATTTTTTTTATTGTAGCATCTTGTTCCATTCATCTAGTGAAACACAGAAATGTTCAAATAGGAGACTGAACCCCTTTAGGGGGGCATGTTTTCTATTAAATACGTTGTGTTCTTTTGCCATTATGACATTATTGCATCAATTTTTTTTTCTCAATGCTCTGACAGTGTTGTGTCACAGCTCTAAAAACTTGCAGTTCCCACCGCAGGGAGCTGGCATGCCCTCTACCAGCGCATGGGATCAGAGCAGCTCTCGCTCTACCCTGAGGTTCTCTGTTGGGGATGTTTCACAACTGCAGCAGAGGGAAGCATGTCCAAACACAGGCTGCAGAAGTCTTAGTGGGAAACTGCTTGGATTATTCACAGCAAGCCACTGTGTCAAAACCAAAGTCTGTTTTTAAAAGATGCACAACATCCTGTTACTTTTAACCCTTTTTTTATTTATTTCGAGAACGGCCCAGGCTTTGCATGGATGACTAAGATGATGCATCACTCTAAGCTTAATGTGTTTCTAACCACGACAGCCCTAAAGCTTCTTGTTTGTGCTCTTATTTATTTATTTTTTACAGCTGCTTTCCTGATGTTTCATCACGCAGTCACACTCAGCTCAGTTCCACTCACCTGGCACTGGGGGAAGCGGAAACTAACTTTGGAGCTGTGAATCATCCGTCCAAAGTTCTTTACGTTGATGCTGCTTTTTTTCCAGCCACTGGCCGGGTCGTAATGGAACGGAGGATCCCACTTTATGTTCTCTATGGTGCGTAGATCTTTAGGGGACATTTCCTGCAACCGGCCACAATGTTAGCGAAACCCACGATCAATAAAACGTATCAGAGTTCAAAGAGGAGTTAGGATCACTGTGGGTGATGGATAGCTGTGTTCCAGGCAGTCATGAAGTTACCTTGAAGGGGGTGACTGTGCTCAGGATATTTATGATGCTGTTGGACTTCTCCTGTCCCTCTTGGGGGTTCTTCCTGCGAAACAGGCGACTGCTGCTCACGAGAGAAAAATTTAACATGTTACTAATCTTATCCCAAGTTTATTGTTAAGTTGACTTCACAGCAGACGTTTCAACTTCACATTTCCTGCTGTCTTCTGATAAGGAACAGATGTGCAAATAAACTGTTTCCCATCAAGTGAAAAGCTCCTGAAGACACGTTGTGTCTCTGGCCTTACAAATCAATCAAAGTCCCTTCCTTTGTCCTTACTCCAGTGACAGACATGGATTAGGGAACAATCAGGTCTTGTGCCTCTGATAATGAGGTTATGCACAGGAAAATCAGCATTCAATGTGCCTCTTTGTTTTGCGTGCCCCTCATCTGTTAGCGTTACTGTCACATTTTTATGAGGAAGCACCCTCGCTTCGAAGATAAGGCGAGGGGACGCCGCTTTTACAATCACAGCGTTTAGTTTATCTGCCTATCTGCGTGCATGTGTACCAGTGTCCTCAGCATGCAACAACGCAGGCTTTTGTTTGCGTTGTGGGAATCAAGGTCTGTCTATTCAGGAAGTCCATGTCCAGCATTAATCATTCACGGGTCAAGTGAATGATACCGTCGCCTGTAAATACAGTACTCCCTTTTTTAATGCATTCATACACAAAGAAAGGTATGAGAGCCACATACTGTCATGCAAATTGCAGTGGCATGGTAATAGAGGAATGTGTTGTAGATAATAGGCAGGTAGTTGGTTTGCACACCCAACATTCTTCAGGTCAAAGCTGTGGCATAGCATCATCCACTCCTATTCTCTTTAGGGAATACCTGAGCTTCATTTGATTCAGTGACAAAAAGACAGGAAACAAGAACACTGGATGCGCTGGTTGAGCTGAAACATTAAGCCAACTTGGAAACTCAAGTTTGAGCCATTTTCTTTTTTAACGCTTAGCTTTTAAACTTTCCTTGCCTCGGTTTAAATTTAAAAAATAAAAGCAACATCATATGTATATGTGGACAAAAGACCCTGAAGCATCATAACAGTACAAGACAGGGTACTGGAGCTTCTCAGGCTAATCAGAGCCACATGTGCAGGGCCAGCAGGGTTGGAACATGTCCAAACGTATAACCCTGGATTAATTAAATGAAATAATGTAGAGAAACTAATTAATCTGCTTATGTTTGTGCAGTCGTTTCCTGTTTTCAAATGTAAACATTTTAGGTCTAATCTCTACAGATTGCAGTGTTTAAGCAAATCTTATCATTCAACTATATAACGCGTTGTATCTGCGTGGTATCAAGTCTAGACGTTTTGGAGGAAAACCAGGATTATCGACAGCTGAAGGACAAGTTAAGAGGAGGCAAATGGTAACAGGATCACTGACGGTTGGCCAGACAAGCACCGGGGTCATGGATGACTCTGGGGTCATCCAGTATTACCACCTGATCCTGAACCAAGCCTGACAAATTTCCCAACACTCATCTCAAATCCAGAGAAATACCAAGAATTCCTTCCATCTGAAATACAGAGTTTAAAATAACAAAGTGCAGTCAAGGACGTGACATGTGCTCAGAGTACACACTGACACGAGTGTAAAACTTGATTTAGATAAGCTCTTACCTGTTTCTGCGAATGAAAGTCTTGGACAATGTGAAGTTGTGCTGGGGGACACATGAAATGCTGCTCCCCATGTTGCTCTGGTCTGTGAGAGGGACTTTTAGATAAACTCCTGTGATGGATGAGAGTAGTCCAATAGAGCCGTGTGCTCTCTGCTGATATGAGACTTGTACTGAATGAGAACTGGCCTGGGCAGGGTGAGTGGTGTAATAAAAAAAAGTCAGACTGTGAGAGTTTGACTGCGTAAAAGGGGTGGAGTTCAGCAGGGCTGTGTCACAGGCTGTGTGGTGAATAAGCAATGAGATTCACGCTCTCTGTGAGCTGCTTCTGTTATCAATCCACACAACAAAGGGCAGGGAGCTCGGGGAGAAGTGTGCCATTTCACAATTTTCCGGAGCCAATTGAAGCTCAGTCACTAGTTGTGCACTGGATGGTGTGTGTCAATCACTGGGAGGACAGGGAACTTACACTGGCATGCCCAGACATACATCCACACTTGTGTTTTCTATTTATTACTGGCCTTCAACACGTAAGAGTCATTTTGAAACTTAGTATCTGGGGAGTTTACATTACATCAAGCTTCCTCATTGTTTAGGTAATCGAAATTTATTTAAAGCACAGAGGAGAAAAATACTGTATACCGCATGTTGCTGTGATATTTCAACCAAGTACTGATTTCAAACAGTTTAAGACTTTTTTTTTTTGTTACTGATGGAGTTTGAACAGGACTCATCTGATGTCAAAGGTCAATATTTTTAAGAAGCTATAAACTCCAAACAGTACAGGGGCCAACATATTCACAATAAAAATAATTATATTCCAGTAAATTGTAATCACTGAAATAAGTTCTTAATCAGATTGATCTTTTAACGCTCTAATGGTTTTCCTGAGGTATGTCAGAGCAGAACGTACTCAGATAAATCCAGTGTTACTGTAATAATGAGCACTTTGACAGAGAGGCGTTATGATTCCCTGTTTACTTTGCTAGTTATAGATTTGTTTGGATCATTACCAATCCACACAAGAAAATGTGTAATTTTTCAGAGGCGATTGCCACAAAAGGCAAGTGACTAAGTTGTCACAACAGTCTAGATAAACCATCATCATCATCATCATCATCATGCATGTTTTGCTCATCATTGAGGTCTGTCTTGCTGCAGTCTTGTTGTAGCATGAATGCTGTGGTTTGTCAGTTAAAACCAACCAGTTCGACCAGTTGTTTGCTGAAATTGATACACCTGAGGCCCCAAACAGTCGCTTGTTAACTGCGGAGGTTGTTTTGCTCGTTTTCTTTGAATCGTTGTTTGAGAGGTCAAGAATTTTAATATATGTGTGAAACTAATGGCTTTCCTTTGTCTATTAATAAATTCAAAAACTGTTTTAAGTGGTAAAATAAATAGTCCACGTTCATTTTTGACTTGTTGCGTGCATGCAGTTTATCTTAAATTATTAAAAACTGGTTTTATAAAAAAAAAAAAAAAAAAAAAAAAAAACTAGGAGGAAATTGTTGTTTTCCACTGAGAAGAGACCCCAGGGCAGATCCAGAGCTCACTGTGGGTGGAGGATATATCTTCTCTGGCCTGAAAATACTGTGGGATCTCTGGGAAAAACTGGAAAGTGAGGGGTCTGGGTTTCTCTCCTGGATGTTTTACCTCCGTGACTCAACCATGGATGGATAAGAAAACTGCACATTGAAGGAAACAAACTTCCCTTATTTCTTCACTCTGCTGCTCTCTTTACTTACTGGTTTTGTATTTTTTTTTCTATCCTTGACATGTGTGTTTTTGTTGTTGTTGTTTTTTTGTGTCTTTCTTCCAATAGTGGGTAATACTGCACCTATCTGGACCTGCCATTCTGTGTTCGATTCTCCATCCTGTCCTTTCAAACCCAGCTTGTCCTGAGCTTGGTTCTGCTGGAGGCTTCTTCCTGTTAAAAGGGGTTTTTCCTTTCCACTGTTGCCTATGTGTTTGCTCAGGACAGGAGACTGCAACAAAGTGAAGATTCAACAAGTCTGCTGGCTTCCTTAGAGAATTTTTACTAACTGGTTTTTGTATGTGAATATTCTATTCAGTGCCCTGAGACATCTTCTGTCATGATTTGGCACTATATAAACTGAATTGAATTAAAGATGCTACAAAATAGGTTTTCTTATAACAAAACAAACTTTTCCACTTGCTCAAATCATGCAAACATAATAACATTATCTTGTAAAGTTGTAGGTCCAATGTGACAAAAACACAGATTTGTCTGAAACAACAAAATCTAAATGGTTTTAAAACACAAAGAGTCCATAAATAGTGGATGGTAAATGGAAAAAAATAAAAATAAACAGGGAAGTAAAGGTTAAAAACTTGAGGAACCATTATTCCCAGGCTAATGAGTTCTGTGGAATTGTTTTTCCCCAAAAACAAACGGAAAGGAAACAAATGCTTATACTGTATATTTAATCTATAGAAACTATTTTAGTTATAAATTATCTATAAATTTAAATAAAGTTATCATTTTAATCGCATGCAGCTATGCTGTTCTGTATTTTTCCCCAACCAGAATACATCCAAAGTAAAGAAAAAGAAAAACTGCACTGCTTGTCATAAAACACAGAAACATGTTGCTGCCAGCTTTATAGTCAAACATAAAAATATCTTCTTGAAAACGTCAACATTTTTAACTAACAGGCCCCTGGCAGTTGTTCAAGACCTTGGGATTTTAGCTGAAAAGTAATTTGATTATTTGATGATGTAATTAATAAATAATGCCTACATGTAATGAACTTCAGTCACCAAAAAGCATCTTTCTGTTTCAGCTGTGCAATACCTTGGAAAACCTGGACGAAACTTCTGTAGAGACCAAAGTGACTCAGCGCTGTCAGCTCACGATAAAAAGACGAGAGAATGATGATGTCAAACCAGTTTCAGTTGACTGTTTCCAGTCTTTGCCAACGTTATTTTCCCCCCATTGTAGCTGTATCTTTTGGACAGGTCATGTCTCAAAGTCTAGACAGGTACGATCACACAAAATGGATCAAACTGTGACCTTAATGGTTATCTTTAGCTTTCTCACACCTTCACTTCAACTAGATGAGATGCCTTTTTTTTTTTAATAAATCAAATACTTTGGTCAACATCTTTCTAGAAATTGTGTGGAACAATTATTTGAAACATTGTAAAATCTGTTATATAGTCCCTTAAAGGTTTTAACTCAAAACTTACTGATATGTTAAATGTTTTCATGTGTGGTGGCCCTCCTTAAAAGAAAATGATTTTTTTCTTAAAAATCACCCCGTTGCGTTTATACAGACTCAGCAGTTGCCAGGTCTCTTTTGTAAATGAGTCCTCGTGGCTCAATGGGATTATCCTGCCTAAATAAAGGTTGAATGAAAAAAAAAAAAACTCCATTGGTGCTAAAGTAACGCCTCAGGCCACTAAAATAAAGTTTGAATACGAGGCCCCAAACATCAGGTGTCCAACTGAGATGCTGACCTGAAAAAGTTCTCATACAGAACAACCATAAAGTATCATTGACTGGATCCCGGTTCTCTTTTGACAACAAGGTCAATCAATTTAGTTTAACATCTCTGTCATTTACTTGTTGTCATTTAACTGCACAGTCCAATGATCAAAGTGAACAAATGAAGCAACAAAAAACAGGATGTTCTCACATTATGCTGATAAATATCCATACATTAAAACACAATGTTTGATGTAATCTGCACTGATAGTTTACAAAGAACATCTAATTTTTTTTTATATCCATGGACATCAGAATGCCAAGTCAAACAAACAGAAAAGCACACGACTAAACGGCAGAAACAAAAATGTATTTAAAGAAATACAAGCACAACAAAAACCAGCTTTAAAAGAGACATCCTTCTCATCACCAGCTTGCTTTTTGAAAAGGAAACACTGAAAGGAAAACACAAGAACATCTCCACTGTGAGCAAGAAGATACTGTGTAAAAGTATATCTAAAACATATGAACTCCAATACTTAAGTACTGATTAAAGAAATATTTTATTTTCCATAGTGTGCCATAATTACATGGGCAGACAAACCAGCTTAAAAGAATAAAATAGTAATCGAGGTTGCTAGGACAGGAGAAAATATGAATTAAAAATACCATAATAAAAGAGACTAATATAGAATATACGACCAATAATACAAATGGATCATCGGTCAAAATAAAACTAAAAGTTTTGTGTGTGTTTAAGTCCTAAAAACTCCAGTCCTGATGCCACTCATTCTTACAGTTAAGTAAAAGGTGCTGTCTGTCATGAAATATGTTAAAATAAATTATATTTGCATTAAATTTGTGGAAAGTGTGTTATTAGGTAATTGGAATCTTGAAATGGCTCCTTCAGTTATGATGCAACCATTTTCCTAAAAATACTGAAATAAAAAACCTCTGAGAATTCCCCAAAGTGTTTTCAAGACTCAAAATGGATTTGTTCTCAAATTCATCAGAAATTCATTTTAAATGGTATTATATCTCTTCTGTGATCAAATGTATTTGGTGCAATTGAATGATTTATATTCCTAGATGAGAGAAATGTGAATATGCTGTTAGTTATCATATAAGGAATTAATGACATCTTTAATAAAGAATGAATAGAAAATTAAAAGTTTATATAAAAAAAAAAATCAGTATTAAATTTATGCTTTGCTCTGCGGGACAGCTTGTGTTGAAGATATTTCGGTGCCTGTGAGGACAATGATGGCAAACAGAGCTGAAAGTCAAGAAGCAAATTTAAAAACAGTGAACAAGGAACAAATTTACTGCAAAGTAAAAAAAAAAAAATTAAAAAAAAAAAACAGGAGCTTTGGAAAAACAAGGTGTAGAAGGAAACAACTGCAACTGACTGCAAATAACCTGGAAATTAAAAAGAACTCAAAATGAAAAGCAGGAAGTTTGTTTCAGCTGAAATTAAAAAGGAAAGATTAAAGTAAAAAAAACAATGTGACAAAACATTCATTTTATTCTACTTGTTGCCTCAACAGAACAAAATGTATTAATGCTGCTGTTGGTTTTTCAGTTTCTTCTGTGGTCTCAACAATGTTAACTTGATATTTTATACAAAAAAGTTGACGTGGTCCTGGTGACAATATGCACAAACTGTTCTGTAATAAGGATTAAATATTGGGATTATGTCTGTTTAGAGCAACATAATGGCTTCAGAAATGAAAATATATTTAGAAAGACTTGTGTCAAACAGAAAAATTCTTTGGGGAAGAACTTCATCCATGACGTATCGATATGTTAAATTTCTGCAGCGCCGTGGACAATGGTCCCTGCTCTCAGTTTGATCGATTCAACAGCAGGAACGTCCCTCCACCATCAGTGATGATCAGGAATATTTCTCAGAATAAAGTGCTGAATGCGAGCACAAAAATGAGGAACATACGAGTGGAAATAAAGTAATTATAATAAAAATTATATTTAAAAGGCAAAAAGTTGTTGACAAAATCCTTTTATTACCTAATAATTGTACTCAGCAGAGCTGAAATCTACAAGCAAAGCCTCCTCACTGTTGAGGTTGAATGAGCATTTGTGGCATTTTTTTTTTTTTTTTTTTTTTAATATCATCTAACGTCATAGAAGTTCTTCAAGGCGAATGCTTAGCCTTGTGTGTTTTGGGAGATCAGGAAACTTTCGTGTGTGTGTGTGCGCGTGTGTGTGTGGCCGACCACAGGTGTAAATACCATGTGACTGAGGTCAAGAAGGGTAAAGTGAGAGTGCTCAGCTGTCATCTTAAATCACTGTGAAACAGGAGAACATTGGAGAGGTACGAATGAAATGTGTACAGTGAGCCTAGCAACAACCTCAGTTTGCAACACAACTTTTAGCTTGCAGGGATAAAAAGTGCTGCTTTGTGCTCGTGTCTTCAACCTTTATTCAATCACACCAAGACAGCTGTCACATCTGAAAACGACTTTATTTCTTTTTTGATGATGTTGCTCCATTTCACAATAGTGCAAATTTTAACATTTTAAAGGCGGTCATAAATAAACGAGAATCACAACATTAACCACAAATTAAAAAGGAGCTACAGTCACATCCAAATTGCACAAATTAAATTAAGATAAACCAAGCATTCTATGTATTTTTCAATTTAAAGAACGAAGGCCAAAAACTTCAGTGAATTTTTGCGCCTTTGCCTTCAAATCTCTCCCTGACTCACTTTTGCTTTACAGGATTTTAGCACTTCTTTAAGGTCATCAGAGCTCCAACTGCCACGTCTCACCTTGCACATAAATGTAACATAAGGTACTTTGTAGTTTTCTAAAACCAAAAATTAGTTAAATCCTTCAAAATAAGGAGGAAAAAAAAAAACAACTTCTTAGAAGTTTGGAATGGCATCACTGCACTACACATGAACTCAACCACAATACTGACTTTTAACTGGGTCAGACAATTCAAATCAACCATCACACACACGTTGATGCTTTATGACAGCTGTTCAATACACACGAGGTCAATTTTTTGGAAATTGTTAGCTCACTTTTACCAATGCAATGAAAAACCTGGGCAACATGGCAGCACCCAGGATCCATTATAATATGACCCATTAGTATCAAGTTAGTTACCAGAAGGTGAACTTACCTTTATATAATATGAAGCAAACATGTCAGAGATTACATGCATTTCCTCATGTTTCGACAATTATTTCAAAGACAGTGCAAAGTGTTTTCATCAAATGGTCAACAGGTTTGTCACAGACTATTCCCCCCCCCCCCCCCCAACAAATGTAAAGAAATTATTGTTCGTACAGTGTCAAGTGGTCATGCCTGTGGCAGTGAAGAAACATTAAAAAATGCAAATAAAGCACGACATATGCAGCGAGCAGTCCTTCTGCACTCTAAACACACACAAACATCCCTCAAGCTGAGACATTCTTTGTCATTTCCACTGACAATACACAAACCACACTTTTAAATAAATATGTTAAAAACACTCCTAAATAGGCATCATCGATATCTGTTCATTTTTCTAAGCATCTTTAAAACAGAATATATTAGGTTTTATTACTACAGGTGGTTCATCATATTTTATATAAAAAGGACCTAAACTTATTTACAGTGTATTTATGCTATTGGTGTCCATGCTTTTCTGATATGAGGCCTGTCTGTGTACGTTGCTCATTACTGCCACCTCGTGTGGTGCAGCAGAACTACAACATTTATTTTATTTTTGAGAGTTGGTGCCAGTTTGTAAACATGCATGTGGCACAACCACACAAAAAAAGCCACATTCTAAAAAATAAACCCATTCATTGTTTTATACATTATTGCAGAAACTTCTGAAATCAAAATAAAGCCTTGCAGGATACGACAACATCGAACCAAAAATATTTACAACACCTTTACAGAACTAGATGCCTGCCACGTTTTACGGTGCACGTGTCACTTACTATGGCGGCCAAAAAATAAATAAATAAAACTTTTAAGAGTGACGGATTTTATAAATATGTTTTAAATAAAGTCAAAGTTAGAAGCTGTGTTGGAGGTATACTGTGGACCCTCGGGCATCCAGACCAGAAACAGTGCAGGACAGAAATCACAGCAGCCAGAGGGGAAAAAAGAACTGCTAGCATAATTATTATGATTTAGCTTATCACAAATTCAGCTCAAAATATTATTTTTTAAGTTAATCTGTGGAGCGGTTTCAGTGGCTCCTAATTTAGTGTGTGTTTATGTTTTTTTTTTTATATAATTATTTTTACTGCTGTGGGTAAAATTAGTAAAAAAGGGGTGTTAATCTACGTCTGGCTACCCTTCACCATGAATGACAGTAATTCTGAAGTGGACTGTAACCAGCCAGGGGCTTCACTCACATCCTCCCTGTCTATCTTCCTGTTGCCTGCTCCTCCGCACATTTACCTGCCCACTCAGCACGTTTCTCCCACCTCCACATCTCAAACGGAGCTGTTGCGCCTCTTCCCAGAGCCAGTCTGGGCTGTAGCAGCAGAGGCTGAAGTCAGCCAAACGGTGACCCCGTGTCAAAGACTAGTGGAAGACACTGAGAGGGTGGGCGAAGAAGGGGGTGGGAAGTTGAGGAGCTCCAGCACCGCCACGCCCACGCTGCTGCGCCGCGTAAACATGCAGGAGGCAGCTACCCATTTGTTGCTGCGTGGGTTGTATTTTTCGATCGAGTTAAGACTGGAGCTGCCATCATTCCCTCCCACAGCGTACAACCATCCATCCATAGCCACCAGGTCATGGGTGCTCCTACAAGAAAGTCAAAAACATTACAATATTTAAATTCAGCATGAACTCTTTGGGTATATCTTTTTACTACAATTTATTTGGGATCATTGAAAATGTCTCTTGTCTGGAGCGTAAAATATATTTATATCTGCATTGCATTCTGTTTAAAGCAGCTTCTTTATGCTTTAACCTTTACAGAAAGAAAGCAAAGAGGTGTCAGAAGATGTGATGCTTTGAACAATTTAAATAGAGCCTCTTAGTGACACACAACAAATGAATGATTCGTGAAGCTGCGGTCAGCTGTTTTCAGGTTTTTCAGCTACTACATTATACAGATTTGCTCTGTTAAAACCAAATGTGCATCTCTGCATTCAAGCAAGAAGTAAATGGAATGACGTGATCCCGACGACTGCTGCAGGATGGCTAAGTCTCTGAATCTCCTTCCTTGATGCAAATCCTGTTCAACACAATGCTGTGAGTGTACACACGCACGTCTGTTCTGTCACTCATGATGCAAATTATATCTTTTATCTTCTATGAAATAAAACTGACTGACTTTTTTTTGGGGGGGGAGGGGGGGGGGGGGAAGAAAAGCTTTTTGATGTTTATGATTCAGGAAGGTTTAAGCAGTAAAAACATGGACAATCCTCACATCTTTTGCTTTGGACAGAGAAGGTTTGGCACGCAGCAAAACAACTACAGCAGAATTCCCTTTTGATACACTCCATACAGACAGACAGCAACATCTCACATAAATCACTATATTTTACTGACTTTATACAATCTCTCAGGGAAATTTTGATTTTGAAAGCAACAGAAAAAAAAAAACAATCTCATCTCTTATCAAGTCTAAACTATTTGACAAAATTACAAACATGCTGTCCTTTAGGGGTGAGGAAGTGGACGTGTTCCATTATTTACATTATCCTCTGCAAGCTGTCATGTTTGTTAAGCAGATCAAAAAGACGCATAAAGAACATATTTCTACTTTTAATGCCTTAAGTTTTCAGCATGTTTTTGCTGTTGGATGAAGCTCTGCTAACAGAGTAGAACTGGGTCATCTTGATGGTTCAGCTGGCTAAGGTGTCTCATTTGATTAAATTCATTTAACCTTTATTTCTACAGGTAGTCTTATTGAGCCACGGGGACGCATATTCAAGAAATACCTGTTTGGGAGTAGATGGTGGGGGTTAAAGGACTTGCTCAAGGGCTCAAATTGGGGCAAATGAGATTGGAGGCAGGTCTGGGTGTTTCACCTTTTCCACCCACATTTTGATGTCGTCGGTCCGGGGAGTCGAACCAGCGACCTTCCATCACAGGACCACCTTCTCTAGCTTCTGCACCACTATTCCACTGGACCAATCCCAAGTTATGTGTCATCTCACATTTTCTACTTCTGTCTCTCGTGTATACAGGTAGTACTGTGACAGAAACAACTTAATATTTCAAAAAGGAACAATATGCGTTGGATAAATAACAATATGCTATTTAGCTTAGGAACGCTGAAAATCTAAACTACTGTAATAATAATAAAAGCTAGCTTGTTAGGCTGATGGTCCTCCTTTTGCATGTGAACAACTAGTTTTGGCTGTCAGCAGCAAACTGGTTGATCCACCATGAGAAGGTGCTGATTATAGATGGAGTTTGTTGCAGCTCCACAGACTGAAGAAGGTTTATGGATAAAAGATGCAACGTTCCAAACAAAGAAGAATCCATCCAGAGGACCTGATTCAACCTTGTTAAACTCATCTACCTGGATTACTGTGCATGCATCAGGACAATAATAAAAGCTAAAATTATTTGGGCTACTAAACATATTTCTGACATGCTCTGGTGGATTTATTACTAATGGGGTCCCCACACCATTGACAACTATTAGGAGTGACTTATTTTGTAATCACGCATCAGTTTTAAAAGTCACTGCACCCGAACTGGCTGCAGTGTTTGAGCTAATAAGAGTTCTGGCTGACGGCTAACCTGCGTATGTTCATGGGGGCGACTCCTTCCCAGGTGTTGGTCTTGGGGTTGAACCGCTCCACTGAGTTGAGGCAGCTGGTGCCATCATTCCCTCCTGCGACATACAGCATGCCGTCCAGCACAGCCACCCCCGCACTGCTGCGCCGGCTCAGCATGTTGGCGATGGCTGTCCATGCGTTGCTCTGTGCATACAATCAAAACAATATTACTGATGTGCCCATATTGTAGATTCAATTATAGCTTGTGATTTTGTCGTTAGGATTAAATGAAAAAGAAACTTGGCAAAAGACGAGCTTAATATTGTGATAATACATTTATCAGGATTTTACCTGAGGATCGTATTTCTCTACAGTTGCCAGATGTGAGGAGCTATCATAGCCTCCCACTGCATACAAGCTGCCATCTGGAGGGGAAAAGGGGAGTAAAGACAAACTATAAATATTAGCAGACACATACCAAAGTGGCAACTCCCGTTCCAATTTGGAAAATAAATCTTATCAGAAGTTAGTAATATTTATTTAAGACTAATTCCTACCAAGAGTTGCTACTCGTACATATCTCCTTCGGGTACTCATGGCAGCAACGGATGTCCATGTACTGGTCAGAGGGTCATAACGCTCTGCACTGAAAGAGAACTTATCTGTCATGCTGATTACTTAGATCACATCTACCTTAATGAAATGATGTAATACAATAAATTTTAAATATTTTAATATTGAATTTAAATTCAAAGTGTGAGGTGAATCAGAGCACAGGGGAAGAGGTGGTGGAGGCCTGGTAGATACAAATGTATAGAGAGGGTCTGCTGGAAACACATGGCAGAAGAACCCATCCAAGATGTTACAAAATGGAAGACCGCCCTTACTGGGTTGTGTCGCCTCAAATGGAGGAGTTTAGGTATATCTTTGTTCATGAGGAAGGATAGAATGAGGTGCAACATCAACAGACTGATCAATGCAATTTCCACAGTATTGTGTTCTTTGTGCCAGTTCGTTGTGGTGAAGAGGGAGCTGAGCTGCAAGCCAAAACTCTTCATTTACTGATCAGCCTACGTTCCTTCCCTCAGAGTTCAGGTTGTGAACTCTGAGCAGTGACTGAAATAATAAGGCTGCAAATGCAGGCAGTCAAAATTAATTTTCTCCGCAGTAAGATGAGAAGTTCAGTTACCCAGGAGAGACTTGAAGTTGAGCCGCTGCTCCTCTACATGGAGAGGAACCAGTTGAGGTGGTTCGGGCATCCTTTGACACCCCCTGAGAGAGGGGGTGTACCAGGTATGTCCAACGCAGAGAAAAACACAGGGAAGACCCTGGACACACTAGAGACTACGTGGATTTTAGAATCCTCCTGAAAGAGGTGGAATGAGATACGTGGGCCTCCCTGCTAAAGCTGCTGCCCTGCAACCCATCTCCAGAACAAGCAGCAGATGATGGATGCAGTGCGAGATGCTCAGTATTTATTTTAAAAGTGTGCGCCCGTGCGTACCTGTTGAGGCAGGAGGCGCCATCATAACCTCCAGCAGCGTACAGCAGGCCATGCAGAACAGCTACGCCCAAGCAGCTTCGTCTTGTTCCCATGGAAACCTCTGGTTGCCAGGCATTGGTGATGGGATCGTAGGACTCCACGGTTGCCAGGTCAGAAGTACCATCATATCTTAAGAGAGAAGTGAAAACGTAAAAGGTATGGATCGTAGCATCACGATGGCAGAATCCTATGTGAGGAAAGATGGCATGCACTGCAAACACGCCAGCAAGCATGCTATTAATATTAATAACCCCTCCCCTTTATTTACTCACCCTCCAACAGCATAAAGTCTGTTCCCAATCGCTGCCACACCTACTCGTGCCCGTCTTGTGGACATGGACGCCACCATGTGCCAGCGGTCTGTCCGGGTGTCGTACGCCTCACAGTCTCCATGAATCGCAAACAGGCTGCCACCACCTGACCCAAACATACAACACCATACAAACTTTATCAAGCAGTCTTTAGATTTTAAAGACGTAAGCTGAGCGTGAGACAAATGTGTTCTAAGTGTACCCTAATGGGTACCTTCAGGGGCACACTGACCAACGGCGAAGAGCACAGGACTGGCACCCTCACAGCGTCGTGGGCGCGTACGGCTATTGCTCAGGACTCCCCTCTGCTCAGGCATCAGGTGGTATTTGAGAGCCTCGATCAGGAGGTCCTTGCACTCCGAGTGGTGACGCACCAGCAGTTCAGTATCAACGTTGCTCATCAGAAAGTCTCGCCTCAGCAGCGGTAGCCGCACACACTTCATCAGCTGAAAGCACGGAGGGGTGTGGGAGTGAGTTATGGTCAAGAGAAACAGCATAAACAGTTTTACACTGGCTAACAGAGAACAGTGTTGAGACGACCTGACAGGTGAGCAAAGTCTTACCCAAGGCACGTGTTGCCTGCGCCCATCAATATCATGTTTCACCCAGCTCAGCACGGCTCGGTACACCTCTTCTTCAGACGGTACATTTAGATTATCACTTGAGATCAAATCCAGAACCTGGACGGACATGACAAAGAGGGACAGGCAGCCATTTTTATTCAGTGACTAAAATATCAACCATCCTAAAAAAAATAAAAATTAAAAAAAAAAATCACCTCATTTAATCCAAATACTGTAAAGCCAACAACAAAACTACAATAGTTTTTCACCAAATACGTCAACAGCTTTAACTGAAGATAGTCGCAGCTCATGTGTTCAATCTAATCTCTGCTTAACCACTGCTTTCTCCCAGTCTTTGCTTTGTCATTTTAAAACGGCCCTCAAGTTCAGTCAGTCAAGTCTTAATAAGATAAGTTTGCACATGTAAAGTTTAGTGTTTTATATTACGATCTCTGTGTGTAGTTGTTATATGCTACAGTACTTGTGCATATCTGTGGTACAACAAATGCAGCAGTCTGAGTGACTGCCTGGCACTGATCCCAGCTCAGCTCTAAGCTGGCGAGGCTGGAAGGGGACAGAGCAGCCAGCTGCTGCCGCGCTCATTTTGCCTAGCCACATCAAGGCAGCACTTAGCAGCATCAGAGGACCACAGCCTCCACTAATCCACCGTCACACAGAGAGACACTGCTGCGGCCCCACCCTGCAGTCAAAGCTACAGCTGAGTGCATCAAATCAACAGACCAAAGTGTGCATACATGTAGAGGAAGACGGATGTAGCTCCGTTTACATTTGCGAAAACTGTCCTTGTGCTGGAGGATGCCAACAGAAATCTGGGAAGCACGTACAACAAAGCTACATGTTGATGTCTTCATACACCACACACCGCAACTATGATGCAGCCACCGTGCTTCAAAGTGTCACACGTGTCATGCTGCATTAAAGAAACATTGACCACGCTGACTAGTCACAATCCTGTCACGCCTCTCCACTTTCCTCACGGACGATGAAGGGAAATATGGGGCACATCTCACAGTCCTGTAAGCTCAGACTCCTTTAGCGCAGACAGTGCATAAATTCAGGTGTGGTGCAGATTTACAGCAGGCTCAAAACAGAATGAGGTCGAAAGCCAAAGGAAAGAAAAATAGAATTAAATAAAACTGTTTTTAAGCTACCGGAATGCACTTCAGTTTGCTTAAGCTGCTGATTTAACAGCTTGTACCCACACAAGCACACACACAAGCTTTTATAAGACCAGAAACATCGTGAAATTTAGTGATTTGCTTCCATGAACCACCCACCTTTCATTATTATTATTAATATATATACATTTTTTTTTTATATTTAGGAATTGTAAAAAAGAGACAGCAGCGGATGTTTGTTACTTTTTAAACCACTATCACCTTGAAACACTCAACAGGCTTCTGAAAAGATGTCATTGTCCTAAACCTAAAAACAACAAATTACTGCCAGGCATGAACTAACTAACTATACTGTGATGTTACTAAAAAGAGAAAACATTGTGCAAGATTAAAAATAGAATAAATAACACAAAAATAAAATTTAGGCCTAGAAATGTCATTGTTGAATCTCAACATTGTTTCGTCTTGTGCATCGATCAAAATGTAGAGACACTTTTCTCTTTACAAATTGGGCTCCAGTGAGAAAACTTTCATAAATAAATATTAGTTTATCTAGAACTGGAGGAGGATTTGCACTAATTCTTAAAGGGTAAATTACACAGCAAACATGAAAAAGCACAATTTATAATGAAAAAGCTTTCTTTGTAGGGCCATCCTTATCAGTGCAATAACACATGCCAAAATTGTTACAAAATAAAAATCTGAACCCACCTGCTAAACTAAATCAAGAGGATTGACCGTTTTCTCATTGCCAGAAGAATCTTACCTAACCCTGACTCACTGCATTGGCACCGTTATCACCCACATGCTAAATTGAATAAAATTAGTCTTTTCTACTGGTAATAGGAAACTAATATTATGCATTATATCCCATTAAAGATGTTTCCTGTTGTAGTGGGACAGGAGCCTCACAAAATCAGACATAAACGGAGTCCTGGACAGGTCACCAGTCCAAAGAGGATTTTGAGATTTTTATTTTTATTATGATTATGTAGACTGTTGGGAGTCCACCTGGAAAGTGTGACAGAGTAATTACCAGTTTTAATTTCAGTTAAACTCTTATTTCAGGGTTGGCTTCATTAATGCAGTCTTGATAACACCAGCGTCTCCATCTTGCAACTGGAGCCAAAAAACCCTCCATGACACGCTCAGTCAGCACAAGCCCGATACTATTCTTTTCCACTGGGGACAAAATGCAAATCAAGTTTTAGTTCAGTATGAAAAGAGCATCGAATGTCCAGTCTGATCACATGGTTTCTGAGCAGCTTGATACTTCACCTGCTAATTTGACAGACAAACTAACAGCACACATTGTGAGCTGCTATAAGCTCCAGGCCTGTAGGAAAAAATACACTGCACTAATTGATAGATAAACAGACTCTTTCCCTAAAACCCCAGCTTAAATAAGTTTAGACCATTATACTAAAGGCAAAAATAGAAACCCCCTACTGATATGTCAGAGGAAAAGCACATTTGTTTGCTCTACAAACAGAAGAACAGCTGTGCTTTGCTTAATTACCACTTCCAGGATCGGAACAGGAGTGTGCCACCACTGAGCCCTTGATGCGTAAACGATAGTTTGGCTAAGATGAAGTAGAAGATAAATAGACAATGGTCGCACGTTGGAAAGATTAAACGATGCAGGATTTGTGTGGGAAATATTGCAGGTTTGATAATTTTATATCAAGTATTTATAGTGGTTGATATTTTTAAGTAATATAAGTTCAACGGCAGAACTAGAACTATTTAAGGAAGTTACAGCAAAGTTGTGTCCATTCAATGAGCTCTAACGTACCGGTAATTGTGATGCAACATAAAGTCTTGAGTTTATGGTAAGCAAAAACCAACTTGATTTATTTTCCCACTACACAATTTGACCAACATGCCCCGCTGAGAAAAGGCCTGAAGACAGAGACAGTGTTAGTCCTACCTGTTTCAGCGGCAGGAGCATGAACTCCTCAGTCTTGGAGACTTCGACAAAGTGCTGTAGCACGTACTTGTGTGCAGACTTGAGCAGGTCACTGCAGGAGTGTGTGTCTGCAAAACCTCGAATGCCCAAGCAGTTGGAAGGGTCCAGCTGACTGAGAAGGAACTTGCAACATGCATCTCTGACCCCATTGAGCTGCAGAAGACTCGCTGCTGGAAGCAGTGTCTGGGAAGAATGTCATTCCACATAAAAAGCATCAAGTTTGCTTCATTTGGCAAAATATGAGTTATTAAATCAGAAACATCCCTACCTGCACGTTGCCCTCTCCAACTACAATCTCTGCTGTGTAGGCGTACTGAACCAGTTGCTCTAAAGCCTGAGGGTCGATGTCATGAAGGGTCACGTGGGTCTGCCGACTCTCAGACATCTCATCTGCACGACCGGACAAGAGAAGTTTAACTTTTTCCTCCAAGTTGTAACTTATTAAAACTCCAGCTGATAAAAATCACCTCCCAGTTCAGTTACACTGACCCGTCTGCAAACGTACACAGAGCTGCTGCTAAATGTCATACAGTTTATTTAGTTGAATCATTTTAATCAGTTGTTTAAACTGAGTGACATTTTTCAAATTCTTAAATTTAAACTCGCTCCCCATCCTGGTTCCAGTAGAATTTTGAAAAGAAGTTATGCACCGTTTCTGCAATCAGTAACTTACAAACGCATCTGATGAGCTATTTTGGTTAAAATGCTTTAAATCAGTAGTTAGATCTAATCTAGTAAATGAAACCTAAACAAAATGACACAATTTTCTTACAAAGTGTGGTGTCAGGAGAAAGTCAGAGGCTCATACAACTTGTCTGAACATCTGTACCTCGGGCACACACAGGGGTGGTGAAGTAAAAAGGTTAAAAATAAGAGAGGCATAAAAAAACTAACTACAACAACAAAATAAAATCTGTTTGAGCCCATCCAAATCTTTAAAACATTCAGAAAAAACAAAAAGCAAAACCACAACCACAACTTGAGCAGCATTAAAATGGATCATCTACGTGACTTACTGGTAAACATTGCATGGAAGTAGGGGCTGCAAGAGGCCAGCACCACTTTATGTGCCTTGATTTCTTTGTTGGAGACATGAAGCACGATGTCACACAGCAAGCCACGCTGTCGCATCCTATTCATGGAGACGAAGGAGTCATGGTAGTGGCGCTTGGAGTTGTGCGAGATGCTGTGCCCATCCCGGTTGAGCAGCTGCATGCCCCCCTCCATCATGGTGCCTGTGGTTGTGGGCTTCTGTCTGGGCCGCGCACTGAGCAACTGAAAAACACAAGAACAAAATGCATTTACACAACTAAAATGTTATTTTGTCATAACAGAAGGCAGTTGATGTGACAGATACTTTGAGCAGTCATTGTATCTACTGTCACTCTTCAAGTCTCCATCCTGTCAGCTATGACATGAGGTCTGACCAGCACGGCAGAAATCTCAGTGGTATGCAATGCAAAGCGCTGACTTGATTTTTATTTATTTATTTATTTTTTAAACACAGTGTCTGGAGTGATTAGACCTCATGTTGACAGTTGAGAATCAAAAGGCATTTTTCTTTGAATGACCTGCTAATTAAATCAATGCAGATTATCCATTTGCTGAACAGCCTCAATCTGTAACTGCATCATCTGACAAAAAATGTCCAACAGGATTGCAGTATTCACAATTATTAAGCAGCAGCTAGAAAATTATCTTACAATTATTTTAGAATTTTGATTTAATTCAGAAAGCAGTAGAGAGGAAACTCATCTAGAAAAAAATAATTAAGGAAAACAGGCATTATAATTCTAATCAGATATACTGAATGTTCTGCTCTGATGCCTTACAAAACCAGGCAAGAAAAAAAAAAAAAAAACAGTAATCAATAAGAGCAGAGGCTGAAAAGCTTGGCATCATACTCAATTAAATCCTTCAAACAAAATTGTGGCTCAACTTCAAGTGCAGTCCAGAGCTGAGATCTGACAAAAACAAATAAACAAACAAACAACTAATGACAGACCTCCTGCCTACCCCACCCCAGTCTGTTCATCTCGTCTCCAATGCTGTTGATCTGAAAGTCCAGTCCCTATGTTACTGTTAAGTCATTTAACAGACAAAATCAATAGATAACCTGTTCAAACACAAACATCAGAAAATCAGTTTCATACTCTGATCAATACTCATAAGCATGCAACACTGTATATCCTAAACTATCACACTAAAACAGGCTGTCATACTGTGTGGCTCCTCAATTAATTGTTGCAAAATCTTAACTTTCACAACAAATTCATTTAGGGGTTTGCCAGAATGAATAATTAAAATGGCATAAAATAAAATGCAATCCAGGATGATCAATTCTAATGCTCAAGCCTCTTTTTTGAAATAATATGGACTCATCTGAGGTCCAAAATGTACGACACACTATCAAAACTTAAAATACGTTCTAATCCAGACAAAGCCTCATTTCTTAATTCACTAAATCCTTAAGAGCTTCTGCGTCTGGACAGTTTCTGCCAATTGTTCTGCGGCTCTCTTCGTTACTCACCATCTACTATCCCACTGAGCACCATCTCAAATGTCACCACAGCTGCCTAGTGACCAGCTCTGGGTGGGTATAATTTTCCAAAACACAATGGACCATAAAAACACACCAACTGTGCTCTATAAGGGAACAATCCCCTCTTAATCCTCTGGGAATAATGCTAGACACAGAAGCACAAAAAAGGAGGTTGAGACAGATACAGTATAGTTAAACTAAACCACTGGTCTTTTTGCTCTGCACCTGTATTTTCACACATGCTCTAACAGAATGGAGCAGAATTGATGGAAAACACAACTGCTGGCTTTTGAATACTGTATTTAGTATTTTTAACAACATATTAAATATCCCTAATGAACTGAGAGAACCCCAGCCACCGTAACACTTGTGTTAAATAACCACCTATCATGAGCTGCAGCAGCAAAGAATGAATGTGTAACATCATTACCGGTGGATGTCTGTTGCGGTTATCCTTTGCACACCGTGTCCTCCTTGAGGTGATGGGAAATAAATTAACAGCTGTCGCAGTCAGACTGTTTTAAGGTTGGTACATCCTCTGGCTGTTCATCCATAATCTGACTACACTACGGGAAGGA
Source organism: Simpsonichthys santanae (assembly GCA_031762415.1). Classification (NCBI taxonomy): domain Eukaryota; kingdom Metazoa; phylum Chordata; class Actinopteri; order Cyprinodontiformes; family Rivulidae; genus Simpsonichthys; species Simpsonichthys santanae. The sequence continues at coordinate 22,296,321 of JARVLU010000103.1, read as the reverse complement.
AATATGAAGAAAGCTTCTGTTTTGTACCGTTTTGAGCTTCTGACGTCAGAGAAGAAGAAGAAAAAAGCGTATGAAAGCGGACTTCGGTTTGTTAAGGTGGCCATTTAACAGCCGGAAATACGATCTGGAAAAATACTCTATTCCGCTGTGCCAGCTAAAATATGACGCTGTAAATATAAAAGAAATATCAAACAAATTATGTTAAGTGATGCATGTGCTAAACATCTCAACAAATGTTCTCATGTTATTAAAGAGACACACACGGCCTTAAAAGCCACATTTTGTTTGGACCGAGTACGGAAGTGCGTTCGATATTTACTCCCCATCCTCTCGCAGAAGGCGGGGTGCAACGTAACTTCGGGCATAACGCAGTTCGTTAAGCCCGCATATTAAAATCAAACCTACATAAATTTATTTTAGAGACCATTTAAAAATGCTGGTAGTAAATAAGCCCATACTTATGTCATTATATTAAGCACAAATATTATCCCGATCAGCATTATTCTATTGTTTCCGTGCTAGTTAGTAAAGCGAGCTTGGCTCAGTTTGACAAGAAGCTTGGCTGGACGCAGACAGTTCTTACCCGCAGCCGTCGTCGGTGCCGTTGTGACAACAGTGATTTCTTCCGGTTTGCAAGCTTGCCCAGGATTGTGGTTGTGTATAGTAACAACTAAAAAAGCAAAACTAATCCTCTTCAGACACCCTGTTTTGTGTGTGTCGTGAACGCAGCTAATTATTTAATTTAAACCTCACGTGCGGCATCATAACGCTGCTTTGCTTCTGGGTCTCCGGCTGGAAAATTTAAAGGTTGGTATGAACGCTTCCCGCAATATATTCAGTCACTCAACATCCGTTTCTGACAGTGTTATTTGTTGTGGATATACAATTTTTCAATACAGTAAATTATTTTTTTAATTCTGAAAATTACTTTTTATTTATTTATGGAAGGAAAAAAAAAAAAAAAAAAAAAAAAAACAACGAATGGATGAATGAGTAGGATCCATCAGTGACACGTAACGTCGTGAAACATAAAACCAATTTTTTCAGTGTGTTGCGCCAGAGGATTTTGGGTAATGTGGTTTGGTGTCACTTCGTGGATACAGCATGGCAGCGAAACAGAAAAGGTATGTAAAAAATGTGTTTTTAGTCTGGCGTGCATTTATATATTTCACTTTTATTAATTGTCAATAGCAAAGTTTTAGGTGCTTTCAGTCTTGACTGTGAGATTCGCGAGTTTAGTCAAAACGTTTTTACGGCAGTGTGCTTGTGTTAGCTAACTTAGCATGAGGGCTAACGCTAATGTTGTAACACGTTAAGCTCGTTTTTATCGCTGTAAGAAGCCATTTAATTGTGATTTCAGAAAAACTTACAACTCTTTGTGAAGTAGACATTCAGTAACAACTTATTTTGCATCGTCTACACTGTACTGCATGTTGTCCACACGTGTACTAGCTTGTCTTCTGAACGTTGTAGAAAACTGGAGGACATGAGTGTGGACGAGTTCCTGTTGTCAGGTTTTGAGTCCCCAAATGAAGATGAACCAGAAGAAGTATCTCCTAAAAAGACTAAAAAAGACGGTAAACCTAAAATGTAAGCTCTGTGCTCTAGGACAATTTATACACTGCATATCATATGGTAAGAGCAAACCTCACTGGTGAATTTGATTCTTTTTGATCCACCATGCTGTGTGTAGAAATGTCAAGAAGGGTAAAGCCTCTCAACACAAGGAGCAGCTATCCAGGTTAAAGAGCAAAGATCCAGAGTTTTACAAGTTTCTCGAAGAGAACGACCAGACACTCCTAGATTTTGATGACACAGACACCTCTGAGGATGAGGATGAGAAAATGTACCATAAACTCCCATCTGTACTGGAAGTAAGTCTGTCCTTGTGTGTTACAATGATGACGTTAGAAAATGGAAATATTCAAACGGCATGTGATGCTTTTGCTTGTAGGAAGCCAACGCTGAAGAGGAGGATGAGGAAGAGGGTAAGAAAGATTCGGAGAAGTCCAATACGGTGGCTGACACAATCAAAGTCACAGACAAAATGATTGAAGGCTGGAAAGCAGCTATGAAGAAAGATCCCACACCTCGTCTCTTCAGAGATGTCACTCAGGCTTTTAAGGCTGCACTTGCCACGACGAAGGGTGAAGGAGACAGTCAGTGTCGTTACAAAGTGGCTGACAGTTCAGGTAAGTCGTCATCTAACTAGTTTGTTGAATTGTGTATCTTTTTATACAGTAATTGGGCAGCACGGTGGCTCAGTTGGTAGACCTGCTGCCTCTCGGCAAGCAGGTCGCCGGATCAAATCCCAGCCAGGGGCCTTTCTGGGTGGAGTTTGCATGTTCTTTCCGTGCATGCATGGGTTTTCCCTGCCGGGTACTCCCAATTTCCTCACACAGACCAAAAACATACATGTTAGGTTGAGTGGTAACTAAACTGTCCCTAGGTGTGAGTGAGAGAGTGAATGGCTGTTTGTCTCCAAGTGTCCCTGTGATGGACTGGAGACCTGTCCAGGGTGTGTCTCCCGCCTCTCGCACAGTGACTGCTGGATACGGGCACCAGTGACCTCCGTGACACGAAAAGGAAGAAGCGGGTAAAGATGATGGATGGATGGATATGCAGTTGTTGGGAGTAAGAAATTATTTCAGGTGAACAGAGTTTGCTGTATTTTGTCCAAATGAAGTTTTCATTTCACCCTCTGAACAAGACTAATTCTAGGTTAGGAGTTACACAAGTACAGTATAGTAGACAATGTAATTGATTGCAGCATTGTTTTTGTGCCCCAAAGTCATGACAGCAAATTATCGTCAGCAATAAGTAATGCAAGAACAGCTGTCAGAGATGATGCACAGTTAGGGGGAATATAGCATTATCCAGATTTGTTTGACAGAACTACCACCAGTTTCTGACTAAGCTTCATGTCACTTGCATCTTGTGTTTTCAGAAAGTGTAATTTCCTCAAAATGTAGAAGATATTGTAGCATGCTTGCTGAGAACAATTCTACCTACTGAAAAAATTATAACACCATGGGCTGATCTTGTTAGGAGAGAAAATCATAAAGAAATTTTAAGTTCCCAAAGGTATGTAATAATAATGTAATTCATTGCATTATTACCTGCCAAACTTCACATTCAGTGATGTTTGTGAGCAAGAAACCTGACCATGTAGGACTGGCCAGAAGTAATGAGCCACTCTTCATTTCTTTATATTTGACAAGAAAAAGAGGAAATAATTGTGTATTCAAACGTGTAATAAACCCTAAAGGACAACGTCAGTACTTAAGACAATCGTTTATAACTCATACATCCTGAGCTTTGCTTGGCATGTTTTTTATTGTAATTTCTTTATTAGTATTCAGGAGTATTTCTTAAGGCTTTTAAGGGGCATCTCAGATCTCCTAATAATGTTTACTGTCTTTTGTTATGTTTTTTGACTAAATGGTTTCACCTTGTTTTAATAAGGTTAAAATTCTGGAGAAACTAATAACTGAGGGTAGACATAAGGACATTTTCCAGGTTGTCCTGCAGACGACCTCTTAATAGAATCTGGTTGTTCGCCAACATTTTTGGTTGTCTGCAACCTTGACAAGAAAGAAGGCAAAAAAATCCAAAGAAAAATATAATTTAGTAAGTTTATTGCCCTGTACTGGATACAGATGTTCTCAGTCATCTTGTGGACTGCCTTGCAATGACCAAGCTACAGAGTGGTGGAGTGTATCGGGAGCTGCTCAAATGAAACTTCTTTGTTCTCATCCTCTTCCTCCTCCTCAGGCTTTGGAAGAGAGGCACTCACAGCGTATTTAAGGCAGAGATTAAAGCAGAAACAAAATCTTTAGATGTTTTTTTCTCGTCTTGGAGGCGCACACACACGCGCCCCAATTCTACACATCTGAAAGCGTTTTTCTGCACACAGGTCACTTCTCAAAGGTTTTCACATAAAGTATATACCGTATTTTCCAGAGTATAAGTTGCCGTTTTTTTCCTAATTTGCTTGTCCTGCGACTTATACGGCGAAGTGACATATTTATGGATTTTTCCACATTATTGAACATAATTGGACTTATGCGACTTATAGGGCGGAAATTACGGTATGTATCTCTGATTTCCTTAATTTTGGGAAATGCATAAGAAACTGATTTCACCTTTTTGTTTAGTTTTAACAACATTTGTCTAAACTTTATATTTCAGAGCACAACCTCATGACCAGTTAAAACAAGTTTGTATTGTTTCTAGGATATTGTTCAAGGGTCTGTTTCTCAACAAAATAAGATTGAAAATTGAAGGTGCATTGTGACCTTATAACACCTGACAGTGTTGATTAAAAAAATTTTTTTTTTAAATCGGTATCGGCCAAAATTGGAATTGGCAGGTCAGACTTTTTAGAAATCGGTGATCAACCAGAAAACTGCAATTGATGCACCCCTACATGCTACAAAACACTTTTTTTTTAATTCTCTACATGTTTTAACACAATTTGTATATATAATTTTAATCTCTGCAGTGTTCAACGCTTTGGTCCTGTTCTGTATCAAAGATATCTATGCGGCCCTGCAGAAGATGCTCAACTTGAAGCCAAACAAAGACCAGAAAAAGTATGATGTCAGCAGTATGTTTGCTAAACTCCCAACTTTCTGATAGTTAAAAAAAAAAAGAAAGAAAGAAAGAAAGAAAAAAGAACTGTTAAGTCCCTAACTTAATTTCTCCCTGTTTTTGTTCTCAGGTTGTTGCTCCCTTCATCTAGTCCAAAATGGCATAAAAATCAGACTGACATAAAGATGTACCTTGCAGGTGTAGTTCAGGTTAGTTTTTATGACTTTTAGCCTTTTTAATTTGATTTTATCATAATGTATACAGTAATTATATTGACTATAATTTTTAATATGTATTTGCTAATGTCCGTCTACCAGCTGTGTGCTGGTTAAACACATCTAATTTTATTTTTTCTATTTCTGTGGTCTCTTCTGCAGCTGTTATCCTGTCTAACAGAATCAACAGTCATCACTGCAGTCCTGCAGCACATCAACCAGCTTATAGCCTATTACCTTTGTCTACCCAAGCAGTGTCGTCAACTCATCAAGGTAAAGCTTAAACACTGAGGTGTCAGGAAATTTATTTAATATAATATTTTATTTATATTTGCTCCTTGTTATATTTACTTGTCTATGTTTTGTGTTTAGCAACTGCTGAAGCATTGGAGCACAGGAGAGGAAACGAGTCGAGTTCTATCTTTTTTGGCCCTCAACAAAATCTGCAGACACAAACAGGAAGCATATCTCAATCATATTTTGAAGGTAAATGGAGGCATGCATTGAATCACAGGGTGGTAAATTTTAAATTACATGTTCTTATTTGATGTTGATTTTATTTTGTTTTGCAGCAAATGTACATTTCCTATGTGCAAAACTGCAAGTTCACTTCTCCCAATGCGCTTCCCATGATCAACTTCATGCAGAGAACTTTGACAGAGATGTACTCCTTGGATACACAGGTCTCCTATCAGCACGCCTTCATCTACATTCGACAGCTGGCCATTCACCTCAGAAACGCCATGACCATGAAGAAAAAGGTTTGTTCACTGCTGCCGTTCTCACAGATATAGACTACTTTAAAATTATTCACAAAAACCATATCATTTCCACCAAAAGCACCTGGAACTTTAATTACACAGAATGTGGTCAATGAACTGAACTTGTAACTGCTAGTCTAAGGAAAATTAGTCTCTTTGCAGTTGAAATAAAATCTCTACCTACTTGTAAAACTACAAACCGGATTCCAAAAAAGTTGGGACACTAAACAAGTTGTGAATAAAAACTGAATGCAATGATGTGGAGGTGCCAACATCTAATATTTTATTCAGAATAGAACACAAATCACA
>JARVLU010000103.1:22220539-22238223 GCA_031762415.1 Simpsonichthys santanae | reverse complement strand
CACACACACACACACACACACACACACACACACACACACACACACACACACACACACACACACACACACACACGCTTTCCTGCACACTCAGCCCCCACGCGCTGAGCCGAGCGGGCAGTTGCAGCCCAGTGGAGCGGCACAGGGGGGGTGAGATTGGGGGGAGTGGGGGAGAGGGTAAGAGGCGGTGAGGTGGAGGAGAGGCTGCTAGCTCGGTGCTGGGAGGTCAGTGCCAGTGCAGTCAGGCGTGCATGCGCGCTTCTTGTTCTCCCCCCTCTTGTTTTTTCCTCCTTCCTCCCTTATTGTGTGTTTGTTTAGGCCCAGAGGAAAGCTGCAGACAGGTAACGACTGCGCCTTTCTTTCCCCTAAAACACACAAGGGGAAGTGGAGGCAAGAGTGAAGCTTTGGCTGGCAAAGAGAGGAAATTCTCTCTAGTCTTTGGCACCAAGACAAGTTCAGTTTGGTAAGTTGGCAAGTTGAGAACTGTAAATTAAACTTTGGCGGATTAGAGATGGGAGCGTATAAGGACCACGCAGGTGTGAATAGGCTACCTGAGGTTTGTTCCAGCTGTCATGGTTTAATTTCAGCGATGAGCTCCAGTGAAGCTCAATGATTTATGCTGACAACATGTTACGAAGAAGCATGAAAAAACTAAATTAATAGGAAATGTCTCATTTGAGTGAGAGTCAAACTGCTGAAGGCCTCATAAAGAACACCTTCAATTCATATTTGGTAGTTGGGATGTACGTACATACAACCAGGATTGTGTTTCAGGGTTGTGACTGTCACCCACTGCCAAACGCAATGACAAATGACTGTACTGTTAGATAAATACTGAAGGAATCCCTGAATAGATTCTAATGAAACGTTCAGAAAGTAATTGAGTTGACAACTAAATCACTTCTGGAGTCAGTCTGGTTCTTGATGGGTACCACAGCTAAAAGATCTAAACACAAATATGGCTATAACATAGTTACAGATGGTGAACTAAACATTGGCATAGTAGCTAGCTGAGCATCATCCCCAACACACATCCTGAGCTCAGCCCATTGTGTGATACCTTTGCTTAAAACCTCAGCAATAAAGGTTGGAGTCAACCCTGTTTGTTCGTTAGTAAAATATCTCGTGAACCACTGGCTAGATTTCAATACAACTCTTATAAATAATCAATGAATGAACATTTACAACTGAATAACTTTTGGAGTCACCTCGGCTCAAGATGGCTACCACAGCTAATCAACCTTATCCCAGCTGACCATTTTCAAAGCATGCTGCTGGTGCTATCAGATACACAGGGTCACATGAAATATACAATATTGCATGAAACTGCTCCTAATGTTATTTTCAAGGTTTGACAAAAGAATATAGCTCCAATATTTCTCAACATAAGATGTTTTTAGTCTATAAGGAATGTACATCTCATAATGTATGAAAATAAAACAGACCAGACAGAAGTTTCTGCAGATGTCTTCTGAGGCAGAATGAGCCTCAAACTATCAAAGAAAACCAAACGTCCAAATACACAAACACATATTTCCTCATATACTAATGAAGGGGAAGAAGTTTTTCATGATACATCGCTGTGGATGTTATTGTGATAAACCACATTGGGCTAATAGACAAATGCTCCAACATACTTCAGCCACATTTTAGCAGCACACGCTCTAACACACATTCTCATCAATCACATCAGAGCGCTTGCAGTACACTCACATTCAGCTCTCAGTTTTTAGCATCTGTCTGAAAAAGCTAATGGCTAATTAGCTCAACTACACTGTTTATTTTCAATAAATAATTCATACCCAGAAATGGTTTCACGCATGCGGACAAGTGTGTGAATGTTGTGTTTCTGCACGTCTTCTATACAGTCCGGTTCATTTTGGGGTCTTTGATAATCACATGTTGCACTTTATGACGTAGCTCACTTAATATCCAGTCGGTCCAAAACGCTAAAGAGCTCTGATAAACAACATGTGTAAACAACAACACTCAACAGACAAATCGAACAGGAAGCTGAAGCCATAACGCAAAATCCTCTATTACTTCACTTAACGCAATAAATGTTAATCAAGAAAAGGTGCAGGAATGGATCAGGAGTTTGAAAGTGAGCCCTTGGCTGCACACGGTGTTCGTGCAGATGCGTGGAGCTGTGTTCTCAGTTCCACTTGGCGAGAGGAGCCCTTGATTGGAGGAGGTCTTCACGAGCCGGAGGAGGAGAAAGCAATTTCCTCCTGGCCTCCGCCAGTTCCGCTGAAATAACAGAGCAGAGGAAGCCCTGCTCTCCCAGGAGGAGACACACATCCACGAACACACCACTGCACACACGGGCCGACAAGCTGGCAACTTAGCCGCACAATCGCAGGCATACAACGACGCAAACACATGTGCAGAGAAAACACACAAACTAACAACTCCTGCTTTACCTAACAACGTCTACGATAAACTCCAAGATGAACTTTTCATCATGACACGCAGCTTGTGCACATGCAGCACATTAACTTCTGAGATGTCTGTGCAGGCAGGTGAAGCGTCTTTCCCAACAGCTGCTGCACTTTATGATCGCTTGCCTCATGCCTATGAGCGAAACAAGATCACTCAAAGTTCAGCCGTCAAACTTTCAAAATAAATGTCTGCATGAGGTAATTTGTGTCAGTAGACAGGCCTGAGTGTGTGTGAGTGTGTGTGGGGGGGAGCTCATCAGCGAGGGAGTGCTGGCTGCCATGCCCTGAGGGGAGTCAGTGGGGAGAGAAGGAGACGCCAGTACAGGCCATACAAGTCCCGCTGAATTCCCTCCTCCATCTAACCCTGACTGCCTCATAGTGAACTGCCAGCAAACACGCTCATCCTGTGTGTGTGTGTGTGTGTGTGTCACAGCCATGTTAACTTGGTGGGTAAGGCTTTAAGCTTTTACCACCTCACAAGGAAAAGGGAGAGCAGGCGAGAGAGACTTGCAACAACAACAACAACCTTAAGGCTCTCGTAGCTTTGCTTACGTAAGTAACAAAGTTTCCTCCGTCACTGCTGTAATTGAAGTGGAACTGGACGAGCCGCGGCAAGCCAAGAGCCAATCACTCTGAAATCTGTAATGAGCCTAAACATAACCAAACACGTCCCCAAAACATAAAAAAAAAAAAAAAAGCCAAACCCCTCTGTAAAAAAAAATAAGACATGAACGCTTCCACAGTCTGCTTCCTTCCTCCACCCGCCCTTGTGTTAATTTGTTTTGGCTGAAACCCTTTGTGATGAGCTGTAGATCCTCATTCTCTGCTGCAACCAACGTCGCCGGTTTACTGGCATCACTCAAACACCTCCGGCTTATCAAAAACGTCTTTGCCTTGCGTGCCTCGCACACAATAATCAGCAGTAGCTACGCTCAGTAGCTTGCTAAGCCTCTTACACCCTTCCCTCAAGATTAGTGCTTGGGAGCGACGACAGATGCGCTCCGTGGTGATAAAAACACACACACACATATGCAGACACACACACACTCACCACTGCACCTGTGCGAACAGATTTGACGGCGGCGTGCTTGCTCAAAGCTCACACACACACACAGAGTGTGGTGATGCCATAATCGTGACACACCTGCAAGGCCTCAAGCTTTGGCTTGACGCCACGGGTTCAAGCCTCGAGGAAAGAACTAGGCAAACAAGAGTTCAACGGCCAGGTGAGGGAGCGGACTCAGTCAGACAGAAGTGAGTCAAACCAACAACGTCGTCCATGTCAGGCAACGAACTTTGCAGCTCTGTGTCTCTTTTAGTATTTTATGAATACTTTGCATCTGCAAAAGGCTGAAAGTGGATTTGATGCGCATGCTGAGAAAGATTACCATCAAAGTTGACATGTGAGCCTGTGGGGTCCTCACCATGAAGGTTACAAAGACTCATGTGAGCTTACACACACACACTCAGAGGAGTAAAACACAAAAACATAATGAACTTTTAGTGTGGTTACTCCAGCTTTTACACAAACTAAGCTAAACCTAACAATCAGTGTGTATCATGACAAATATATTAAACAAATCTGGCTTGAAACTATACTAAAGGAAAGAAAATGTGTTTTTCCTTTAACCGAGAAATGATATACACTATTTTGGTAAATAAAAATATATATTTCTCATAAAAATGTATTATAAAGATTTGTTTTGATGCACTGTGCTCTTAAAGAAGTTGTAAGCTTCAGCATGGACGAGGCTGATCCTTGACCACCACAGTTAACAACATATTCAAACTAAGTCATCGACTCAAATAATTAAATTCACTATGAAGTTGCCCTTGTTTAACACCAGGACACAGAGAAAGGCATTGGAGCAGTAAGATCACAGATAAACGTAACAGATCAAGCATTCTTACCACTGGAGATGAGATTCGACAGCCAGGACAATCACAAATGGGGGGGTGCACCTGTAAGATTCCTTTGGACATAAGAGTCTTGAGACTTTTTCCTGGAAACAAACGAGATGCCCATCAGTGGATGTATACAAGCCATAATACCATCCAGTCAGCTCATCTCCTGCGACACAGCAACTCCCTGAAACTGAACATTTCACAGTCACTTCCTGCAGAGACTTATTATTTCATCCTTGTATGATGCTGACATTAGCTGTGCCCACAGTCCAGACTGGGCAGCTAAAGACACAAAGTGTCATCTGCAACAACTATTGCTGTATTTTTTTTTTTTTTTTACCTGGGGGCACCACCCTCCCCCTACACATCTTGTCAGCTCTGTGCAACTGTGTGTATATCTGTGTGACTGTGCAACATGCCAAAAATAAATAAATAGAAAACATGAACATTGTGCTAAAGAATATTTACCAAGGAGAGAAACTATTAAAGACCTGCAACATGTCTAATCTATAAAACAAGTATAAAACAGATCCACAGTGTTGATTCTTCAACAAAATGATTTGGCAAAGTTACTTGAAATCCAACATGCACTGCACACGGCTGTCAGCACCACGCACGGTTGCAGCTGTCCATTACTACCTCTCATAGCAGGTTGGAGGAAGGATGCACATGTGAAGAGTCTAAATCTGTTTTCACCTCGGTGCTGTGCAGGTCCAGATGCCCCGGTGTGGTGTGTGATGCAGCCCGGAGTCTCTGTCAGACTCGGGGGTGTGTGTGGAAGATATGCGCCTGTGCCTCCTTTACGCACTGACGGCTGTAACCCTTTCACTCCAAAACTCGGTGCCGGACCACCAGACCCAACTCATTACAGACACTGGACTCCAAATCGCTTTCAAATGCCCACGAACCGTGCGGAAAGTTGTGACAGTCGCTCTTACCTTTATGCCGAATGCTCCGTTTCCAGTCTTTGGCGGTCTCTCGTCCACTGACGAACTGGAACTCGTTGGGGGTGAGCCACTCGCCCCTGTATTTAATCGAGGGTCCCTTGCTGCCCTGGCACAGTTTGTTAATATAAAGCAAAGCCTTGTTCTCCCCGCACTCCACCTCGATGCACGGCTCCCCGTTGTCGAAGAACGGCTGAAAGTCCGGGATGGAGGAGAACCTCTCCAGCATCAAGTCGTCCGTGTGATGGTGGTGGAGGTGCTGGTGGTGCAACGCGGAGTCGTGCAGCCCCAGGTACGCGCGGTGATGGGCGAAAAGGTGGTCGTAGGGTGGCGGATGCGGGGTCACCACCGGGATGGCGGCGGCGTTTAAAGGGGCCAGGTACTCGGACTGGTTGAAGGCGGTCAGAGCCATGTCGTCTCCATCCAGACGCTCCTTCTTGATGGCAGGCATGTTGGAGGGGGAGCCGAGCGCCGGGAACAAGTGACAAGCCGCTCCGTGGAGCCGATTTCAGCGTCCTCCTCCTGTTCGTGCGCGCGTTGGGCTGACCCAGACTTGGAGACGCGCCGCTCGCTTTTACGCAGAGCCCCCGTGTCTCCGAGAGATAGCGGTCTGCTGAAGTTGCCGGATAGATTCCCATTCAGCAGTTAGCAGCTCGCAGCTCCTACCTCCCACATCCAATCTCACGCGCTCTGTTAAGAACCCGGCATGCTGCTGGGAAGCCCTGAGCCGCTCCGCGCGCGTCCGAGCTCGGATTTCTTTTGCCTTCAGGGAGAAGTTCGGAATAAGATTTGTAGTGATAATTAATTCTACTCTTACAAATTTCACAAAAAATAAAAAATAAAAAAAAATTTAAAAATAAAAGAACAGGCAAAAATAATCCTCGAAATCAAATCCGACCAATTCTATCAGGGGAGGTTTGGGACTTCATGTGTCTAAATATAATTTCACACAAAAATAAACTTCACTGATATTAGTTAAAGCGACTTGTCATTAATCTGAAACAAGAGGCTAAACTATGAGGCTTCAGCAGTCCAGGGTCGTTCTGCCACATCAAGAGAATTAAAGTTTTGCAGGAGTTGTAAGATTTAAACTCTAAGTTTGGAGTCACGCTGAAGTTCACAGACCCAGACCAAACAAGATTTGCGCTCTCCGCCGCTTCCCAGTTTGGCCCATTTAAACAGCAGAGGCACGGAGAGAGCGGAACTGCTCAGGGGGGACTGCGAGGGACGGCGCTTCAGTGCCTAAAAGACAGGGACCTTCAACTGTGAGCACGAGGAAGCACAGACTTCACTCAATTTAAAAACTCCCTTCAGTCCAGACGTGTTTTACAATTTTAGTTTGGTAAATTCAGACCTAAAAGATGTTGGACTCCTTTGTTAAACTTGACCTAAATAATTTTTTTTTTTTTTTTTTTTTTTTTATATTTCAGGTTCTCACCTAAAGAGCTTGAGATCAGATGTTGAACATACAGAAATGTCCCCTTCACAGTTCCTCACTGTGGGGTCAAACTCATCACACCAGTTCCGTCTCACCTCAACGACTCCATGGTCTGTTTCCACACAACTAGTTTCACTGCTGCAACACCAGCCTTAAACCCAGATTTAACTTGCTTCATCATTATCTATTTATTTACCATAGGGTTCCATGGAAAGTTTATATACAATATCTTACCTGTTATGAGATATTAACAGTTTTTGAAGAGCCTCAATTTAGAGGAGTTTAATTCTGACCAATTTGACCAGCTAGCAAGTCTGAGCAGGACCAAGAATATTTTTGTATTAAAACAACTAATATCAAAAATATTAGTCAGAAAAATACTATTTCATAAACCTTTAAAACCTCATCCATTTGCCTTACATGTTTATTACAGCAGAAATATTATAATATACTTTGAGAACTTAGCACATACAGTATTAGCACAGCTGTCTTGCAGCAGGAAGGTCGCAGGTCTGACTCGGGCAAAAACTTTTGTGCCTGGAGTTTATATGTTCTCTCACTCCATACGTGCAGTTCTGTCCAGGTACGTCGTGCTCCTCCCTCAGTCCAAAAGCATGCACGTTGGGTTAATTGGTGACTTTAAACTGTCACTAGGTGCGAGTTTGAACGGGTGTCAGTTTTGTTTGTCTCAGTGTGATCCTGCTGGACTGGCAGTCCAAGGTGCCCCACCTCTCTTCCAATAAGAGAGTGAGTGTAAAAGAGTTCTTGGACTGAAATGTGTGAGCGGTTTTAGCATGGCATAGTCGGTCCTGCTCAGACTAGCTGTTTGCTTGTCACTAACAGAATTAAATCCACATTTAAAAGCTTAGTTACTAGAATTATCTGAAACAGGTAAGATCTTTGCTGTTATACCTTTTCTCAGAACCCCACTTTCAAAGATCTGAAGTTTCTATTTAAAGTGATCTGTGGATCTTAATCATTTCAAGTTGCTAAACTCAAGTGAAGGTTCGTCTCATTGAACCTTGACAAAGTTTTCTTGTTCTCTGATGGATAATTTGAGAATAAATATTTAGTAACAATGGCCTAAAGTAAACTTTCAACCCAGGTATTTTGTCTTACAGGCAGGTGTGCATGCAGAAATTTTAAGAACTACATCTTTGAGGAACCTGTGCACTCACTGTTGCTTTAACTGGAGTAAAACCAAAACTATGGGCCACATTTTCTAAACGCCTTTTTCTTCTCCACGCTGTCTGCAGGACAGGTTCCCCTGAGCTGCTGGAGCTTATGAGAAAAACCACATCTGACCCTCATTCAGCTGAGAACCACCCAGGTGGATCTACCACCGACACATGGAATAGCCATTCCAGCAGCAGCAGAGGAGGGGTCCAAAGCGCTGTGTGTCAAGAGCTTATAAATTAGCCCAAACTGCCTCTGACACACACAGGAAGGAGGCTCGCCACACCACAGGCGGAAGCGGTGCATGAGACAGCCAGAGTCCACAGCCCGGCCTGAACTGGTACGATATACCAGATGAACAAACACACAGTCGCAGCAAAGACGATGGAGGTCTGTAGACTGACATTTTTCCTTTTGGATTCAAGTGATGTCTGAGGGACTTGTAATAGAACTGGAAGGAAAGTTCAAAAAATGTATACTAAAAGCTGAAGAAAATCAAGAATGGATGTGACATCACTTATCCAAATCTCTGCTGTTTTACCACACTTAAAAGTTTCATTTCCACAAACAAATATGAATATCAGATATCAGATGTGTCATGTGAAAGCTGAGTTAATTTTCACTAGCCTGGCTACTGCCAGACCAGTAGAATCATTTAAATGGAGCCATTTTTCACAGAACATGGAATAGTGAACCTTTCCAGGACTGGCCGACTGACCAAAATTCCTTCAAGAGTGCATCAGCGACTCATCCAGGAGGTCTTAAAAGAATCCAGAGCAACAGCTAAAGCCCTGCAGGCTTTAGTTAAGGTCAGAGTTCATGATTCAACAATAAGAAAGAGATGAAGACCTAAACTGGCCTCCATGGGAAAGTTCCAAAAGTAAAGCTGAGCAAAAAAACCCCAAAAAGACCTGTTTACTGATCACCAAAAAAAAAAACCCAGCTTGATGATCCCCAAGACTTCTGGAAAACAATTCTATAGATAAAGACAAAACTGCAACTCTTTGGAAGGTGTGCCTGCTGTTACATCTGGAGTAAAACCAACACTGTCTTAGAAAACACATCAAACCAACAGCCAAACATAGTGGTTGGTGGTAGTGCAATGATCTGGGGCCACTTACTGTTTCAGGCGGCTGTGGATGAGTGGTTAGAGCAGTCGTCCTCCAATGCAAGAGTTGGGAGTTCAAATCTACCAGCAGTCAGATGCCGAAGTATCTCTGGGCAAGACACTGAACCCTTCGTTGCCTCCGATGTGTGTCCCATCGGTGTATGAATGTGATAAAGCATCTATACAATTAGCTTTGTATAGATCTAGTAGAGAGCTGTATGAAATGGGTAAATACAGGCACTTTGAGTATCTCAATAAGATAGAAAGGCACTATATAAGTACAGCAGCTGTGGATGAGTGGTTAGAGTACGTAGTTTTCCTCCAGTGGGACAGTTGGGGGTTTGATTCCACCATCAGTCACATATTGAAGTATCCCTGGGCAAGACACTGAACTCTTCATTGCCTCTGATGTGTGTCCCATCTGTGTATGAATGCGATCTAACGCACTGATTATTCTCTATAGATTAAGATTAGCTGTGTAGAGATCTAGTAGAGTGATGTTTGGTTGGGTAAATGAGGGCACAAGTTATATTGTAAAGCACTTTGAGTATCTTGACTAGATAGAAAGGTGCTATATAAGTACAGTCCATTTACTATTTATTGATGGAACTATGAATTCTGATTGGATAGTTGTATTCTCTTAATAAAATCATTCAAAAACGGCATTTTGTATTTTGTATACAAGATTATCAATTATTTCCTGATCTGAAACCTATATGTGTAATATGTATACTTTCTCATAGCTCTGTATTGTCCAAAAAATGAAAATGAAAGGGAACATATTCACTTTAACAACAATGTCTCTTTCCACGTGTTCTTGAGTACATTACTGAACAGCAGCGCTGATATGAATCATGACCTGCTGACATTTACGGTGCATATTTACAAAACCGATTCAAGGAAGTGAGACGCCACGTTTCAGATGAAAAAAACTGGTTCTCTCTTCATCGAAGCAGCCCTCACCTCTTTGAAATGTCTCGATGGAAACCTCGCTGATAAGTGCGTCGGTGCAGGAGGCTGCACCGCTGGGAGAGCCCTGGTGAAACTATGAAGGGGACACCCATGCCAACACCCACTGCCCGTGAATCATTCTTGAGGGCTAATTGCAAAGGAGTTCCCCAAACATGTACAGTGACAACACTCGAGCTTTCACATCTTCACAAAGTGGTTTGGTGTTAAATGAGTACATGTTTTCCATCAGCTTTAGAAAAAGAAACTCTTTGTTGTGTTGGGAAAACCTTGTTTAACCTTCTTGACTTTTTCACATTCTTCTTTTTGTGTTGTGGAAGATTCTTGCAGATGGATGAAATTCAGAAAGAATTGAATAGCACTGAACACTTTACTAAAATATTGAGTGGTTTAGTGAAACTGAAATAATTCACACCAAGTCAAAGGCTTTAGTGACATTTTAAACCAATTTAAGACAGAAGGATATTGACTATAGATCCACATCATCAATGTACATAACACACAAAATCAAGCTGAATTTCTTTTTGTCAGCAACATTTTCTCTTTTGATTACTGTCTACTTTTCATTATGGTGGGTGATAATGTAATTGCCTGTGTCTGTACATTTGTTTTTTGGACCACACAAGATCTTTTGGTGTTTTGAGACTGATTTTGTTAAAAAGTTGACAGAGATGGTGACAACTCACTCTTTTCCAGGTCTTGTCAGGCCAAATTCTTGTTTAATAATAATAATAATAATGTGTTATGTATTGTCATTATTGTATGTTGCCATAGAATGACAAAATTGTCTCTCTGCATTTAACCCATCCACCACCAGGTAGAGTAGTGGGCAGCTGTGGAACGCACCAGTGAAGCAACTGGGGATTATGTGTCCTGCTCAGAGACACCACGAGATGTGCAATGACCGGGGATCGAACCCAGGACCTTCAGGTCCCGAGTCGGCTGCTCTGCCCCTTATGTAAATCTTGTAGCAGAAGGATGTCAAAACCAGTTGAGTTTTGAGAGTACCGTAAGTGATCAGAGGTAGAAAGAGTACTGAAAATTTGTACTCAAGTACAAGCACTGTTACACTGCTTAAGTTGTGTACAGTATAAGTAAAAGTACTGGTGTTATAAATACTTAAATAAAGTACAAACTACTCCCCTCAAAAACTACTCAAGAGTATTAATTACTTTCTAAACAATGTTTTATTGTGTTGTCAATAGAAGTCATTCAGTTTGATTTACTGTATATAACTGTGGTCCTGTAAAACTTCGTATACTGAAATATCTTTTCTAAGATTAGATGAAGTCTTGTAAGCTGCTATCACCATAGAGATCAAACAGTTTGCATCTGGACGCTGTCTCCTTTTCACCCTCTGTACATGAAACATTCCTCCAGATACGTCCACGGGCGCTCGTCCTCAGCCTTTACCTCCTCATTTTCTCTGTCTCCAGTTTGGCTTGTTCTCCAAATCTTCAGTCCATAAATGACTCGCTACTCTACGGAGTTGCTTACATCATAGGTAACTGGCGTGTTTGTGATCTGAGAGCCTTATTGGCTACAAAGATGCTGATGAATGGTTTGAATATGAATTCAAATTGTAGCCATATTCAGTAGCAACTCCTAACTTTAAAAGTACCGGTAGTCAAGTAGATTACATGGTCTAAATTGTACTTAAGTATGAGTAAAATCATACACTTGAAAGAAACACTGTACTCATAAAAGTACAAGTACCCCAAAAAAAATCTATTTAATTACAGTAATGTGAATAGTTGTAATTCGTTACGTCCACCCCTATGAGTGATAAACGTATCTTTATTGTTTTAAAATTATTTGTTGATGGAAGTGACATACATAAACAGTCACTAAGGGGGTGTTTCACTGGGCTCTTGGAGCAGTTGGTGACTCAAAGTTGTGAGGAAACGTAGAAAAAAAAAGAGGAAAAAATCACTTGTGGTTTCACTGATTTCTGAATGTTCATGAACACGTGACCAGTGAATTGTGTGTCCATGTTTTATACAGCCAGTTTCTGAAAATCATAGTCTCTTTTTGAGTCCACGACTTGCAAAACTGCATTCTAGGCCATGCACATTATTTCAATTCCTATTTCCACCTCATCTTATTATCAGCCGTCCTCATGTTTATGATTTAATCAACACTTTTGAAAGGAATATGTAGATTTGAACCATTTCCCCCCCAATATTTATTATCAACATGGTTTTTAGACCTGGATATATGGGGCTGTAGCTTTGGATGTTTCATCATAAGAAAGTTTCTATACTGGAATCAAAATGCAGCTTTAGCTCTCTAGAAATGGGTTTGAGATGCTCACAATAAAATAGACGTGGGTCTGAGACAAGTTGGAAATGCCCTGCGAACATTTTTAAATATTTTGTAGACTTCCACACAACGCAGAGAGATGCTACCTTTAACAACAATGAAAAAAAAGTGGCTAAGCAACAGACATGGATCTCAGATTATTTTTGTACACAGAAACACTCAGAAAGCGATTCGACAAGCCCGTCACTGAGGCAGCCACGAATAAAAATACAACACTCCTCCTACTTGGTTGTTCCTGTTAATAAACAAGTGTTGGCACCGTGACACAACCTACATAAAATATATAAGAATGTTTCTGTAGTGTTTGATTTTTGTGGTAACAGGTAAAGGTCAATTGTAAATGTATAAAGTGCATGTGTATGTATCTGAAAAAATGAAGGCTCTGGTTTAGATCTAATCTTTCTCTGGGGTTTTGACTTGACACAATGTATTGCACTGAATTAACTGCTGGTCCTACTACCTCACTGTGTGCCAGTAATCTGGTGTATAACAAAACAAACTCAAGACTTCTCTGAAATTACAGTAACGGTTCAATGTGAAACTTTGAAGAGATTTGTAGAAAATCACACAAAGATAAAGATAAATTTTTCCACACATAAGTTTTGTGCTGGTCCATAAACGCAAATTAAACGTTTGAATCTTGCGTTTTCATAATATGAAATTACAGCATTCTATTTTTATTATCATATTTAGTTTAGTGGTCCATGTGCACAGAGTTACTGAAAATACATTTTTAATGAGGTGGCACTGTGGCTCAGTTAGAGATGCTGCCACTCAACGAGGTCGCCGGATCCAATCCCAGCTGGGGACCTTTCTGGGTGGAGATTGCATGTTCTCTCCATGCATGTGTGGGTTTTCTACTCCGGTTTCCTCCCCAAAAACATGCATGTTAGACTGATTGGTAACTCTAAACTGTCTCTAGGTGTGAGTGAGAGTGAATGATTGTTTCATTTGTCTCTATGTCCCTGTGATGGACTGGAGACCTGTCCAGGGAGTCCTCCACATCATCCACAGTGATAGCTGGACATGGGCGCCAGTGACCCCCACGACCCGGAAAGGAAGAAGCAGGTAAAAAAAAAGGGGATATTTTGAATAATCTAATATATCAGGTTTTGATCATTTTAAATTTACTTTAATAAATATTTAATAAATATACAGTATTTGAAAATCTAAAGCCTTAAGATGTTTGAAGTAAATATGACTTATGGAGATTTTGTCAAGTGGTACGCCAATGTCCCCCATCACTGAGGGACTTAACTGGTGAGTGTTTTTCTGGACTGGAACTGAACAGAGAATACAAGTAAACCTTGATATTGGTGCAAGAAAGTCAAGTGGTAGGAGTTACAACCTATATTTAAAAAGAGCTAGTTTTTATAATTTTCTTTCTGAGGCTGCACAGAGTGATGTATCCTGGCAAGCGAAGGGAACAATTTTATCTACCACCAGGTGCAAAACTGGAGCCAAGGGGTGTCCAATGGTGGCCTTGACCGTCATAGATTAATCTTTGGCCGCTGCACCGGCCACCCCGATCATTTGAGGCAACTATACTTTAAGAAATAAAAAAAATTCAAAGCCCAGTTTCCTCAAACGTTAGGCATGGCCAGTTTACTAGTGGCCATCTTGGGTTTTGATGTGGAAATGTAATTATTAAAAGGAACCTGTCTTATAGATGCAGCCACACATCAAAATAAAAGCTTATTTTTTAAAGTTATTGCAATAAAAACATGCATAGACAGACAAACGGATGGTATTTCCAATTCCCCATTTTCGGGGAACAAAAAAAACTAGTACTCCTGAATGCTCTTAACTTCCGCCATGCATTCCAAAGTTTTACACAAAGATCTTGAGTGATCTGTTAGCACTTGGAGTATGTGCTGAGTTGATTCTTCAAGTTCAAGTCAACATTATTGTCATTTCCATCACATGTGGTACTTTGTACATGAGGAGAAATGAAATTATACATACAATCTCCCAGTTACACCCCCAACTAGCAAAACAAAGTATAAAAAGAAACAGTAAATAAGGATCTAAGATATACGCTAAACACTAACGTACAACAATACGGCGTAACAGCAGCCCGAACATGAGTCTGTGGTGAACAGATGACTACGAACAAATACAGCAGCATGAGATAATCAGCAGCACAGATAAGTCACATATCACCAATTAAAGAGGTATTACAGTGATTTTTTTTTTTAATTTTTTTTAACAATGATTATCCTGGTTTGGTATTTATGAGTCTAACAGCTTCAGGGTAGAAGCTGTTCCTCAGTCTAGTGGCTCTGCACTTAGTACTCCACAACCTTCTGCCTGAGGGGAGTGGGGCAAAAAGTGTTCTCAGCTAATACTACCATGCTAGATATTAGCTTAAAATTTGTAAACTAAATAAATTAAATAAAAATTTAGCCACAACTATATTTATGTTTGCTAAAGTTGACTAGCTGTGGTGGCCATCTTGAATCAGGTTTACTTCAAAAGTTAATCAGTTGTAAATGTTCATCCTATAATTACTTTAGAGGAGATTCATTAAGCTCAATCCGGTGCTCCAGGCAGGCAGACCAACGTGCACACACACATCCCGTGACTGCCTTATTTTCATGGCAGCGAGCAATAATTAAATCAAAGTATGGGTTTCCTGGATCCAGTGTGGGTCCAATTTGCGATAGTGTTGATTCAATCACCCAGGATGGTTGGGTGGATAAGCGCTGCATTGACAGTAATTTAACAACAAATACGAAATATATTTTATTAATCTTTTCAAAGACTGCCTTTAAACCAATGTTACAATTTATTATTATGCTGCAAGTTGACCATTTATAGAGCATGTAGTCTCTGTCCTTTCATTCTCCTCCTCGGCCAGCGGGATCCCCCCTGACGCGGCCCCCGCCTCTGCGCCGCTGTTGGCAGCGGCCCCGGAGCCGCAGCGCTGCCGGCGGGGGAGCGAGGTAATAAATAACCCGGGGAGAGGAGCGGAGACCGCCGGGCGGTGCACAGTCTGACCTGACAAATACTCACTGGAAAACCATCAGAGAGCCAGAGCCCACCCCTAGCGCTTGGAGCCAGCCTTTCAGACAGGAGCAGCAACATATACAGGCCTGCCCCTGCTGGGAAAAGACGGAGGGGAAGACAGACGGAAGCGTCTTCGTGTCTCCCGCGTCATTAACAGACGCCGCCGGAGACACGGCGAAACTAATTAACTATTTAAAAACAGGGACGAGTTTCTGTTGGAAGGTTGTGCTGGCTTTGTCCAGTTTTACCCCAGAAACCTGAGACAGACATGAATAAATACATTTGTTTCGTTTGAACTTACCTAAAGATTGGAAGTTGTGAAATGTAATTTATGTATTGAAAAATACGTTAAAGGGATATTGCAGCCAATCTGAAGCAGTTTTTATGTGTAAAAGTTAGATCTTATTTGAACAATTTCAGTGCATGCCATAATCATCTTAAAAGGTGCCTTCAAAGACACAATGGACCACAAAGGTCATGGGTCAAAACCACAAGCAAAGAAAAATGGTCACTTTCTTTATTTGTCATTCACAACACGTGGTAGGTGGAACAAAATTGTGTACACAGGGTCTCAGTTACATCCCACAATAAAATGTAAAAGAACAACAGTAATAAGATCTAAGATGTGAACTAAGGAATATGGTAACTAAAAATACACTAAGCACTAGTATAAAAACATAAAATCAATACACTGAACAGCAGCACGAACATGAGTCTGTGTGAGCAGATGAGTACGAATGAGCACAGTAACATGAAACCGATCAGCAGCAACTTGATGTAATTTTTCGCTGTGATTATCCTGGTGAGAGATTCATGAGTCTAACAGTCAACAAAAACAATAAAACAACAACACAGATGCTGTTTCTAGGAAATACTGTAGGGTTTGGATAATTGTTTTTTGAAGGATGGCAGATTTTGAAGATCTGCTGCTTTCAAAGAACCATTCAGTTTTGAACGGTGGTGACGTCCCGACATAAAAGCCATACCACGTGACTTGTCAAGCGTGCAACCCCACTTCCTCTCCTGAACTTCCACCATCCTCTTAGCTTTTCTCATTGAACTCAATGAAAAAGTGAAGGAGTGCAGGTCTCTGCATTTGAAGAGGAAAATGTGAAAAAATCACGAGAAAGAAAAAAAACAAAACAACGAGGAACATTTCTTAAGTGTCTGTGACTTGATTCCCATCGTTTGTTGTAAAGAGTTGTTCAAAAGATTTGAATCGTTTGTAAACGTCCCACCTATCAACATCTGCGTGACACATCACTCAGGGACTACAAGGAGAGAACATCTGCATCTAATTCCTGATGAGAAATTATTCATACGTCACTTTTTCTTGCCATCTGAACAGTTGACGCATCTTCGCTACATATAGCTGTGGTGAAATAGACTCCTGGTTGCGATGCAGCTGAACGTTGTAAAAAAGAGTGTGGGTGCCCACAAATGGTTGCTTACACAGATGCTGAAAATCACATCAGTGCAGATGCATAGCCTCTATCCTGACTTATAGAAACAGCTTACAAAGTTACAGTACAAGTATGCTGTACAACCAATTAAAAAAAAACTAGCAAAGGGGAGGTGTGGAATACGTTGGTTCATTTAATCCGTAAATGACAGCAGGAAAAAATATATTTAAAATCTGAAAATAACTCTAAAGCCTGGGTACAGAAGAGGGCTAATACAGTGTAGTTCAACCTGTTGTCCATCCAGACATTTTTGTAGCTGTTCTGGTCTGTTCAATGTTACAAGGCTGGTGCCTGTCCCAGAAGTCAATGGGGCAGCCACTGGTCAGGTCAGCAGTCTATTGGAGGGTCAACACAGAGACAACTCTTCATTCTCACACTTGAACCCGGTCAAATGTGGCCTTGTACACACAGAAACACAGGTTTTCCTAGAATATTTATTTTCCTGTGAGTTACAAAAATAACGCCATAACCTCATATCCTCGTATTGTGTCTAGAAATTTAATGATCCACATAGAAACACCAAAAAAAAAAAAAGATTCAAAACACTGTAGTAGCTATGCCAGGCCTGTATGCGATGCTGTAACACTGCCATGAAAACACTCAAAAACAGGAAACAAGGTGTAGAGTTGCATTTGGGCCCAAAACATCTCAACTGACCCAGCCCCAACCAGTAGCCATCATTTCCAAACCCCTCCTGTCCCGACAAATTAACAGTAATTACAGGTCCGAACCCTCCCAAAAAATATTAAGCTTTGACTTCTTATATAGTTATTAACGGTCGGTTGATTTGCGCAGCTGAGTAAAGGGGCAGAAAATCGGAGCTAAGGGGGTGTTTGTCATTTCATGGCCGTCAAAGCACATTAAATCCCTGCTTCTGCCTGCATTCTGCATTATTCAGACATGGACCCTGCT
>JARVLU010000103.1:22160674-22172148 GCA_031762415.1 Simpsonichthys santanae | reverse complement strand
ATATATACTGTGTATATATATTATATATATAGTGTACACAAAGCAAAAAATAAAAGAAAGCAAGGCTTTCAAACCAAACAGTGTCTCATTTACTCATTTAGGGCAACACATTTCAAAAGATTAAAAAAAAAAAAGCTGGTCAGTGTTTTAATAAACATAAACATTTAGACATGAAAAAGCCAAGCGTAAAACCCAACAGAAACAAACTGAGCGAATACCACGTTAAAGGATAAAAGTTATGAACAGTTAATGTCTTACCTGTTGTAGATAACTCTTTGATTGAGCTAATCAGAGTGGGGACACGTCCAAAATGGACTGCTGCCATCTTTAAATGCTTTTTAATAAACTTTAAAACACCCTGTTATGGTTGTGGTGTTATGTACATAAAACTTACTTGCAAAATTAATTTAAAACTGTAATAATCCACATTTTTCTTAGCTCTGGTTAGCTGTTAGCTATTCACTTTGGTCAGAAACAATCATATCTCCAGACTGAGGCCTTCCAAAGCAGGTAAGATATTAGTAATGCATAATCTTTCCAGCGATATTCATTAAAAATCATAAAAACATTTTTTACATTTGATTAGTTTAACATCAGCGTGTAATGAACTGTGTAAAACTGGTGGATTCAGTCAGGATGAAACCAAACAGCTGCGTAGTCTCAGCTTTGATTTCAGCACAAAGTGTCCACATGAGGCTCCGAGTCTGGGTTTCCAGTCTGAGGTGGATTTGTCTGTCAGGATTAAAAGTTAGGAGCAGATATGTGACAACCAGTCACTGCAGGTAGCAGAATAACTCACCTGTCAAACACAAATCTGTTGTGGTTGCAGCATGCATGAATCCACTGGAGCCATTAGTTTATTCATTTATTTTCTACTTCTAGCAAAAAGGCAAAACCAAGAGCATGCATGTTGTATGGGAGCTTTTTCTGCGATGAGTTATTTGGGCTAAAGTCACAAATGACATTTCATCTCATCAGCAGGACAGCCTTTTTATGTTTTTCTGGTAAAATTTTGTTTTAGAATGGAGGAATCCCTGATGCATGTTTCTGTCTCTTGTGTTGCAGTAAGTTTTGTTGCCAGTTGTAGCTATGATTGAAATGTATATATATATTTTTTTAGTTTCACAAAACCATTGACCTTTCAGTGGAAAACGAAGGCCGTTTCATGGATATAAATATTCAGATCTCTTAAAAGCAGCGATGAAACGCGTTTTAAATAAACTCCATGCGTTTCAGGCTCATTTGCATTTTTTGAAGCGTTTAATTACCTGTAATCACATGCATCTAATTCCAACAGCTGTGCTCAATTTATGGAGGGAGTTTTTACATAAATATAGGTTGCTTGTTTTATAAGTGATTAAATGTCGATCCAGATGTGAATTTAAAGATTTCTGCAACAAACTCGAACCGCCAGGATGGTAGTACTCTATAAGAAACATGGCGTCGCTGCCTCTGAGACGTAACTCAGACAGCAGATTATTTTTTGCAGCCCTAATTCTGGAAGAGTTTGGACATTGTGTAAAATGTAAATAAAAACAGAATGCTGTCATGTTCCTCTGCTCTTGTCCTTCAGGCACAGAGATATCAGATTCTTTTTGATAAGAGGAGATGACGGGATATTCTATCTTCCCAATTTTTATTCTTCCCATCTTTACTTCTGATATTCATTCAACCTTTATATACACAGATAAATCACACTGAGACTCATTTACAAGTGAGATCTGTTTAGAAGCAATTAAAAGTAATGAAAGTGACATGTATAGAATTTGGAGGCAAAAAAAAAAAAATCCTATTAAACTCTCACTTCTTGGCTGAGGAGAAAGAGCCTGAGATTGAAAAAAACACCCTGCACATAGTGATGCAGACATTCTGCAGGGGAGACCATAGATTCAGCTTTTTGTAATCTAGTCCTACTGACCTGCTGCTAATCAATTAGTGCAAAACTCTCTTCCAGCTGTACTCTACTTAATTTTAGCTTTTTGTTGCACCTGCCCCCCTTTTAGAAACGTGTTGCTTCCATAAAATTACCAGTTTTCCTAAAATCGGAACAATTTATTAGCTTAGGCATTTGACAAATTTACTGTTTCACTGTAAATAAAATGTGAATTTTGGAGATTTATAAATCTTTTTCTTAGATTTCATACATGCTCATCTTTACAGAACTGGTTTGGTAGAAAAATACTCGCCTACTTTCTGCCTGAATGCAACAGCGTTCAGGCTCTTTGCCTCGGAGCATCATGCTCTGCAGCAGGCGGGCCCAGTGGAGCGAAAAAAGAAAAAGACAGGAGGATGAAGACGAGGAGGCTCTGTGTCCAGGACCTGCTGCAATGGACACAACAGCACAAGACATATTGCTTTTCAGACAGAGAGAGTGCCGTCTGAGCATGAATCCCTGTGTGGCTGCCTGAGGCGTACACACAGCATTATGAGAAGGATTTGAGCTGACACAAGTCACAGTCGCTCCATCGCTGGTGTGAGCGAGGAAGGGATGAATTATTCAACCAGCAAGCTTTGATGTCTTCTTGTTTTATAAGGAGGTGAAGCAAACAGCCACCATCAAGCACACATCCACAACCTGAGAGGAAATCTCAACGTTCCCCAGGATGAGGGGCGTCGTTACAGAGCAGCAGTGGAACAACAGCTCCCTCTCAAAATGACAGCCGTTGTCGAGGCGCACCATCACAGATTGCTGGTCCATCACTCTCCACAAGGAAGACGAAATGACAGCTGATAGTGCAGCATCTCAGCCTCAGTGTTCTGTGCAGCTTAGCCCAGCTTTGATGTGTGGAAACTGGAACGGAGCAACATCCTGAAATGCACTACCTGCTGCTGGGACGAGGCTGAAGCTGAGGAGTTTTCTCTATTCTGTAATTTAAAAAAATGTATACTGTACTGGGGAAAATATACACAGAAAATAGTTGGCACATCTCACAAATTTACCAAACAGAAGGAATTAAGAGCATTTTATTGCTCGCTGCAGAAGAGAAAAGGGGATTGTGTTATTGCCTGTGTTCATGTGGAGCACTGGACAGTCTTAATGAACAAAATGTACATCTGATTCAAGATGGCTGCCACTGACCTGAAAACACAAAAATGGCTACAGTTCATTCTTACAGATATTGAGCTAAGAAATGGTGCTGACCGCCAACACGTACTTTGAACACAAATTGTATCTTTTTTTTTTAAATATCACCATGAGCCTTCAGTCACATCCGATCTTTTATTTCTTCAAGGGATGCTAGGCATTTATTTTTAAAGCACCTCAGCATCTGAGCAGAGAGTTTACAAGTTTCTTTGACAATATCAAGATCAAATGCATCAAACAGTATCTGAAAAAAAATCATCAAGTCATACTCTGTGGTGTAACTTATTTATTTTAATTCCACAAATTTTTCAAAAAAATTACAAAATACTCAAATGGAGAGAACACAGGACTCACAATTTTTCTTATTATTTCTACTTTTTGTTTACATTGTGTCATCCCATGGCGACTACTCATATGTACAATAAGCTTCAAGATACCAGTATATATATAAATCTTAGCAGTCAGAATTTACATTCTGCTATTGCCGCTTTGAAACGAAGCTAAACCATTGACAACACTTAACATCAAAGCTTCGGAGACACAAAAAAAGGAATAAAAGGTGAGGGAATCGTTGAGAAGTGATGAAAATGATGGAGGGAGGGAGAGAGCAGGAATCGGTGAGCGATGGCGAGACAGAGCGACAGGCTGTCGTCGACGCTTCAAAGCGTTTTCAACGAGACGGGACGGCTGAGTTTGACGTTCGCAGGCGTTTACATGAAAATATAGTGCTCTGTGGGAAGCGGTGGTCACTTTAAAATGCAGTTACAGTTTCTTCAATTGGTAAAATAGATTTAAAATATCAGAAAAGTTACTTTTTAAAGTGTTCATGACAGTCAAACAGTCTTAGTGCATGGAACGAATGCAGAACTCACGTCATGGTTGGACTAAAAAAAAAAAAAGATAAAAACTTGAAAATGTGTATTGGTATGACAACGCAACCTGTAACAGTCAGTGGCGCACACACAAACACACCAGTGTGTCCCAAAAGAATCAAAGCATGTGCACACACAGCGGAAAACACACTCATCATTATCTCCACGTGTCATGTGTGTCAGCAGACCCCCCCTCCCCCTCTTTGAGTCACAGTGAACATTATATCAACCTAGTTAAAGGACACTTTAGATGCTTCTGAGCCCTGCAGCTAAAACAGGACCAGATGAGGCAAACGACTTATAATCACTAAAAGGTAAAAAAAAAAAAATAACTTAACTTGCTTCGAATTCAGTTTTAAAATTTATTGAAACAGCTGCACCGTCAAACATTTCAGGTGTCCACATGGGTAAAATCACAATTAACATTGTGTTTGAAAACCATCAGAGCAACGAAGCATCGCCACTTCTGATGATTTCAATGAACTAAAAACGATAAAAGCGGCTGATCCGAGCTCAAAGACGCCCCTTCAGTGCAAAGTCTTCCTTGTTTTGAACAATGTGTGGCCCCAGCGTGCACCTTCAAGTGTTTTAAATCAGCAACTGAACACATCGACATGGTCTGACAACCTGATGCATGTCGCAGATGAATGGTGTGTGTGGGGGTGACATGGTTTACATACAACAGTGTATGTGAAACTAAATCTAACACAGTGATGTCACAACTGAACCGCAACTCAGGAACTGCTCGTATAATGCCATGGCGCTCCCCTCTGAAACAAGGGATGCTTCAAAACAAATGTTGGCTGAAACGACTTGATTTGGAGTCCACACCTAGGAATAATAATAATTATAATAATAATTATATGTCTATATATACTATTTACAGACTCAAAAACGACATGCTGTAGCTTTTTTTCATTTTTAAATTATGAAAAACCTCCAACAATGTAATAAAATAAATGTTGAATTTAAGATAGCACTTGTTATTTTTCCATAAATGGTCTGACATGTCTTTTTTTTTTTTTTGAAGCACAGTGTCTTGTTCTAGCACCTACAGAAAAAAAATGTCAGGGAAGCTTGTCATGCAGGAGTCTTGAGGATGTTGTCACTACGATACCAAAGAAAGTCGATGTCTTGAAAAATAATAGTAAAAAAAAAAAAAAAAAAAAAGGTCCTTGACAGGAACAAAAACAAAACGTATGTGAAATTTTTAGAAAATCCACTTGGCCTTTTTTTTTCTTCTTCAAGACTGGATGTGATGAAAGGTCCATAAGGAGCCTCTGCTAGGCGGCTTAGTGACAACTTCCTGCGTCCTGCACTTGGCGGCTGCTCGCTCCCCCGCTGGTTACAACTGTTTGTCACTTTCCTTCTTCAGTCTGCTAAAAAAAAAAAAAAAGAGAGAAAGCAGGTTTTAAGATCCAGATACTCAAGATGTGATGTTAGGTCTGCAGCGTGTTGACAAACGGACCTGTAGAAGTCATCTCCAGACATTGGCGCTCCGTGCATGTGATGGTGTCCGTGGAGCCACTGCTGCTCCATCGCCAGCCGCTGGAGCTCCGCCGACTGGGCGTGCATGGCCTGAAGCTGGTGGGCTGCTGACATTTGTGGTGGAAGACCTCCTGGCAGGTCCCGTGGATATGGAGCACCTTTGAGATGAAACAAGTTGTAGAGCTCAGCCTGACAGACTGGACGTGACTTTTCTGGGTATGAGAGTCGAAACCTGGTGGAGAACCTACCGAACATAGGGTGGCGCAGCATCTCGTGTTCGTGCGGTGGCTGGGCCAGGAGAGAGTTGGGGATGGCGCCGGGCGGGTAAGGGAAGCGGGCCAGGTGAGGTCCTGCTGCCAGGGGTTCTACTGCCAGCGGATGGGCCCCCGAACCTGGAGGACAAACGAGACATTCACCACCACCTTCTGGGGGTCAGAGTCTTAGGATCAAGGTACACTCAAAACACATTTATCACAGACAGCAACATGCAGCGAACAAGTGATGCACAACTTCCAATAATATATAATAAATCTAAAATATTAACATAAAGTCCCTTTTTTAATGCTTTAAAGTGATGAGAGAAGTAATACAATTCAAAGTATCTACAGATTAATTATAGCTGGCTAGCTCATTATGTGTGATAAAATAACTAGCTAAATTTACATTACAAGTATTTCTTAAACTCTAGTTTTCATTATTAAATACACAACCTGAACCATAAAAACATGTTCCTTTAAGTATCTACTTAAGATTTAAACAAGCAGTTGATTAAAAAACAGTTAATTTCCAAAAACTGCATATTTTTGCTGCTTCTAATTATGAAAACATTATACATTTTTTAACATTTTATCCTTAGTTTTTAGTCAGAAAAAAAAACATGCACAACAGTTTATTCCTGCAACAACTAGTGAATAAAATGTTTTACAAATTAAAATATTCTATTACATTTTTCACTATAACAAACAAAAGCTAACTACAAAAACATCCAACGACTGAGAGGAAATAAATAAAGCAAAGTTGACTAATAATTAGCTGCGTTCAGTAAACAATAATTACAAGGCCAATAATCAATGGTATCAATACCATTCAAATAACACAAATTTAATTGATTTAGTGTGTTAAAAGACATTTAGTGAAAATGTTCAGGGCTTTCTTTTACCTTGGTGAAGAGGGTCTTGCTGGTGAAGGTGGAGGTGGGAGTGGATGTGTGAGTGCTGGTGGTGGTGTGGCGTGACGTTGAACATCTGTAGGCGTGCGATGGGGTCGTTGGCCACCGTGGCCATCCTTTCAGCGTGGAGTCTCTCTGCAGCCAGCCTCTCTGGGTAGCTCATGTCTGGCCGCAGCTGAGGTCCTGGGAGGGCTAGCCGCTCGCGCTCCAACGGGTTCAGACCCGGGTGAAAAGTGGCGAATGGGTGATGCCCGGCCATCGGCGGTAAAGCGAGGGCTCCGTGTCGGGCGAAGTGCTCCATGGGGTTTGTGGAGGGGTGGAGCGAGTCCATTTCTGGGGGTTTGACTTCGAATCCAGGTTTCATTCTTTCCCTCAGCTCCCTCTCACGGATCTCTCTTTCGCGCATTTCCCGCTCTCGCAGCTCGCGCTCCCGCATGGCGGGGTCGGCGTTGTACAGGCTGGGCATGTGATAGGCCAACAGTGGGTCAGCGGGGTTCAACGACACAAAGAAGGGGTGGTTTCGATTGGTGGGCGACATGACGTGAGGTCTGGCGTATTCGCTGAGCGTGCGAAGGGCAGGGGTGTCGGGTCCAATATACGGAGGCACGGCTGCAATTGTTGTGGGGGGGCCGTCGAAGGGTGGGCGCATATGAGCTGGGCCAGCCATCGGAGGTTCAGCCATTCTGCTCTCATGAGAGGAACTGGAGGGTTTCTGTGAAGACAAACGTATCATGTCAGACACGTAGCGCGACCAAAGAGCCAGACATGGGTAACAACAGGTTAAACACTTACCGCAGCACGTTCAAACTCCTTCTCTCGCTCCCGCTCCCTTTCCCGCTCTTTTTCCTTCTCCCTTTCTCTTTCCTTCTCCTCTCGTGCCTTCTGTTCTGCTTCCCTCTTGGCTTTCTCCAAAGCTTCCTCTCGCTTTTTGGCCAATTTGGACGAAGCCAGTGGGGTGAAGTAGAAATCTGTCCGAGCGCACGAGTTGTAACCCCGGTCCAGGTGCTTGTAGAACCTGTTGTGAGCACATTAGAAATGCACTTTAGGAAAACAAGTGCACAATGTTCCAGCTCATAAATAAATAGAAACAAACAAAAAAGCTTCAGCCTTTTTTGTGCATATTTAAATCAGAACCCATCTTGAGCTAACTTCCACCAGTCTATTATTGAAAAAGGATAAAAACTCCCAGCAGCCACTTTTGCTGCTACGCTATGAATTAAAACTCATTGCAATTCATCTGCAGCCTGACAGTCACCTGAGCACAAGTCAACTACAGACAGGCACATTCAGAAGCTCCGCCCACTCACATCTCTCTGTAATTAATCTCCCCACGCTCCATCCCTCATAATTTTAAGCCATCAGCCTCCTAAAGGCTAACTGTGGCCTTGAAAGCCTGTTTTGCTGCTGACATCAGAGCCTGAACACATGAAGGCAGCTCTTTGTTTGAAGCACAGTTTTTATTTTTTGCTGTCGTGTTTTCAGACGTACCGTGCTGCCTGGCTGGCGTGGCTGGGCGTATCGACAATGCTAGGCTCCGGGGAGGGACTTCTCTGTGGGGGCGGCGGACTTTCAGGCTCTTCCAACTCATCCACAGGCTCCTCTTTGATGTGCACAGGTGGAACTACTGGGCCTGGAGTGGCACAAGTGACTGAGGCAGGTAGTGGCATGGAGATGGAAGAGGGTGGTGCAGAAGACGACGGAGGTTGTAAGCTGGGCATAGAGTTTGATGAGGACGGGAGAGGACCACTTGGAGGTAGAATTGTACTGTAAGGGTGCGAGGAGAACGATGGCTGTGGTGGCCCGCTGGGGTGTGAAGCTGTGGAGGATGGCAGAGGAGGAACTGCAGGAGGCTGGTGGCAGGCTGAAGGTGGAAGGCTCTGTGACTGGGTGAGAACTGGAGGCTGGGCTGGTGGAGGTTGGAGCTGCTGCCCCTGAGGCATGAGCTGGAGGGGAGGCGGGTGAGCTGATGGTGGATGATGGTTGGATAAGGAGCTGAGGGGCTTTAGAGCAGGAGGCGGGGGCAGGTTTGAAGGCATCTGAGGGAATGGAGGTGCTGAAACGTGAGGTGGGTGTTTGTGAGACTGTGGGATGGGCATCTGAGGGATAGGTGTAGTTGGTGGAGGCTTGATGTGAGGCATGGACATCGGTGCAGGGGGCAAGGGTTGCTCTCTGGGAGTCTGACCTCCACATTGAGAAGATGGCTGAGACTGAGGCGGCGGCGTGTGGGCCCTCTGTTGTGACTGAACAGAGCTGGGTGGAGGCAGGACCTGAGAGGGACCCACAGGGAATCCCTGAGGGGCGATGGCGTGAGGGTGCTGCATGTGAGAGGGTCCAGGCTGTAGTGGGTGCGGCATGGGGAGAATGGGCCCATGATGCGGGCTGGGTAAGGACTGAGGTGGAACTGAGGGGCCAGGAGGCGGGGCCTGAGTCATTGGGGAGTGAGGCGAAGGTAGCCTCTGAGGGTGCAGCGATGCTCCAGACTGGATAAGAGACATCGGACTAGCCTGGGCCAGAGACTGAGGAGGTAGAGAGGTGGAGGCAGCTACAGGGGAGACTTGTGGGGGCAGTGAGGAGGTTGAGGTTATTGGTGGAGCAGATGCTGAGGAGGCAGCTGATGGGCCTGGTTGACACTGGATTACTGGTGGGTGCTGGCTCTGCAGGAGCTGCTGCTGCTGGGCAGACGAGTCCGAGTCGCTCTCGTTGTCACGGGGGCTGGGGATGCTCGGAGAGGAGCTCCGGTTGTCCTGGTCCATGTCTTTTGGATCGCTACTGAGCTCCTCGTTAATGCTTCGCCCGTCAGAGCTCTCACCCTCACCTTCACCCTCTCCCTCACCTTCTGAAGGTGAGTCAGGTCGGCTCAGCTCCTGTGGAAAACAAGTTGAGCCTCATCACACCCAGTTTACACATTCCAAATAAACACATGAACAAAGCAAAGAGCACAAACCCACCTGTGTCTTGGACTTCTTGGCGCTGGCCCTCTCAGGCTCCTCTGTGTCTGAAGCTCCTTTCTCTCGCTGCCGTTTGGCACTCTTCATTGGAGAAGGAGCTTCCTCTTTAATCTTCTGTAACGTTACAGCAGCAGAGCATAAGAGCAGCCCTCCCTCAGATACGTGCAGAGAAACGAGCTTTTCATGAATCCACGTTTTGTTTACCTTGCTTAGCTTCTTCATGGAGTCCGTCTTGCTGTCGGTGCTGTCGGTACTGGCCGCGCTGGGTGACGTCCGGCCGCTAGAACGCAAGTCCTCGTTGGTTGGTGAGGCTCGGCCATCAGGACTGGCTGTCTGTTTCTTACGACCACTACGTAGCGTTGACATCTATAATCAAAGTCAAGTAGAAAACTAATTCCACAAAATTTAATCCAAGCTGTTTTATTTTATGAAACAAAAAAAAAAAAAGCACACAACTATGATTAAAAAAAAGTTGTCCCTGTATTACTTGTTTTGTGATGTTTTTGTTTGTTTTGCAGTTTCATTGCTCGAGGGATAACTGAGGATCTGTTTTGTAAAGGTGAGAATAGATAGATGGGGAGGGAGTGCTGGCGTACCGAGCCTCGGTTCCGTCGGGTCCTCATGCTATGCTTCCCACTGAGTCCATCCTCTTCCTCTTTGACAGGTTTGAACATAAATGGTGGCGGGTCGACAGGCTTCTCGATGGGGGGCAGTTCGCCGTACTTCTTGAAGTGAATGCGGCAGTCGGTGCACAGTAAGATGTTCTCCCGGCCCCCGTGGTGCCAGTCCTTGGAGGCTGAGGAAAGTCATTTACAGTTGTGAAATAAGACACTCGTACAGGTGGTGAAAGGTAAAAACAACACACTGAAATGAGCTGACAGATCAAAATACATACGATATATGGAAGAAAAATAAAGGATAACGTCATGTTTTGCATTATTCTGTGCCTGAAGAGGGAGTGATTTAATAATAAGATCTGTAAAGCCAAAAAGTTATTTGCCACTCTTTTGATGGCAACCCAAGTATGATCAGCTGGGAGCCAGCTGTTTGGAAAGGGGGGGAGGATAATGAGGTGGAGAGAACCAACGAGCAGAGGGCTCATAGTTGATTTGATCAAATTAGTCCAGACATCCTCTGATGCCCATCTGTCGCACAGCTCAGTGTTGGGCATCACACAGGCCCCATGACAGAACAAGAATATATTAGCGAGTCCATCGTGTGAGCAGAAAGCGTTTGGCGCCGATTCTTACTGGTAGTGAAACAGTGGCGGCAGGCGTAGCCCTTTAGCTCCTGCTCGCTGTCTTCACTGTCGAAGTCATCTTCGCTGGCTGAGCTGAGGTCCACTGAAAGAACCACAAACAACAAACGCTTCGCATACATCACTTTGGCACCAGAAACTGCAGCTTGCGTCTCTCCCTTCTGATCTCAGCTGCTAAAGAAGGCCTCACATATACGTACAGAACTCGCTCGAGGGCGGCCGCGAGGGGGTGTTAACAGGAGTTGAAGCGGTTCGTGTCTTGATGCGTCGGAAAACAGGTTGGCGGCGATGTCTGCGGTGGGCTCGGCAGCTGGCTGCCTCAGGCGTCTTCTTCCAGTAGTAGTAGAAGGTAATTAGCTCTCCCTGAAAGAGAAACAAGAAATCTCGATGAAACAACTGAACACAACACAGGAACTTGTGATGAAAAGATGGCACTTTTGATTGGGGGGGATAAAATACAGGTAGTCCTTGGTTTATGGCGTCATTGGTTTACGGCATTTTGCGTTTACGGCACCGCCCCCGGTGACGTTATCGCGCCGTACGTTGCCTTTTTTATGCAGCATTTTATATTTTTTTCCTTTTTTTGAGGGTATTTTGTTAGCTAACTGCTTGGAAACACATTTAAAAACATTAATACGGCCGTTCGAAGTTGTTT
>JARVLU010000103.1:22141655-22157654 GCA_031762415.1 Simpsonichthys santanae | reverse complement strand
TAGCCAGGTCTCTCTTGTAAATGAGTCCTCGAGGCTCAATGAGATTAACCTGCCTAAATAAAGGTTGAATGAATTCTATAGTCATTCCCACTTAAAATGAGCAGGTCTGTGTGAAAACAGACGTTTAAAACCATATGCAACATTTGACAGATGTTCTACCATGGTGTTCTGTAATGCTGTAGGGAATAAAACTTGGTTCTGACTGTTTCCTAACTTTGGTTTTTAATTATGAATGTGTAATATAATAATAAAGTGAGATGTTATCCATGTATTTTGTACTTCAAAATAGTGAGCATATTTTCCTTGTGTAAGCAAAACTAACTATTTATAGTAAATAAAAATAACTTGTAAGTAAATAACAGTTTATTCTAACCACTTAATGTTAATTGTTCCCCACTGACTGTAAGCATTTTGTTCCATAATGACAAAATATTTAGTACAACTTATGAAAACTACCTGCTCCTTCTTACACTGTTTTCCTGTAACTGAATCGTGTTGATTTGAAATTCCTTTTATTTAAATGTGCAAAAGAAAAAAAAAAAGCTGTGTGCAGATGATCATTGACATGCGTTTAGCTGCAGTGGTTCAGAATAGGCTTTTTAATCATGTGTCTGTATTGATATGCTAATTAGCCATGTGCTACACTGAGCGCTGCTGTCAGAACTGTTACATATAGCAGAAAAATTTAGATGTTTTTAATTAATCCAAAATTTCAAAAAATGACTGGGGCCCTGATTCAATATCAGAACGTTAATGCCTAACCCCAGTAAATATGTCAACAACTTGCCCATATGAAAAAACCTACAGCGTTAAATTTAAACATGCACCCAGAACACAATTTAGAAACCAAGTCTGAGTGAATAAATGATTCTCAGAAGATTCTGACTGAGAAGAACCACTACACCAATCGAGACTACTCACTAATTGCTGGTGGGAGAGTTTGTTGACAGAGACTTGAAGTGCATGGTCCTTTGGTGGGCTCGACGGTCCAGTGTGCACTGGCAGAGCTGAGGGCGAGGCCTCAACTCGTGTCTTTACACCCTCATGCACTCGCAGGTTCAGGCCTGAACAGATGGTTTCTGTTTTTCCTGGCAGATTTGTGACAGAGCCACAAAAGGCCCCTGCTTTGACACGGAGCCAAACGGCTCAGGCCGTTACTGGCAAGAGCAGGGGGAAGGAGGGGAGTACGGAGGGCGAGCCGACGAGGGGGAGGGCCGAGTGTGGAGGGGAGCCGAGAGGGAGGAAAGAGCCAGCGGTTGGTAACAATGGACAATCAAGGCTGAAACCAACCACAAGAAGTACTGAAGCAAATTCAACACACATGAATTTCTGATAAATATTTCAGGCGGTTGGAGAACAGAGACCTCGGAGGTGAGGCGGGGCGGGGGGCTATGTCGTTCTGGTGGCTGATGGAGAGTTGTGTAAACACCCATTAGAGCAGCATGAACTTGAGCTCCTCCCGTTTCCTCCAAAGTCTGCAGACGGAGGAGGACAGATTGCTTCCTGATTCATTTCAGTAAGGTTAAGGGGGAAGTATTTCCAAACTAAATCAAACCATGCTTTCATTATACATGCGTTTGACCCCTGGACTTTTAATTCCTCTTCGCCTGTGGCCCATGGCAGGTTGTACAGAGCCGTATGGAGCCTGGCTGTCTTTTCCATCCTCCCCATGCTGATGCTGACTGTTACTGCAGGAACACTGCACTTCTGGGGTTAAGGAGTTTAAAAATTAGCTCAGTGATGCCCATAGGGTCATTTTTATGTGGTTTCATTACAAATATAAACACCACTCTCAAGTATTTAACCACTCTTAAGTATTTTAACCTTTACAGAATATATTTAAAAAAGGTACATATTGAAAACTGTTTTAGTTCATTTAGTTGACAAGTTGTTTTAAGACAACTACCGGTAATATCCTAAAGTTCGAAAATTGTTACTGAAACACAACAATGTTCAGTCAGGTCATCTGGATGGTTTCTTTATATGCTGAGACGTTTCGTCCTTCATCCAAAGGACTTCTTCAATCCGAGAAGTCACCTAACAAAACTGAGTCCCACCAACATCATACTCCATAGTGGAAAAAAAAAACTGTTTGCTGGTGCGGAGATGACCTCTGGGACTCGAAACCATCCAGAAGACCTGACTGAACATTGTTGGATTTTGTACCTGGATTATTGAGTATGAAGTTTGGTGTAAAGACAAAACACTTCAACAGGATGCATGTACTAAATAATAAACAGGGTTGAACCAGAGGTGACTAGAATCTGAAGATGTTCAGCTCAACAAGCGACCATCTGATTGGAAACTCAAAAACATTGTGCATGTGTGCGTGTGCATCTTGGCTAGGTGGCTATCATTTTCCTGGTTTGTAAACACATCATAGTTAATCACTTTGTTTTTGGTAGAAAAACATGTTCTGTGCACATGTTTTTGCAAAATAAAGAATATTCAGTAACAAGAAGGGTGTTTAAAACCAATTTCCGAAGAAGAACCAGAAGTGTTGGAAGCTACTAAAAGGAACCGCTCCAAAGATATTTCTGCAGCTCATTTTACTGCTCAGTAAAATATAGGCTAATGGTGTTCATTTAAGTACCAGCTGCCACTTAAGCAGGTGACATATTTAAAATATTATGTGTGAGACCTATAATTTACAAGCAATATAACATGTAAACAAAGCTTTAATGACCTTATAAGTTATAACTGTTCTATAAAATTACCAAATGACTTAATTCATTTTACAGATCCAACAACAAAATAGTTTGTGCTTGAGTACGTTTTGTTTAAAACATAAAGGAAGAAAAAAAGATTAATTATACAGGTTTTATCTGACACGTGAAATAAAATGTATTGTTTTTTTTTATTAACAGATTTTCCACTAGAAATGTAAAATTTCCATGCTGTTAATTAGTTTTTAGAAATAAATTAGTGTGTCATAATTATAATTGTCAGCTCGGAGCTTTACAAAAATCAGAAAATTGACAGGAGAACTGATCACTGCACCTTTAATCATAACGCAGAGCGACACCTCGCACTGAACATGGAGCAGTGAGGGGATCTCAGCTGTGAGAGCGCTGGTTCAACCGACAGACGTTCTCTGCTGTGCACTGCCTTTCTGTCAGAGAATGACTGAATAAGCTCTGCTCGCACAGGTCAGGGATGCACATGCTGAAGAATCAGCACTTGTGATTTTCCCGCTGTAAGCGCTTTTGCCAGTGAAAGCAGATTGGATGGTAACAGTGCTTTTTTTTTTTGTGCTGGAGGGTCGATCCGGCACGTTCTGCTGATAAATCAGTCCCCCAAAACCACAACATGAAGCCTACCAAAGACTCAATTACGCAGGGAGCTCTGCCTCTGCGGGCTCCATCTATTAGGCTGTAAAAAGATTTTGCCTACATTTGACTGAATTGCCTGTGGTCTGCTGTAAGAACATCAATACGCGCTAGTTGGGTTTTCCTCAGCCGACAGTAATTTTACTGCCTACATAAGTTACTGTATATCATTTACCAAACATGGAAGCTGTTCTGCCACACAACTGCAGAAACTGTTGAGGCCCCTGTAGTTTGTAGATGGTTTAATTAGTGTTTGAACCTAAGTATTTGTAATAGCACTCATCCCCCCAAGGTTCTGGCTGCTGAGCTAAAGACATGGCAATGGATTCAATTTGACGTTTGTACAGATTGTACTGAGGCAAACATCTGCTGCTAGGCTGTGTCGAGAGCGCTGCTCTGCTGTTGGCTGTCCTGTAAATGACAGAAGCTGGGGGACAGAGCACTCTGTTTTCTGAGGGAGAACAAGATGCTACAAAACAGCTCAGCATGTTACCTTCTGGTTGGTCTGAACATCAAAGCAGGCTATTTAAAACTCTGCAGTACAGTCAGCAGTGATCACAGAGGGTAAAATTAAATAACAAGCTGAAAAATCTGGACTGAGAGTAACCTGTACACAAACTGATTGGTATTTATTTATTTATGGTAAATATCAAAGTTCATGCTCAATAATTCAAGTTAAAAAAAATCCAACAAAAAGTTAAAGTCAGTATATGGACGGTGTCTTTTTGTTGTTGAGATGATTCGTTCTTCATCCAAAGGGCTTCTTCAGTCTGAGGAGCCACAACAAACTCAGTCCCACAAGCAGCACACTCACATAGTGGACCAACCAGTTTGCTGGTGGTTTCTGGGGCTCGCCCTCTCCCCCGTCGACTCCTCTGAGGCAGTAATAGCCAAAGTGGTTGATGACATTTGAAGGACTGATGAAGTTCTTTGGATTAAGGAGGAAAACGTCTCCCCCCCGAAATAAAAATAAAAAAAAAATCCAGATGACCTGACTTAACTCTGTTGGGATTTTTTATTTTTTTTATTTTTTAACTTGGATTATTGAGCATGAACTTTGATGTTTTGAATCACTTTGACCATGGCTGCCTCAGAGGAGTTGACGGGGGAGAGGGCGGGCTCCAGAAACCATCTTATCGCCATCAAATTTGTTGGTCCACTATGTGAGTGTGCTACTTATGTTAATTAGTTTGTTGTGGCTCCTCAGACTGATGAAGTTCTTTGGATGAAGGATGAAACATCTCAACGAATAAATAAATAAAAAGAAACCGTCCAGATGACCTGACTTAACTTTGGATTACCGGTAATCTAAATAGTTTCATCTGTTTTTTTTTTTTTCTTCTTTTCTTAAACAAGTAATTTTGTTATCTTTTCAAATATGGCACTGCTGTTTTTGTCCGACTCTTCACATTTTGTTCACCCTCTCTAGTTTAAGCCTCCGTGGCTTTCGGTTAATGTTTCCGATAAAAAAATACTGTCTTACAATAAATGCTGTTAATGCAATATCATAACTATTCTGACAGACTCACAAATCTAAATTAAAGTTAGACTCAGCCATCTGTGCCAAAACAATTTCTAATCTTTAATTTTTAAACTAAAGGGAGTGAAGTCAACAACAGAAAGCAGAAATG
The DNA here is from genome assembly GCA_031762415.1 of Simpsonichthys santanae. Lineage (NCBI taxonomy): Eukaryota > Metazoa > Chordata > Actinopteri > Cyprinodontiformes > Rivulidae > Simpsonichthys > Simpsonichthys santanae. The sequence continues at coordinate 22,152,694 of JARVLU010000103.1, read as the reverse complement.
AAGTAAGATGAAAAGAACGAGCTGATAAAAATACACACTTACTAAAAGCTTTTGTTCTGAGCTTGTAAACTGTTTTATGCTGCTTCACCGACTTTATTAGATTGTAGTTGCTCTCGGTTCTGGTGCTCATCGTGTTTATGATCTATAAATATACTTCATAATACACTCAGGTGAGTATCAAGTAAATACATTACTCTGCTTTTTACACAATTAAACTCTCTCCTTCAGATAAACTGGGTACAATTTTAGGCATGAGTTGTTTTCGCAATTTTGCTTTTAATCTGTATTTTTATAATTTCCACAAAAAAAAAAAACCCAGCAACAAACATTTTCTGTCACTAAAAAGTTATATTATCTGATTATGATTTTTTTCTTTTATTTCAAACTATTTAGGTTAAAGGCTGTAAAAACATTTAAAGTTTAATGTAAGATTCATTTGTCGATTTCTGTGTTTGGCTGCACAGCAAACAAAGCTGACACAAATCACATTAGCAAACAGTCTGTTGATATCCACTAAAACAACAACGTCCTGAAAACTCCTCCAGTAGAAAAAAAGAAGTATGCGCCGCGGAGTTATCTGTGATCTGCTGTTTCAGCATATTTAGCTGTTCAAACGCTGGAGGCAGCTCATGTTCCATGACGTCCCCTCTGGACTGAAGCAAATGGTGGCAGCAGAGCCGGTTGCAGACGGTCGGACGACACACCCACTTCCCCCCGCTGGGGCATTTATGTGGCTTTAAATGAGGCATTCCTGACTGCTGGTCAGGTCTCGTGTGTTTACACAACGCTTGGTGCCTAACCTTGGCCCTGAGTGTTGGGGCTGTGCTGGTTTCAGGGGCAGAGAGGGGCACGTCTGGATATCAGCCCAAGGGCTTGAAGCTCCGCAGTCCGGCTGGGATTTAAAGCAGAAGCGCGCATACTTGTGAAATATGCTGTTTTCGTGAGCTGATATGGGAGTAAAACACAAATGCTTGCATGAGACTGAAGAGAAAAACTCCAAAAGGATCGAAAGTATCTTTGAGTTTTGTTTTAGCGCTAATATTTGTAGAAAAAAATTATAATCATAAAAGAAAGGATCTCTGTGTTTCAACGCACCCTTTTAAGTTTAACCTGAGCTTTATAATGTCCCCACACGTTACGACTACCTCGGTTTGCTCTGACCGTCATCCTTTCATGTGCTTAAAGGCCAGTTTGTTTTCCATTTGCAGGAGGAAAATTAATCTTTCTCCGTTTGGTGGTGGTGGCAGGCCCTGATCCTGGAGGAAGTCTATTACCCTTCCTGTCAAGAAGACTCACCCCCTCCAGGTTGAATCGCATTAATGCCAACTTTATAGCCAATCAACCTAGATCAAACTAGATGGGGTCATATATTTTGAAAGGAAAAAAACGGCATTCCTACACTTTAATCTCTTATTCAAAAGGTCCAAATTGGTTTTCAGGAATAAAAATATGTAGCAGAAAGGAAGTGACGGTGAAGCGCTCTTGCGTGAATGAATGTCGGGGCGTTTGAGGAAGAGGGCCGGTGTACCCTAACCTCCCCGCAGACGAGGAAATGAAGCAGATGAGAAGGATGACAAACAACTTTGACTTTCCTTTGATGTCTGTGTCAGCTTTGCGTCGACACGGTTCCAGCAGGAGCCGCCGCACAAAAACAACAAGATCTGAACGGTTTTAAGAACCACAAGGCTGTTCTGAGAAACATTGTACAGACAAGTCAAGAGCGTGAAGGACAGAGACGTTCATATTAATGCTTGGTGTAATAAAGACACAATTTACGAAAACATTAATTGTTCATTGTTTTACTTTGTATAAAGGTTATAATACAGGAAGTAAAAATAGTGGTTTCTGTGTTGTCCTGTCAAGATAACTTTCATCCAGTAAGGTTAACGGTTGCTAATCACCAGCAGGACTGGATCAGAGACATTTGTAGTGCGAGACACAGCACACAGTTGTTCAGACAACAGTGCCGTGCGTGCACACTCCCACATGGGAGAGAGAAGTGTGACAATATGAAAACATCATCTACATAAATAACATAAAAACAGGGTGGGAGAGACATTAAATAGCTGTCGCTACAAATTAAAAGCTTTGGCACTGAGCTAAATCTTACACCTACCAGGAAACGACCGCCCCTACTGAGCTTGAAGTGTTTTGACAGCACAAAATCTCAGTTGTTAATATTGTAGGATGCTGCTAAAGTTTAGTCTAAATGTCTGAAATTGATACACTTTTTTTTAGCTAAAATCTTAAATTGTGACAGACTTTAAAATTAAAACTTACTATTTATATCTGTTAATTTAGTGCAAATTACCCATAAGTTTATAAAAAATATATCTCAAATATGAAGTTCTGTGTTATAACTAGTACAAACTACTCCTCAGAGCTGCTACACAAACAAAATAACTTCGCAATAATTAATTTTTAACGTGTCACCTATCTGTGAAGTGTATGCAAGTATGCTATCTTATTCTTCTGTTGATAATCCGAGGAGTTCAGCCGTTGGCACTTACTTCTTATCACTCTAGTTAAAAAGTAGCCGAACTGAAAATATCTCACTAAAGATGTTTTCCTGGTCAAGTTTCCAGCATTTCCAGGAACGAACCTCGTTCAGTCTCCGTTTAAAACTAATGGAAAAAGTTCTGCTGGAGACAAAATTAACTGTACTTACCGTCTCTTTGTTGGGCAACAGCTCCTTCCGGATCCTGAAGAAGTTTTTGCCAAACTGTCTCAGCCCTTTAATGAAGCGCTTCTGCAATTTTTCACAGAGGAAGAAAGAGAGAGAGAGAAGAAAAAAAAAAGAAAAGAAAGAAAAGGCAAGTTAGTGTGTGTGAAATCAGCTAAACTGCGGCTGCAAAAAGTCACTGCTGAGCACCACAACAACAGTGTGTGTGGAGGGGGGGCTGTTTTCTTTTTGCCAGTCTGTGGTCGGAGAGGTTTGATGTGTGTTTCACAAACTGTGCTGTTTAAACCCCGGAGCAAACACGGCCATGTCAGAGCAACGCGAGAGAGGAAATGACAAGTACGACAGGGAGAGACGCTGAGATTAGGTTAGTCTTTTTACTGTGCTGTGAAAACACAGTTACAGAAACACATCTGATATGAAAACACTGTTTTACGCCTGTTTGTTAACCTCACGAGCACAAGTTCAACGTCAAAAAGCTAAAACTTGAGAGCTGAAAAGTAAGAAAACGTTTCACTGTGCACATTCTATTTTTCCTCTTTGTGTTTTTTAAATTTTAAAACCTTATAAACAAAACAACAAGAAAAAAAAAAGACATCAAGAGGTTAAACTGACACGTAAAGGGAGTTAACATGAAGAAAGAGCATACTGCTCGATGACACTGGCTTTAATCTGACATGAAAAGTGACCTCACCTCAACAAGAGCAAAAACAGCGCCGGGAACACAGAAAAGCCAAAATCCAAGCAGCCCGAGTACATTCCTTCTCCTTTAAGAGCCACAGACTGCGAGCCATGAAAAGCAGCGGCTGAAAACATTCATAACCAGCGAAGCAGACAACTAACAGATTTACTTTCTTGCTCCAGAGGCGAGCCCTGTTCCTCAGTGATCTCAGCCAACCGTTTCCACCAAGTAACTCCAGCAAAAAGCAGAGGAAAGTCCACGGGGAGCGCAGCACGGACCTCCACAACCAGCCACAGGTAGAAGGAAAAGCAAAAACGAATCAAGGGACAAATCCACAAGGTCTCCGACAGCGCGGCTCTTTTTCTTAACAAGAAAGAAATAGCTTGTCACTCTCTGCTTTTCCACTACAAAGGGGAAGGCTTTACATGTGATCTTTCTGCAAGAGAGCCTCTGGTTCGCAGCAGGCTGTAAAACCAGAGGTGGATTTCTGCGCTTCACGTTGAGGGGACGGTGCTATTTTCAGCTCGTTCTGACTTCCTCCAACACTGAACGAGCTGGATCGCTGTTGCTACGCTCAAAAAACTAAATCACAGCTTTTTACTAAAATAACACTAAAGGCATTTGCCCTTTTAGGAGAAAACTACAGCAGTTCTTTAAATGAATGTAGAGCTTATGGACAGAGGAGGAAACTAGATGAGAGGGAGCAGGACGAGTGGGAAGGAAAACCCGACATGGAGTCTCCCTTTCAAGGAGTTGCTGGAGCTCATTTTCCATGCCATGTACAGAGAGTTACGTAACAACAGATTATTTACATATCCAGCTTTGGTGAGGAATAAAAGCTAAATTTACTCAAGTAACACAGCCAGCTGCAAAACAACGGTTTCCCAGGGGGTAAAATTACAGGCCAAAACAGACCAAAAGAATAAACACCCTACACTTAAAGTATTGTCTTTATGCAAAACACACTTGAAAGTCTCAGGCTTTCTAGCTTTGGGGTGTAGTCGTGAACACGAAACGTTAAAAGTAATAAACCGGCACAAAACAATCAAAGGCGTGATCAAAAGACACGTGCACTGTCGACGGCTACACAAAAAAAAAGCCGTCAGTGTCACAGGACAGCCGGTTATTTGCATTCATCAGTGTGACAGCGGAGTGGTTGATTAGCTGGTAGATGGAGCAGTCTTTGACAAACTCCACCCCCGCATGTGGAACACATCTCCGACCACTCGAAGGGTTGAGGCGCGGATCCGGACTGTCACTCAGACACATCACCGGTCCTACAGAGATTCAGAGGACCAACTTTACAGGAGACCTGACGACACGTCTACTGGAAATATTAGCTTGAATAATGTGATGCGTATAAAATATCGCCATAAATTATTTATAAGTTTGCTTTAGTTTTCAGAAGGAGGGGATGAGAACAAATTCAGATATCTCTTTAGTCACTCTAAGGCTACAGAGGTCGGATCTCCTTATTTGTGTTCACTAACTGCACTGTTTACTCAGTCTGAGCGTTCTTCTCCACAGAGGAGCTCCATGCTCCCTGCTCCCACCTCCCATCCGTTTTCTTTCTCTTGCTGGCTCCCTCCTCCCTCCCTACATGTCGGCTCCAGTTTAAGGCTCCATTTCAGCTGCCTGGGCTCACGGCTCTACAGCCCAGCTAATAAATCATCCGCCAATCTGCTCCCTGAATCGTTCTACCCCGGCTCCGACTGCTCCAGCCCTTGGTTGCTAGGCAACAACGGCAGAGGAGGGGCTGAGAGAGGCGAAGGGAGGAGGAGGAGGAGGGGTAGCTGGGTGGAAGTGCTACCAAATGGCCATCCGCTGTGCAGAAACAACAGGCTTCTCTCTCCGAGTGTGTTCCAGAGAGCTGGCGCTTTTTTTTTTTTTTAACCCTCTCCAAGTTTCCCCTCTGAGCCAAACAGTGCACCATTGTGAGGCTGGAGGAGACGTATAAAAGGAGGAGAATAAAAAACAAAACAAAAAAACAACGTTTCAATGGGTCATTGTTGCGTATGCGCACATCCTGCTCGAAAGCCGATTGTGTGGAGTTGCAGAACTGGTTAAGATAATGTAGACACAGGCACACAGATGGTATCATGATGACAAACACACATGGAGCGCAAGTCCCACTAAATGCCATTCCCTGAAAAACACTGACGCAAGAGGGTCCAACTGGAAACAAAGCTACTTTCACTCAATATGGACTCATTATACCCAGCGTGTTGTTAAAAGCTGACCTTTACGAGCCTGATGCGTACAAACCCAGAGGCCCGAGGACGAGCAGGAAGCTAGCCAAAACCAAAGGAGAAAAAAAAACAAAAAAACACTTGATGTCTTTTATAAAATATACAGTGTACAAAAAGGAAATCACAACATGTTGAATAAAGAACCGCACTGACCGACGCTACTACCCACATCCTACACAAGATAATCTATGTTTAGACCACTTCAAATGTAGATATTTTAGGAGACGCATGTCCTTTAATAATAAAAAAAAAAGATAATTATAAGTATTCGTCACCTTACCCTAACAAACCAAAAGTATTTTTTTTATATTTACCCTAAAATAAATGTGGCAGCTTTCAAAAACATGACCTTTGGAAGGCAAAGTAACAAGCGCTGCTTTCTATTTAGCTTGTACTGACACAAAAGGTGACAGGAAATTCCAGTACACGCCCATCCTGCCCGCTAGTTACAAAACACTAAGAAAACCTTCGCTGGCACTGTACCGTAAACTGTGGCGCCTGCAGCCAGAGAAGCAAGACGCCTCTTTTCACCTTCATTTATTTGGATGAAGCGTTTTTGTTTTATTGGAGTGTGTTTGGTTTGACGGCTTGTATTCTTCCACTGGGGGTCTGCTACTCTGTCCTCTCCCTCATTTTCCCTCGTCCCCCATCCTGCTTCAGTGCAGTCATCCATCAGCTAAAGGCACAGCCGGAGATAAGCCGCGGCACAGTGCAGCTGGTTGAGAAATAGACCTCCCGCCCTGCAGCAGTCATAGATCAGCCTCCGTCTCCGACGTGGTGACACACAGCAAGGCTGCAGCTGTTTCTGATCGTTTATATGGCACCTCCTGTTGGCCGATGGAATATTAGCACCACTTATTTACAACAAGGAATGATCGCAACCACAGGTGACCAGACTTTCAATATGGCTGTGCTAAAATCCAGGCAAAATTAAATACAATCATTAGATTTAGACACATTACGTATAAATAAATAATAAATGAAATTAAAAAAAACACATATTTACCTTTATTAAGTTAGAAAGGAAGCTGACTACTTGTGATATCTGAGCATTGAGAGGATTAGAGCAAATCAAATTCAAAACATTCAATGCATCTCAAAAAATTTGAATTTTGTGAAAAACTAACCATTTTTGTTAATCATTGCAGAAAGTCAAACTCATATTGCATAGATTTATTCAAGCTCAAGTCAAGTTTATTGCCATTTGCAATACATGTGGTACATGAGGTGGAATGAAATGGTGTACTCAAGAGTCCCAGTTCCACCCAATGTGTCACTCATTACACAGCGTAAAATACGTCAAGCCTTTATTTCATGTAATTTTGATAAATATGGCTTTGAGATAATGAAAAACAAAATTCAGTGTCTCAGAAAATGAGAATATTCCACAGCCAGCTTTTGGTACTTTTGTCAGTGTGGGCAGGAGCCAAGTTCTGCTGGAAAATGAAATCAGCATCTCCATAAAGCTTGTCAGCTTAAGGAAGCATGAAGTCTCTAAAATGTCCTGGTAGATGCTAAGTTGACTATGGACATCAGAAAACCCAGTGGACCAACACCAGCAGAGGATATGGTCCAAAATCATCACTGACTGTGGAAACTTCACTCTGGACTTCAAGCAACGTGAATTTTTGGCCTCTCCACTCTTCCTCCAGACTCTGGGATCTTGATTTCTAAATGACATGAAACTTTACTTTCATCTAAAAAGAGGACATTGGACCACTGAGCAACAGTCCAGCTCTTTGTCTCCTCAACAGGTAAGACACTTCTGATGTCTCTGGTTCAGGAGTGGCTGTACTTTAGGAACGAGACATTTGTAGCTCATGTCTACGAGTTAATCAGCTGATCAGGGTGTGACACCAGGAGATAAAAGTATTGAACTTCTTCACGATATTCTAATTTTTTTGAGACACTGCATTTTGGTTTTTCATTATCTGTAAACCATAATCATGAAAATTATAAGAAATAGTCTTGAAATGTGAATTTATATAATATATATGAGTTTCATTTTCTGAAACGACTGCCAATTTCCTTTTTATTTTTTATTTTATTTTTACTTTTTCACCACATTCTAAGTTTTTGAGATCTACCTGTAAATATTACATTGGTGTGGAATCTCAGGCATTTGTTTGAGTTTAAAATTTATATAAAAAAGTAGTAAAAGTTATTGGAGGTGGGCTTGGTTCAACAGGAAGACTGATCATTTTCTAATTACAAGGTCAATGCTTTGATCAACTTTTCAATGTGTCCCTCATATTTCATTCAAAATGCTTTTTAGTGTTCGATTATGAGAAAAATGCACGCATAGCTTCAAAGTTTTATTGCATAGTCAAAAAAAAAAAAAAAAAGACTGAATTTATCTGTTTAATTCCTGAGCCACAGCGTTTTATAATTTAAAACATATGTGAGAAGTGACCATCTGCAGACACCAAGTTGTACCTCATGGCAACAATCTGTGCAGTGCAAAAAGCAGAAGATGAGTCTTGTCTTTGATAACCATTTTCTGCCAGTGGTTTCATGCATTTTAAAAACAAATGAGCGTTCGGTCATGCAGACGAACTGTTTGGTGTTGCAACATCATTTCCTTCTTTGCAACACACCAAATAAAAATGTAATGGCAACAAAAGAGACAAGAAAGAAACAATGTGTATGCTTTTCACTTGTGTTCCATTTTGATGTTTTCTGATGTAAAATGCATGAACTGGTGCAGACAGACAGCCTTTCTCAGTTTGTAAAAGTAGTGACCGACTATTTCTAATTGATCAAAAGAGTTTTCACCAACTGCAACAACACAGCGCATTTTGTCCCGTTTCTCAGTGGTTAAATAAACGACTGCTGTAACTTCCATCAGTCCACTGCATAAAGGCTACGAGGAGGTTAGGCTGCACATTAGATGTTTCTCATAAATAATTCATTGTTTTATATTTTATCTATTTTATAATGCATGAGAGTTTTCTTTGGTGTAATTTAGAGTCACGGCTGTACTCGTGCATGGAAGGGCCTGAGAGGCGCTCACTTCAAGGTGATGGATTTTCAGCGTGTTTAAGGTGCTCTAATAATGTCAGAGTAAAAGATTGTTCAAGGTTGACTGTCACAAATCTTTCCAAGAGGAGAGGAGATGATAAAAAGTCCAGCAAAGTTGCCACTTTTTTTGCAGAGCTATAATGAAATGAGTTATAAATGAGCCTTTATCATTATGTGTGTTGATGAAAATTGTAAATATTGTTGAGTTTAGAAAGTTGAGACAAGGTTTAGGATTTATGAGCTGTACGACATCAGCTGCAGGCGTAGAGAAGACTGCTGAAGTAGAATGGTGGGGACACAAGACGTCACAGCGGGGAGGGGGAGGTGACAAGTGACCCTGCAGACAAGCTCATTCTGTCATTTCAGCGGCCCCGCTGTCACTTTTATTCACATCTAAAACAACGGGTGGGGTGAACGGAGCAGGCAGGAGTAACGATGCCAGTCTGGGAAGGGAGATGAGAGAGGAGAAGGGGAGCAAGGGGTGATAAAAAATGAAGAGCAGCAGGGCAGGCTTCTTGGAGTGCGTCAAGGTTGGAGCTACATTCACGCCTGTCCTTCCAAGGCTGCAGGATTGAAAAGGCACAAGCAGGTGATCGGACCTCTGCAAGCTGCGTCCCGGAGCGATCGGTGTCGAAACACAAGCCTCCACAGACAGACACAAACACACCAGCTTTAAACATGGACAGAACCGCAGCAAACTCCGTGACAGCTCCTCAACTCGACTTACATAACGAGGGGAGAAGATGAACACAATAACAAATGAGTCTGTACAAGTGAGAACGGAGATGCTTGCAAAGAATGCAGCATTATTATAGAAACAAATTAATTTATCAGCTGAAAAGTTGTTTGTTCCAATTAAATGCAAGCATAATCAGTTTTCCAACAATGGAACAGAGTTAACAGCATTTCAGATCAGCTGAGTGGCGTTGTAAATAAAACATATTAAATGTTGAAATAAATATGCATTTAATTATCCAAATAGTAAATGTTTACAACATCACAAACAATGTAAATATTTGTGTTTTCTCTCCTGATTGTTATTCGGGTACAAACTTTGGCTGCATCCATCTCTTCCGACTAGTCTCCCTTGAACAACATCCAAAAAAATAAATAAATAAATAAAATAAAACATATCAATACTGTGATAAAATGGTGTAGATATGAAGACATTCAGTGTTTAATTTCCTCATGAGAACTAAATATTTTGTTTTCTGCCTGCGAAAAACTTGGACATCTTCAGGAAAAACATGCTGTGATAACGTTTCCTTTTACAAAAATGATATCGTACTTGCAGATGCAAAGTTTAGAATATTACAATATCAAAAGAAACGAATGACAATTTGTAAAAATCTGAATCAAGATTATCTTTTTTACTGCTGTATGTTTATGCAGTGTTTCTTTTCACAGTAGCTCCTGCAGTGGACTTTCTGAGATGAAGTGCATAAATAAAGCCTCCTCTACAGTAGTCCCTCATTTATTGCAGAGGACCCGTACCCTGAAGCCCCATGAAGTGAACAACTGCAAAATAGGAATAGTAGTATAACTAGGGGGGTGCAGGGAAAAAATCGATTTTTTAAAGAATCTAGATTCTTAGTCCTGGCGATTCTGAATCAATTCTAAAAGCCCCAAAATCAATTTAAAAATGTGTTTGATTTTATATTTTTTCCACTCCTGCTCCTGAGCATACTGCATGTTGCATTATGTGTCCGTTCGGCCACCGTAGAATTCTGGCCGTGTAGGCCACCGTACACGACGCTAGTTAGCCAGCTCCCTTTATCTGAATGGAGCCTGCTAGCATGGAGGAGGGAGGACAGCGCAATTCAACTCGCTCCTTCATTTTTAAAAATCATTTCAGATCCTACAATGTTCTGAGGGAAGACGGAGCTTAACAAGAGAACGGTTGTTTGCAAGAAGTGTCAGACAAAATTGCAGTACAGTATTTTGGAAATATGGCAAAAAGCGCGGAAGATGAAAGTGAAAGCAGCTGACCAGTGAACTCTGCAACAAACTTCCAGCTGATTCTCAAACAGCTGTGTAGATTTCCCTCTCCATCTCCTGCTGTATCACAAAGGATTTATGAACAGCTCAGTGGAAGGCGAGTGGTTTAGGTTTATTTTTAATATGCTGGAAGCAACGTACGTTATTCCTTCACGTAGGTAAAGGTCCACACAGCTCCAGCATGAAACAAGAATGACATGGGAGAAGTTCTGATGCAGCTGCAGCTCAAAGGTAACTGTTATTTTCTCATATTATAATAAAACTTAAAGCTAAGTTGTACAACAAACAATGTAATTTGTCTTTTAACAGGTTGAAGAGGCCAGATGAGGCATATCACCTGGAGCCAGTTCTAAATGATACAATTTATGTTTATAAATTACAGTTCAGAAGATATTTTGTGTAAACTTGA
>JARVLU010000103.1:22124937-22139036 GCA_031762415.1 Simpsonichthys santanae | reverse complement strand
TTAGATGTTGGCACCTCCACATCATTGCATTCAGTTTTTATTAACAATTTGTTTAGTGTCCCAACTTTTTTGGAATCCGGTTTGTGTACCGGTATACATAAAGGAGTTTAAAATGCTTCCCACATTCTTGCAATATTCTAAACAATGTTTCTAAACTCTAAACCCTCAACGAGAACAGAATGTCATGATTTCAGCTCCCTGCCTCCTCTGCTCTTTGTCACCTGCAGGCACTCTTGGCCACGCCCACTTCACCACACTGCACGGTGAACAGCTGATCAACTGCAGCAGGAAGTTTGTCCTGCAGTATGGGCTACAAAAATATGTAGGAGGTGCTAAATATTTTTAAATAAATTAAAAAAAAAAAAAAAAAAATTCCACGCCGATCATGCAGCTCATCCATCAATCAGCCAGTTGTGTGCCATGTCCAATCTTATTTTGAAAAACCACAATAAACAAACCACGAAGCAGTGAGGGACTACTGTACTCTTAAAATTGAAAACAAAAGAAAGCCCTCTGACAGTTTAACATGATCAGCATTGTGACAGACTGGTTGGTTATGCTGCAGCTCCTGACAACACAAGAGGTGAAGAAACCTGTTAACAGACATGCAAACTGCAACAAACATCTAATTAAAAGAATATTAAACCAACTGTAACACTACAACTGATGTAAGATCTTGTGAAAAGCAGTGGTGTAATATCTTGGACTCTGCATCCATGGAGAAGTATGCGTGCACCTGAGTTTCCCTGGGCTCACCTTGCAGCTCTGAGGTACATAAGAAGGTCACAGTCGTTGACCCCTGGCATCCAGACCAGCTCCTCGTTCTCAGTCACGGCCTGGCCACCAGGGGAGGGAAAAGGCTGCAGCTCCGGGAGCTTGGCCTAATTAGGTCCACGGAGGGGAAAAGAGGCAGATGGTTTCACACTGCAAATAGCAGGCATGCTTGAAGAAAATATCAGCTTTCAACCCGTTGTCATCACGTTTTCACTGTGTGGCTGAGTGGTGGCAGCGGAGACAAGCTGCAGTCACAATGATTCAACATCTTCACACGTAAATGTATCACTCAAATGACTTTCTGTCCTTGCTGCTAAGAAAACAACAAGTGACTGAAATTATATCTTTTTTTTATTTATTTTTTTATAAAGCAAACTCTCTTCATAACTTGCTGAAACAGTATAAAAGCAGTTTTTTGTGTTTTCCACACAACAAGCAGAAAAAAAAAAAAAACATTCAATCACACAAAGTTAATCTAATACAATGTAGTTAAAGAGTTCCACCTACAATTTATTTAAAGGTTTGTAAAAGGTTATAACGTTGACATTAATAGAAATGTTCATTTGTGTGTGTGTGTGTCTCATAATAAAACAAACTAAAACACTCCCTTTTGGGAGAAGTTGTTTTAAATGAACAAGTGAAAAGCTAATTTACAAATAGTGATTTAAAGCAGTAAAGCCTTTTGGGTTATCTGTACATTAAATTAAAAGCTTCTCAAGGACAAAACGATTATTTTAAAAATTATAAATATAGTTTGCCTAATTATGGAATATAAGAACAGTAGCTGTAAATATATTAAAATAGATAACGTATGCCTTTTTCTAACTTGTGAAAATACTTTTACAAAAATAAGGCAATACTTGCAATTTGTAGTCTTTTTAAGATATTTGTTGCACAAACTCTTAAAAAAGTTAAATGTCTAACAGTTTGAGACAAATGATTTCCATTAGGATGTAAAATTTGCCTGAGCATTATGGAAGGAGTAGCCTCCTCGGTGTGTTAATGACGAGCAAATGTTAACGATAATTCTGACAAGAGAGGCAGCGTCTTGTTTCAGAGCTGATGTGTGATGAACGACAACTTACCTGATGACTCGGCCCCACTCGGATTTCCCCTTGTGTGCTGTTTAATCGCCTGAGAAGAGACAATGAGAGTGGATTGAAACTAAATATTTACCCATTAAAATTTCAAGCTGTGAAACATTTGCCTGCGCACTCGAAATTCAGTCAACACAGCTAAACGGAAGGACACGAAGCAGAACATTTAAAGGACAAATGCATATAAGCAGTAATAAAAATATAAAAAAAAAAAAAAAGAATTATGTGAACTTCTTTATGGGTAAGTACACTGAAAGTGCAACAAGTGCATTGTGTTTTATTCTGAAAATAAAATACAGTACAGAAGAATATTCCTGGCTGGCTTTAAGCCGTACAGAGCACACCAGATATTAAGGATGCAGCAATAAAACAGAAGCCCCTAAAAGGAGGAGGAGGTGCAGGAGGATGATGAAGGTGGAGGCAGGGTAGCTGGCTCGGGATGTGAAGGGTGAGAGCCTCTGGAAATCGGCTGCTGGTACAAATGTTGGTAGCCATAGCAACTGCTATTTAATAATAGTGTTCCGATTCTCCAGCTGCAGTGGATTAAAGAAAATGACAAGATGTTCCTTTTGAAAAGCCTTTCCCCCTCTGTTGCCTAGGCAACAACACTGATTTTCATACAAGCAAGCACGAGGCAGCCCAGAATCTGTCAGCGTGATTTGCACCCAGAGAAGCTCGCACTCCATCACGCAGACCTGGAGGAAACTTGAGAGGCCAAAACCCCTCTGGTCTCTTTACAACCTTCAAACCCACACAAATCCTGCGACGGGTGCATACGTGACCCGACTTCCCCCTTTCCCTCTTCCTAACAGAACTCCTCCTTCACAGATTCTCTAACAAGATACGGTTTTCACCAGCAAAATCCACACTGTGCTGAACTATGGCTGACAGAGGCGCTGGCAAAGATCAAGGCATCAGCAAAGCCCAAAAGCTCAATGGAAGATGCAGGAAGTGAGGATGTTGCTTCGTTTTATAACAATCTCTGCGGATTAAAATAAAAAACAAGGGGCCAAACATAATGCACTAAAATGTTGTTAACCTGAATATGATATATGGTAGTGATAAAAACTAAATATGATTATTTCCTGCGTTAGCAGCTCTACATGTCAGGTTTTATTGGCCAAATACCATTTTTCACACTACTTAAATCATAAAATTGTATTTAATGCGCTCATATTTTATTGTAAATTTAATTTTAATTTTATACAGATGTATGATCCCTTCATAGTATTTTTGATTTATTTAAAGTGTGACTTGAAAGATAGGACTGATTTATAAAATTATTATAAAAACTGATGTAATCTTGAAGCCTACAGATAAAAATATAAATAAGTATAAGCACGGTAATTTGCTGGCCTTTTGTTTTTGAACAAAGAAAGTTCTGCAGACGTGTGTCTGACGACGTGCAGTCGGTCAGGTCCACAGCGTTTTGGCAGAAGTTGTAAGGATGACAAACGAGGACCTGCGCGCCAGAGTAAAAATGGCACGTCTGAAGACAGCCGAGCTTTAATGCTGCGAAGGTCCTCTGAGATGAAGCAGAATATGAACTGCAGCAGGATCAGAGGAGTTTCCAAAAAGACTGCAGGCGCAGCTGAACAGAACCAGCCTGCTGAACAAGGAAACAGACAAAGGCAACAAAGAGGATTAGCCTTTTTGTTAATTGTAATAATTCCTATAAATACTTTTCCCTTTATACACTAATCTGGAAGAATGAATTAACAGACAGCTTACACCAGGCGTGCTAAGTTTTGTCACTAAGAAGCTGTAAACACTGGTCACAGGTTCAACTTAAGACAGAATTAGCACACAATCTTGCTAAAAGTAATTAAAGGCTTCCTAATAGAACCAAAACAAAGTGACAGCCTGAGCAACTTCGAGTGCGTAATCAAGGTAAACCCCGCCCCCTCCATCAATTCCAGCCAATCGCAGCGCAAGCCTGTGGCACACTGACATAATTGCTGCTCGGCGACGACAGAGCCAAGTTAAAGGTTCGTGTGACGACATGTAGACATGGAGCCGGCTGAGTATCCACTGCAGCTCTCGACGCGCCATCATGGCAACCCGCTTGTAAACAGGAGCCGCAAAATGGAGCCGGGGAAGCCTCTCCGGGTCTCCGTACCGTCATCACAGCAGCAGCATCAGGACCGAGGCGCTGGAGGAACTGCGCCCTTGTGAGGACGCGACAAAAGACCGATCCTGTTAGATGTGATGTTTAGATTTGTTGAAATGTGGCAGCGCAGACGCGTGACTGCAGTGACGGTTCCTGCATGCTCCACATCACGCAGACAGCATTGTGCACGCTCCTCCATCTCACAAGCACAATGACAGTGATGCGGACTGGTGGCAAACCGCACACTTCTGTCAGACAGCTGGAAAATACGAGTCGTGCAAATAAAACGCCGAGCAACAGTCGTGAAAAACAAGAGCGCAGGAGGAGCAGGAGGAGGAGGAGGAGAGCAGGAGAACATGAGCACCTACCTCCTGGGACTGAACAGATCGTCCATTTCTGACATGGAGCCCTGAGGCTGGGTGCTGACACGATGTTCGCACACAATGCTCGCTGGCTTCAGCTCCCACTCTCTCGCGCGCCTGTGTATCTGTGCGCTCAAAATGGAGACGCACGCATTCGGCTCCGGAGCGGGCGCTCACTGAGCTTGTGCTGTGACCTCAGCCCGCACGCACATACGTCGTCAGGCTCGGCTCGCTCCTGAGCATGCGCAGCGACCTCAAACGAGCGCGCGCGCACACACACATGCAGGACGCGCTGAGTCTCTGCTCGCACGTCTGCACCATAATAAACAGGGAATTTGCAACGCTGCAGACACCTCCTCTGAACACGGAACAAGCGGAGCAGAGGAGGAGGGGGAGGGGACCGAGCAGGGGTCCCAAAGGAGAGGGGGGGCTCCTGACTGACAACCCTCCGCGCTAATAACATGGACAGTTGTCACCGCAACAAGTGACCATCAGTAAATAACATCTAAAAGGGTTCACCTACTGAGCTGCACAAGATCAGCTCATCCCACAACAGGTTAAAAATTAATTCTGAATTTATTTTAATATATGCATATCCGCCACCATAAAGCCAAAGTTTTAAGCAACAATCCTCTTAGAATGAGGACTAAAGTTGTAGCTGCCTTGTTTAAACCTTAAATACAAGGCTTTGGGCAAAATTATATACGGTAATGTCTCAAGAGGTGATGCTCAGAGAATGTGAAAGATTCTCGACTACTACCACAACAAATTTTAGTTCCAATATCTGTAAAAATGACAGAGTTATGTGCTGGCTATTTTCAATGAGCTGTGGTGGCCATCTTGAATTGAGCTGATTCCAAAAGTTAATAAGTTGTAGATGTGCATCCAATGATTACTTCCTATACTAAAATCGATCCAGAGGTTCATGAGATATTTTGCTAACAGACAGAATTGACTCCATCAGCTAATGCTAAAGTTTTAAGCAAACATTTTATGCAATGATTTGTACTTATTTGTGTTGTGGATGACTCTCGGCTATCTACACCTAAGTTTGGCATAATATCAGTAAAACTGACCGAATTACCGTATTTTCAGGCGTATACATCAGTTTTTTTCATAGAGTTGTCAGTCCTACAACTTATATGCCAAAGTGAGTTTTTTTTCCATATTCATAATGCAATTTTTGACTGATGCTTAAAATTTTTAAGAACTGCAACAGCGAGTCCTTGCATGCGCGCCCACTTCACTCAGCTGGTGCAGGCGGAGGAACGCTGGAGAGCAAGCGGCTCCGGCCGAGACAGATGAATGGGACTGCGACGTCCAGGTGAAATTAAGCTGCTATGACCATTAAATAAATGTATAATAAACGCAACGGGTCAACGGTGACGTATAATAAATGCAACTTATACGCCAAAGCGACTTATACTGTACAGTATATGTTTTTTCCTCTTCGTGATGCTTTTTTTTTTGACTGAGGCGACTTGTACTCCGGATCGACTTATACGCCGGAAAGTATGGTGTACAAATTTTGGTGTGTTCTAAGGTGAGTTATTGGGTTGGCACCAAAAATTAATCTGTTGCAAATGTACATCCTATAAAAAGTTGCACTATTTTAACTTTTTTCCATCACGTGTTGCTTTAGTATTCAGTTTTCTCTAACATACAACTAACATTTTGGCTAGATAGCAACACAGTCACACCATTTGTAAAGACTTCAATTTAAGGACATAGATTAAATTACTTGGAATATGTTTTATTTTGAAGAGGTTATAATTTCATATTTCACCTGATATGTGGATAAGTCAAAATGATCTTTAGGAGAATCGAATAAATCCTCAGACTCATTAAATTAACAACTTGTCAGACTGAGACCTCTTTCAAAGCATATATCAGTAATAAAAAACAAACTTTAAACATTTTATATGTTCAACAGAAAGCTTCAATTCAAACCATCGTGTTTCGCAGTATTAGCACAGATGGGGTTATTTATATTGAGGAGAATAAATGGATAACTACAACATATTCAGAGTAAAGTTGCAAACCATGCATGTTAAGTCTGAATAATAATTGTCTGAAGCAAACAATGTCTACAAATGCACAACAGCAGCTATGAAATTTACCCTAATTCAGTAAATGTCATGTTACTAACACCATTTTAAAAAATTGTAAAATAAGCAGAACAGACCAAACAAAATTTTTACAACTTTGTTCTATGAACAACCATTCACACCAGTAGATAAAATCATTGATTGCAGCTTAAATAATAAGGAAAATCTAAATGTATAAGAAAGCATACAAGAAAATAAGAAAAATATTTATTACAGCAGGAATTTATTGTGCACATTTAGCCCAAAGTGCTTCATGAAATAATATAATTTTTAAAACCATGCGTGTTTTCAAAATGCCAGGCCAACTGTATTGATGTCACATCAAACATTTAACTCTGTGATTCTGCGGAGTCGAACAGTTGAGCTGATCTATTATTTTCATCTGTGCTGCTCCTGATGTCACGTCAAAAATACGCTCCATGAAATCGATACTAAGATATCCGTAATTAAAATCTGACTTATTTATAATTTCAAGCATAAAATCAATGCTTGAATCGTTTAGAACGCCACAGAGGGGGTTCTCAGCTCGTTCCCCCTAATTACACAACATTAAATTCATTTCTTGTTTATTGAAAAAATGATCAGGATTAATGAGCGGAAAGCATCATGTAACCAGACAAAAACAGAAGATTGTAATAAAAATGTATAATTTTAAAGCCGCCAACTTATTTAATTTCTCAGCATTGAAAAAAATTAGTAGTATTTTATATAAAAATGTGTTCAAATGCTCAACTCTTATCAAGCTTTAATGAGAAAAGTCCTTAAACACTGCATGCCTTTACCTTTAACTGTCAAATAAAATCTAAAATATCTGGGTAAAAAAGAACAATCTCATCACCTAACAAGATCTAAATGTGTGTTCATGATTCTGAGTATTTTTCAGGACACAGAGCAACATAACTGCTTCTGGTATTTATTGTAAAGGGCTGTGGTGTTGTTCTTTTTAAATTATGTGAGCATAAACAGAATATTTGGGGGGGGGGGGGGGTCCTTTCAATTTTTTTTTAAGCCTCCTAATTAATTTCTGACAGAGGAAGAAAGATAATTCAAAAAGGGAACCAAATATGTACATGTAGCTGTGTTTTATATAAATCCTTGAGGGAAATGATGGGGGCAGCCATGATCATATATCAAAGCAGCTCACCTGGTCTCTGGGTTGTATCCGAGGATATAGAAAAAGGAGTCGATGCGGGCTTTGAACTCCCGCGCAGCAAAAATGTCAGAGAAATGAGAGATGTTGCATTTCCCCCTGTAGGAGAGAAGACGAGCTCTATTAGAGAAAAACACCTACATGACAATATCAGAAGAAGCTGTAATTAAAGCTCTTTGGACGTTCATCCATTAAAAGTAACAAACAACAGCAGCAGGTATCTGCTGTCTGTCAGTGAGTCCTGACTTGTGGTGAGACATCAGGCTTTGGCTACTGAAGCCACAAACACGCCAGCTCCAACTTGTCCCCTGCTGCTGAGATGTGCAAGACAGATGCTAACAGAAAAAAAAAGAGGAATTTCAATCTTCATCCCCACCCCTCATCAAAAACATTGATCTGATGGCGCAGAGGCTCTGACCACATCTTGATACCATTTCCTGTATCCAGCACCCTTGTGTCCTACTGCACCAAAATAACAACCAGCACAGGCCTAAGGAGTTGGGGCTGCCTGGCAGAGAAACAGTTTTTTCCTCCCCTGTGAAAAAGATTAAAGGGTGCTGAGGAGAGCAGGCTTCGGAGCGCCGCGGCATTACCGCATCCCACTGGAATTCCCTCCCATTTATCTAAAGCCTGGAGAGTAAGTCAAATCAAAGGGAGCTCTGTGTAGGAGAGGTTGCAGCTAATTTTCCCTGAAATCGGTGGTTTCTGGAAGACATGGCTTTGCTGCTCGCAGATGGTTCTGGTTAAAGCGAAGGGGGACAGGAGGAGGAGGGGCAGATAGTGAGGAGCAGATGAAGAGACAGAGGCCGAATGATCGCTGATTAAACCTGCGTGCTTCTGCTGACATGAAACAAAGAGCAGCAGCACTGCAGCGCCTCAGACAGGTGCATCTTTCTGTGCGTTCCTTTGTGTGCAGCTGACTTTCACGCAGTATTATAAAGTGTTTTAATGGGAGGCATGCATCACATTTATAAATTATGTAATGCTATTCTCCGTTTTGAAATTCTGTACTTTTCCAGGCTCAATTTTGAGTTATTTTTTCATGTGGAAATACAGTATGTCTATAAATTTAATGTAATTCCCCATTTCTGTACAATGTTACAGATTCATTATCTATGTGTTAATGTAAAGGTTTTTCTCCCCTCAATTTAAGAAAAAACTGTTTTAATTTATTTTATGCCATTACACACTGCGTTCCAGGAAGAAAACGAACTGCATGCGACTGCAAGTGATTTATGAGTTTTTTAATGATATGCTGTTTTGTTTATTGATACATTAAATGTAAAATTTCCTTTATTTGCAAAGACAATTTGTTTTGTCAGAACCTTACAGATAACTAATATCCCAAAATGTAAAATTTTCACCATTTTTTTTTTTTTTTACGTGAGCTTGTATCTGCTTCTCAACCAAATAGTTACTCGCCCTTTCCTAAATGACCTTATAAACAGTAAAGACAAAATATTCCACAAAAAGAAAATTATTTCAGTTTCTTGTTTCCAAAAGTTGACCATGTTCATGGTAAATAAACCTAAACGTTCATATTTGATATAAAAGGTGCAAAATACCCATCTTGTTTAAGCAATTAAAAAAATTCAGATTAGTGTTTTCTAGAACTTCATTAAATATAAGAGTCTCCTAATTCAGTTTTTTTACATACTCAGTTTTTCTTTTTCCATACTTAACCGAGTCTAAAAAAATATTTAAAACAAAAGTTGTACATTTCAGGCCTTTTCAAGACTGTCTCAATACATTTTTACTAATTTTATTAGTTTAGGAAAAACCTTTAAAAGTGATAAACTATTACATTTGCATAGTCTTATAAATCAGTTCTCTAAAAAAATTGATTTATTGAAGCTGTTGGAAACAGGAATAATAAAGTGCTTGTTGTTGAGTAAAATTTTAATTCATCTGGATATTTCTTAAAACATTGCAGCATCTTTAGAGCTATTCAGTTTGAGTTTTAGCTCAAAATGGGGCCATTTCTTTTAAATAAAATTAGATGTTATAGCATTAACATTCCTAATATTACCGGTACTTTAATATTAACTTTGATTTAATAGTAAAATTGTTTTAGAGTAAAATATAACTTTCCCTAAATGTACTTGACTATTTTACACTATGTAAATGTTTTTTAACCACATAAAATCCAGAAGTGTTCATTGAATCTGACAGAAAACTGTCAAGCCTAAAGGACAGCAGAGGGCGCCATAAAAATTTTCTGTAAAATATGTGCTAAATAAAAAATAATAAAAAACCCATGAATAAGCCTTTTCATTTTAAATATACCATAAGTGAGTTAAACTAACCACAAATAAAATCTGATAGGTGTTGAGAGAGCTTAAAGCCTCCTCCCACTGTGAGAGTTGCTCCACAATCAGTGAAACACACTGAAAACTGATCCTGTTCCAAAAGCTCAGCTTTACTTTTATTTACAAAGTCCTACAGCGAGCGTTTGTGTACCTGAGAGCAGCAGCATGATAAGTGTCCACATAGTCTGAGATGAAGAGCTCTCGACTTCTGACCACTGGGTCTGTGATGACCAGCTCACGTCCAGAGTCTGCAGAAAGGAAAACATACACTCAATACAAATTTACCAAACAAACTGACCAAGCTTATAATTTCATTGCAAATATAACAAAAAATACATAAAACTTTGCATTTAGCTCCTTCATAAACTAATACAGTAACACAGTAGCCAGAACGTCTGCGGAGATCACAGCCTAATAAAGTCAATACAAATGTATTCCCTCGAGAGGATATAATGTCCCATTCTTAAGTGAAATTATCTCAGCAGGTGATGAGATGCATCTCCAAAAGGAAAACAAAGACTTATCTTTGGCCAAAGACCAGAGCAGTGGCCCGCTACATGGTCTGACCTCGTGAAATCAATTGAAACAATCCTGCAGCGACAGACTGCAGACAGCAGCATAATGCAGGGAACAGAAGAGGTTTGCAAAGCAGCACAACGGGAGGTTACTAGATCATCTCAATGCAAAGAAAACAGCTCAACTTCTGGTTCAGTTACAGCTGTGACAAAGTCCTATTTGTTGACCGATTACGTTTTTATTGTTGTTTTCTGTGAAGCGAACTCAGAAAAGGTGAGCCACTACAAGCAGGGAGAGGTTGTGAGTCATGAGACAGAGCACAGTGAGTTTTCCACAACGGAGTTTGAGTAACAAATAAAATCCTTCAAAGAATGTGCAGCTTTTACGAGAAAAGTACAGATTAGATTAAGGCTTCAAACGAGTTACAAAATAATCTGGAGACAGTGTTCTTGCTGCCAAACAATATAAACTTCAAGTTAACGTTTGGAACAAGATGTAAAATAGTGAAAAAACAAGTGATGAGAGATTAATGATAAACGTGACAAATTAATTATCATTTTTGGAACACTGAGCTTAAAAGATAACATACGGTGCTGAGAGAACGTCTCGAGTTATCCCTCATGACTTTACACTGTGCTTCCAGGCAGCCAGAGTTTCTTGTAATCTTTTAAAGTAATCTTGATTAATAGTTCTCCCGTCGCCCTGAAGGTATTTTACAGGTTTTCTTTGGACTTTGGCAACTTTTTTCAACCAATATATTTTTTGTTTGTTTGTTTGTTACGCTGCTTGTGTCTAAAAAATGAATCATTAAGGCATAAAAAGATTTCTGAGCTCAAAAGATGAACCAGTGTTATGTCAGAACATACAATACCAGATTTATTTATAGAGCACTTTAAACATCCACAAGACCCAAGTACTCAACATAGCAGAAAATTAAGCTAAATAAATAAATAAATAATAATTTAAACTGGGTCTTTAGGCACTTAATACTATCGTATTTTCCACGGTACACGTCGCATCGCCCTATAAGTCGCATCAGTCCAAATATGTCTAATAAAGTGGAAAATTTCATAAATGTATTGCATCTATTATGCGTCACTGCTGACAACCTGGAAATGTGGGCCGGTGTTGTGCCAAAAATCGATTGGCTGCCAAATGGTGGCCGCAGGAGCATGCACGGGAGGACTTTAACAAGATTAACACTTAAAAACAATTAAATGTTTGCTCACAATTATAGTAAAGATGTGTCTCAGGCTAACTTTTCCTTAATAAATCCACTTTGATGGTCAAATCAGCTGTATTGCAAAAGCCGATAGGCGGAAGTAGGAACACGCAGAGGGGCGAGTTGCCGAGCATTTCTTTGAAATTTAACAAGATAAGCACCCAAAACAATTATTTGTTTGCTTGACAGGATAGTAAAGGTGTGTCTCAGTTGAACTTTTACTTACTAAATGCACTTTAATGGTTAAATTAGCTGCATTTCGTCGTGGCGGCGCAGCGAAATGAAGCTGATTTGACGATTGCTTCATGCGGTCAGAACAAAGGTAGCAGGCTATGGCAAGCCAATTGTGTCATTAATAGCCACTTTTACCTATTACATGATACAACAGCATGCCATACTACTCGAGTGCCATACTACTGAAAATGGTAGTGTTCATTTTTTTTCAGTCAGAATGAATGAAAATGGTCATGTCTCAGCCAAAAGTTGGTTTATAAATATGGGGGAAAAAATCCATAAATAAGTTGCTTTGGCGCATAAGTCGCAGGGCATGCAAATTATGCACACACACACACACACGCCTAATTTGACAGAGCTTCTACACCATTACACTCCATCTCAGTCACCCAGGTCCTCTGACTAGCTAGTCATTCCCAAGAGTAAGAGGAAGCATGATGATTGATGGATGATTGATGGATGATGATGGATGATGGATGATGGATGATGATGATGATGATCTTCTTCTCAGCCTCTCAGTTTACATTCTTTACCATGAGGCTGAAGGATAAGCTCCACCCACAACGGATCAGACGCAAACACAGCCCAACTCAGGACAAACCACCTGATCTGACCCTGAATCTGCAGGAGAACCAGGTACACACAGTACACACATGGTACAGGTGGTACACACAGTACATACTATAAACATAGTACATACACAGTATATACAGTACACATGGGACACACGGTACACACACAGCACACATTACACACGGTACACGTAGTACACACAATACACACACTACACATGGTACACACAATACACACAGTACACACAGTACACACACGGTACACATAGTACACATGGTACACACAGCACACACACTGAGTGAGACGGTGTACACAAAACATTTATGAGGACAACATTGAGACATTACTGTCTTTTTGTCTTTGGCACCAATAAAGTAACCCATCGCTTTTTGTGGGCGGAGCCTGGTCTCTGCTAGATTATTGCAATTTGTGTGTGTGTGTTTGTGTTATGAGTCGGTAGGTGTGTTAGTGGACCAGCAGCGTGCCGTTGTCAGCTCTCTGCAGTACTTCAAAGCTCTGGTGGACAGACTGGGACTTGACAGACCTGGTGTGGACAAAATGGTACTGGACCAGTCCGTGGTGGGTGGCTTGCTGGGTGGGGCATCTGGTGGAATCCTGGAGGCGGTCCAGACTCTGGTTCAGCTCGAGCCACGTTTTCTCAACAGGTAGAGTCCACCTGCTGGTCTCTAGACATCAGAAAGTGTTATGTCCTTAACACGTCTGTCCTCCCTGCAGTAAGACCATCTCTGCCTGTCTCATTCGTCTCTACCGCTCTGTGGCTCAGCTGATTCACTGGGCTAATCTGGTGATGCTGCAGGGCGTCGTCCATGACAAAGAGGAGTCCAAGGAGAGCGTTACCACAGTGATCAGGGCTGTGCTGAATGGCACCAAGGTGAGGACAGGCGTCTCATATTGTTTCTGTCCTCTGGTCCATCATTTGCTGTCTCATGGACCAGTTCTGTTTCATCTGGTTTATCTTCTGAGTCTTTCCTGTCCCCTATTGATTCTTGTCCATCAGGAACTGGTTCGATTGGTTGCTGAGAGACAAGACAGCTCCACCCCTTTGTCTCCTGTCTACTCTCAGTCAGAAGACTTTTTTGAGCCTAAGACATCAGACAGTGCATCAACCTGCACAAGTCCTTCAGAGGAAGGAGAGGTTCCAAAGACGGCGAGACAGGAGAAGGCGTACCATGTAGGAGCACCACCCAAACCGCCGATGCTTGTCCCAGAACTCCCCCAACTCGTACCCAAGTGAGTCCAGACTTTGAGCTGACTGACTATTGGACGGGATTCTGCACGTAAAAATGTCTGAGTGATTATTGGTACAGATCAGTGTTGTCCAGAAAAACCAGCCGTTAGAGAGCACAAACCAGTGGATCTCTGGTTCTGGTAAAACAGTGTAAATGGTGACGGTTGTGTGAGGAAGGGCATCGGACGTAAAACACTTTTGCCAAAACCATAATGTAAGTTCATCAAGTGAAACCGTAACACATCAGTTGAGGCCCGGGTTAACAACGACCGCCACCGGTGCTGTTGACAAACAGGGTGAATTGTGCTACTGTTAGTTGAAGACCACGAGGAGGGAAACGTGTCAGGAGACAGAGGGAGAGGAGGAAAGTGAAGAATGTAGGACTGAGGGTTGCA
>JARVLU010000103.1:22095148-22108890 GCA_031762415.1 Simpsonichthys santanae | reverse complement strand
AAAACGAAAAAAAGATGAAATGCTGCAAAAAAAAGTCCGCGAGGGTTGATGACGTCACTGGGGGCGACGGCCGTATATGCAAAACGCCGTAAACCAAGTCCGCCGTAAACCGGGGACCACTTGTATTTACTTTCACTATTACTCTGCATTTGATGTGAAACACCGAGCTGTCTTTGTACCATTTAAATTAAGAGGCCTTGTTACTTTAAAAGAAAAAAAAAATCTTAAAATCATTCATTTTTTTCTGCAGCTAATGGGATCAGAAACATTTAGCAGCATGTCAGATAAGGCTTCGAATACAGACGATAACAGGATAACAGTTTGAGCAAGAAGCCTTTAGATACTGTAGAAGGCATAAGACATTTGAGAAATTGTTTAAAAAATATAGTCTTAGGGGAAGGCTGCATATTTTAAATCTTTGTCATTAAAGATAGTGGTTCGGCTAATTTGACTGCAAGCTTAATAAGGCAGACTTGCCTCCCTTTGCTCTGTACACAAGTGTTAAGCGCCTGCTGGAACAAAGGCAGCTCTGTTCACAAACACAACACAGCCAAACTGTTAAGTACATTCCTATAAAGAGAGGAACAAAGAGCATTTGAGCGTGGCAGGAGGAGAAATGAATACAGCTACTGAGGGGATAGCACAGCTCGGCCCGGCCCCTTTGATGGCAGGAAATGTCTTTACCATCGCGGATAGCGTTTATGCTGCTTTGTAGCACACATTTAGGATCGAGGCAACAATAAAACAAACAGACTGCACTGTGGAGTCTCTGTTGTAATCACGTTTGGGAGAGATTAAAGCTGAGAAGGAAAGTGAGTGACTATGAGGTGTGCGTAGAGAAACATCAGGCAAATGATAAGAAATTTCACTGTTTCCGGCACACACACACACACACAGCTGAGGAAGAATAAAGCGTGCTATGTTTTGTGTGTGGATGCGAGGCACAAAGGGAAGCACAAACGTCTATCCGCAGAATAAATGAAGTGTGTGCACAAGTGTGGTGAAGCGCCACAAGCACTGGCAGCTGTGGCTCGCACAGTCCATCCACTGGCAGTGACAGACAGGCAAAAACAATTTAGACTCGCCCATCAAAGCAACACTGGCCACAGCGGGCGGAAATATGACGCACCAAATGGAGAATACATAATCCTCCTGAGAGAAAACCAGAGTAGATTTATTATTGAGAAAATAAGAAAACAAAATCTAAATCTGGTCATTTTTATAGTACACACCATCAAAAACAATCATCCTTTTGTGTTAGACAATAAAAGACCATGCTCAGTCAATCTCTGGGTGTAATTGTGCATTCTGATTAAAAGGATTTTAAAAAATCCTTCAAGTCTTCAACAGAGAGGAAAAGGTTTGAACTGTGAGCATTCAAAATCATTTTTATTAGTTAAGGAGCATCTCCAGCATCTAAACCTTGATGACAACTTTGTTAAGATCACTTGCTCTTTGGTTTCCAGGTTTGGAAAAGGGGTTTCTTGTTCATATAAACAAGCCAATTTATTCCTAAGAAATGGGATAGGAGAGAACCTTAAACAGAGAAATAGTTCTTTTTCATGATCAAAGCTTGAGCACATGTGCACCAGTTGTCTTGCATTAAATCAACAAGCATTCAGAGATGGAGGATAGATAGGGTTAGCTGTGAGTCAAGCTGCAACACATGTACAAAATGTCAGAGGGTCTGTATAAGATTGCAGTGGTGCTGGGGGTTGGAGGGGGGGCTGTAGATGGCAGACTGTGGGATGTTGCTGTTGTTTTAAAGGCTGTGTGAGGCAACGTGTTCAAGGTAGAGTGTAGACATTCCTTAGACCTCGCAGCAATCCCTGAAATTTCCTTTTCTGCTGTCTGCTCCTCTCTTTGACCGATGCCCTTCTTCCTTCTTTCCTTCCTTTTGCTCTCCCTATTGGCAAGAGTTAATTTGCACCATGTGTTCTTTAATGGGGAAAGAGTTAGAAAAAAATAAGGCCCTGGTGGAAGCGTGTGAACTCGATACCACTGTAAATCTCCACTTCCACCATGTTACAGCCTCCACCCCTCCTCCTCCTCCTCTCCTGCTCTCTCTCTCTCATTCGTATTTTATTGGCTTGTCACACATTGGACAAGCTGGAAATTACACTGAGCTGAGCTGAGAACCAGAAGCATGCCAGATATCTACTTCAGCTTGGAGAGAAAGAGAGAAGTAAAGGCAAAGGTGGACTAGGGGAAAAATATGGGACAGGAGAAAAGCAGTAATGTAACGTGGAAGAAAAAGACTGGGAGGTGGGTTAAAATTAGACTTCCATTTTCAGAGCAGAGGGCAATCCAATTAAAGCCTCACCAGTTCACACTAATGTGTTCAGTGTCTGGTTTCTACATTCAGTCCTGGGTGACCAGAAAGACACAAATTTTATTTTCAATATGAAAGTCAATGAAGCTATTGAGACAGTGAAAATTAAACTGATGAAAACAATGAGTAAGAAAATAAGTAGGAGGTGCTTTTTGTTAGAAATTTCAGTCCCAGTAGTTACAGGACACAATAGGCATTAGCTTTCTTTAAAAGGACCTTAAAACTTATAATTTATAATTAAACTATGACAAAGAAGTTAACATTTCAGGAGGAAGACCTGGCTAGCTAATTTAGCCAGGCTTGTTATAATTTTTTTTTACATACATGATCAAAATGCTGAGAGCATCATATCAACTTGGATTTTTTATTATTATTTTTTGGCGACTTGCATATATTTTTTTTTTTCCTCCTGTAAAAACCAGCGCCAAAAAAGACATCAGGATCTGCTTAGACCCCTAAATTTAAGGACTGTTTAATGCCAAGAAAGTAAAATGAAAAACATTAGATACAGATGGATTTTGACATCTGAGCTGAACAACATGCAGTGATTGTATTTTTCTGCAAGGGCGCTGTTGTCATTTGCCACTTACAGACGAGATGACAAAACATGAATTGAATGTAAGCCATGCAGCCAAGATGGTGAAAGTAAACTAATGAAAATCCAAAAGGTGAAAAGCAACCAAAAGGCTTTTCTGATGAATAATTTAGCGACAGACAAGGAGGTGGCTATTGATTGAGCTGTTAAAGAGCCTCATAAAAAATGATGTGACCGCTGGCGAGGTCACTTTAGCCCGACCAGCCCCCCCTGTCCCGAGGCTGCATACCCCCCCCCCCCCCATCCGAGAAAGTACTCATCGCTAATAAAACCATACATAAAACCTTGTTTTGATTTCAGTTTGCATATTCTCATCTATGGTATTCTACCAAAAAGAAAATGATAATCAAAGTGCCTAAACAACTAATTTACAGCAGCATTTAGCTGAAGCAATGGATGGGGGAGGAAAAAAAGTGTTAATAGGCTTAAAGGACGCACAAAGGAAATGATAGAAATAAACTATGAGAAGGATTAGGCAGATTTTACCACTAGGGTGGCTGAATGCTACTGTCTCTCAGAAACCGAAATACACTAGCTCAACCTTTGCCATTTTATTGCTTTATTTACTCATCACTGTGCACGTAAAGACAATCAATCTTACCTACCGCCTCGAAGACACAAAGCTCTGTAGCTGTCTGAGAGATGCATGCTCGTCTCCATTTAATCTGAGAAATGCACCAAGCGTGCAAACTGACACCAGATAGGAGTATTATTTTCTCATGTCACCAACTATGACTAACTAAACGCTTGCTGCTGGTGTGTGACCCTAAAATTTCAGTTAATGGTCTAATATTACAGAGAAAAAGGCTTTATCTTAAAGAAAGTTCAAATGTGTATAGACAGGGGAAGGTTAGAGAAAACTCACCAAGGAGCATATACCAAGCAGTCATAATGAGGGACAGTCTCTCCCAAAAAAACTACTGTGACATGAAGAAACTGCTAAGATGAAAGGGTTTGCCAAAAAAACAGTTCAAGCCATTAGCTCAGTTTAATTGAAATATATATTTGTATGTCTTTTTCTGCTCAAGCCTACAGCAGTTAAAAAGAATCCATTTGACCACACTTTCACTTGTGTTGTCCACTCGTAGGTTAAGTGACAATAAAAAGCCATTCAGAGTTTAGTAGCTGTTGTACTGCAGTTTTATTGCTTTAAGGCTGCTGCTCAATGGGATACACGACGAGCAGAATGCTTCAATCAAGCAGCTTGCACTAGGCTTGCCTGGTCAGTTGTGTCTATAGTAGTCTACATGCCCTTGTCAAAGCTGCTTCCTCACACAGTATAGGGGAAAACGGACACTTAAGACAACCCCACACACAATAAAGAAAGCAGAGACCTCCACATGTTCATGCCTGTGAAATGTACCAACTCGCTCACAGCAGTGGAGTGGACTGTGGATTGAGAGGAGGCGAGTGCAGATGCACACAAACACGCACACGCATACACAAAATTGCCCCCTAATGACTGTAGCGCCCCTCTCACAGGAGATGGCAGCGGCTGCCGCTCTACTCGATAAATATTAACAAGAAGTGCGACTGATGGTAGTGCTCACTGATCCATAATTGCATTTCAAATGTTCAGTCGGGGCGGGGTGGAGGCTGGTCACGAAGGGAGAAACAGGAAGATAAAGCGAGGAAACTCGGGCTTCTAAGCTTTGAAGAGAGGCAAGCCACGACTGTTTAAATCAACCATCTACCATCATCCATTACACCAACGAGAGATGCTTTGTAGGAGTTGCACAGCTTGAGCGTTACACTGCTGCATTGTCTCTTCCACTGACTCGCTGCAGCAGGCATCACAGACCACTGACACTGTCGCTTTAAATAAAGGAAGAAACCTGAGGACGAATGAGTGGCAGGCAAGTACATCATCTACAGCAGATGTACACCAACGGATCCCCCCCCCCCCCTTTCTATTGATCTAAATGTGCGATAGCAGCAAGATAATTAGCTTGTGGATCTCATTGTTAAGCTAATTCTCAGCACTTTGGATTCCATTAGGCCTGTAAGTCACCGTCCGCCGAAAAACTAATAGCTGCTCGTGTTAAGAATGCATATTTATGCACATATATTTGCATCTTCATCAAACATTTTTAATTATAGGCCTTGAATAGGAGACATTTTCGCAGCAGAATAAAAAGCTCCAGCTCAAACAATAACATATGAAAAACATGATTAAAATTTGGGTGCACGTGTGTACAAAGCAACTAAGTGTTTTCATAGCTACAAACACAAACATACCAGTATATTTAAAACACATTTACACATATACTGTAGTGAAACTGTGAATATGCTCTCATTGCAAAATGAGAAGCATGGAAATCATCACATGTATTAAACTCAACTTTAGAAGATTTTAAATTTACACCAGTAATTGAAGATCGAATGGGATTTTAAGAACATTTGCAAAATGACTGGTTGGTAGTAACATCTGGATTATTTTTTGTAATTGGAACTAAAACTTGACATATATTGTTTATTATAAGATTATAATCACATACATGAAACAAATTATAATATTAGAGTCCATTTAAAAATGCCTCACAAAAATAAATAGGTAAAAATAAAACTGGCATACCGGTAAAACTTTAGAAATAACTTTATACCATTGCTGTTTTATTTGGTCAGTGTTTCCCCTACCATTATACAAGCGGGGTGCCCCATCTCGTCAACAGAACTGAGCACCCTGCCTACTAAACTGAACTTGCCCACCACCCCCCACCCAGCACTGACATAGCACTAAGCTAGCAGCACAAAATAAAGGTTCTCTAGCTAAAAAGCTAAAGGTGCCTCTTCCCTCATGCTGAAAGCCCCCCGGCCCTGCCCAAAAACTGTTGGTACAAGCTTCGCTCAGACATGTCCCCATCCCTCCCAATCAACAACAATTATGGATGAGATGAGCACCCCGCCATGGCAAGTTAACTAGAGGAAACACTGTTGGTGTATTTAAATTAAAAGAGTAAACATAATTGAAGACAATGCCTCAAAATAAATAGGCAAATAAACACTTGTATTTTTAAATAAATCTGCTACAGCAAATATTCTTAATTCAATAAACCAACAGACATCACCCAGAAGTGGGTACGTTTCTAGCAAACGTTTTCTTTGCGACACAATTTTTGTTTCAAGACATCTCACAAATTAAATTGCCTTACATTCAATTACCTCTAATCTCACACACACACACATGCACGAACGCACGCACGCACGCACACACGCACACACACACACACACACACACACACACACAAAAAGGCATAAATGAACACGCTATTTAAATGAGCAAACACATCATCATGACAGATTTGAAGCAGATACATGCTCCAAAATGACTGCTTTTCACAAATCTGACTAAAATCCACAACATAAATTACATAAGTTCTGGATTTTAAATGTGCATTGGAGACGAACAACATCTCTAAATATAAATAGCCAAACGTTGTACACTATGACAAATATCCTTCACCTGCTTAAACTGATCAGACCTGCAGCATATTAGATGGACGCCTGATAGGTTAATTGTGTTGTGTGTGTGTCTAATTAATTGTCCAGAAGCAGGAAGATCCTGTGGTGGAGATTTGTGTGTGAACGTGTAAAGACTACCAGTGGCAAAGAGAATGTGTGTGGGTGTGTGATGGTGTACAGAGCTCCTCAATCCCTTGTTCCCAGAGGGAGAAATGCTGCAATCAGTCCATTAGTAAAAGAGGGAGTGAGACAGGGAGAGAAGGATGTGGGGGAAGAAAGGGCGGCGAAGGAGGACTGAACACAACCGACTTGGCCAATAACAGCAAATGAGGTTAGTTATAAGCAGAGGGGGAGGCAGGAGGGTCAATGAGCGTTGAGGACATGGACACAATGACTTGAACACAGGATGGGAGGAGGGAGATAGGTGAGTGACAGCAGATAAAGAGGAGAGGGGACGAGGGGGGAATGATGTGTAGAGACAGATGGATGAGAGCGAGAGAAATGGAGACAGAGGAGACAACTAAGGAAAGAAAAGCAAGATTGATTGGGGAAGTCAGGGTCAGTGGAAAGATATGGCCACAGACTGTTGAGTTCATAGTTGCTTCATTGTCTCTGTGTTCTCAACAAGCCATTCACACATTTCTTTGGGTGTGTTATCTGTTCAGAGTAAATATGCAATACTTTAAATAAATAAAATATCACAATTATATGTAATGCAACCAGAATATAAAGATGACAAACGACAGTGGCACATGCATGCACTTCTGCTGTTTTAATCTCATCAAATATGGATTGATAACAAATTACAAAACTATCTCAATAACAATAAACCAAAATGGCTCTAGTGGGAAAAACACACTGAACTACAGATAGCCTGTAATTTACTTGTTAGATCAAAGAGAGACTCAAATACATATCTTTATTACGATTCTGTGTGTATATTTGACAGCTTACTATAAAATTGAACAATTACTTTTTATTAAAATTACAACACTCTTTCCAATAGTTTCTTTTAAATAACTGAGCTGCTGTGTTTAAAGTATTTGTATGACTAGCATAATAATGATAACTAGAAAGTTCCTGCCTAGAGAAACTTTGACCAGGCCTGCCACGTGGTGGTTATTTTAAAATTATGATTTGACAGTACTGTGTCCGAGTTTGTTCTCAGCTACCACCACACCAAACTTCAGCTCAAAATTGCAAAATATCAATGGGTTAAAGTCATTTATTTCTTTAAGGCTATGGTGGCCATCTTGGATTTTTGATTTGAATTCAGTATGTGATGAGGACCGTTCTCAGCTACCAAGTTTCAGCCCTGTGTGTAAAAACAGCTGAGTTAAAGCTGTTTTAGATAAATTTAGCTTTGGCAACCTTCTTGAATTTATTTTTATGCATTATTTATTTATTGGGCATTGCTCTCAGCTATGACCACACCAAATGTCAGCCTGATCTCTCTAAAAATGGCCTATTTACCTTATTTTCTTTTTTTTTTTTAGCTCATGCGGCCATCTTGGATGTTTGATTTGCAACCAAAGTCTATGAAAAATAACTACAGGTAATAAAAATGGTGTCTTTGGTTGCTAATTACGTTGCCATGGTAACTTGAAATGCCAATAAAAGTAACATCACACATCACGGTGCCGAGCCGGTGGTTTTGATATAACATTTGTGGGGGTACACATTTGGGCCGCATTAAAGTTGACGGAAGAGTAAGATATAAAGTTAAGAAACCCTTGTCAGGTGGATAATAATAGGTGGCTGCCTTACTAGGCATGTAGTCCCCAATAAACTATCACCCCACCTTTAAGTTTTAGTAAAAGGGCATGACAGAAACTGAATACAGTGGAGGCAGTTTATCAAAAACAAGAATCTGCTCCTTTAGTTTTTATTTAAAACAGTTTTAATAATGGCCTTCCAGTGGTCATTTCTGTATCTGGGCAGACACGTTTAGCAGGAAGACAGGAGGCTGAAATCTATAAGACTGGATCAATATGTCACAGAGGTTGTCGTGGGCACCACAGCTGCCACTGTTGAGTAAACAAGCTAGGGAGAATGATTGTCCTCCGAGTCAAGAATGACCCAAGTCATGATGTTGAATTGATTTTGTTCTCCTTTTTTTTGTTTTGTTTTGCATGCCTTATTGCTGGAAGTGTGAGTTTGTGTATGAGACCAAATCATTGGAGCGTGGCTGGGCTCAGAATTCCTCCAATGTAGAGAAGACGCACAAAAAATGCAGAAAGAAAAAACAAACAGGCAGGCTTCGGTTCTTTCTCCTATCCACACACAAGAGATTGATGGCAGCATTCAGGTTTTCTCCACGCCACTAATTGGATTCACAGGTCATTAGATAAAGTAGACAATTGAGACTGCTCCAGCTTAAAGACTAGGGCACGTACGTAGACAAGAAAATGGAGAAGGGTGCAAGAGGGGCAATATTGATGAGGTTGTTGGGTTCAGGACCAATAAAAATTTCCTCCCCTGTACTGCGCCTCCAAAGCTCTATTACACCCCATATAGAGGGGGTGTGATCAATAATTCGTGTGGCAAGAACAGGTGGGGGTTGGAGGAAGAGGTGAGAAAAGATGAGAAATAAAAAGAATAATGTGCGGTTTCATTACATGAATCACAAGTTGCCCTTTGCAGCTCCTTTTTAATATATCACTGCGCAAGATGACACCAGTCATTATGTCTGCAAACACTTATTTCTATTCCAAAGGGGCCAAATACACCAAGCTGCAAGTCCGCTGTCTGAAACATCTACAAACATCTTTGTCTTTTTTTGTGTTCAACACACTGTCAGATCAGTCAGCTCCCCACTTTTCAGCCAGTTTAATATATTAAATGAACACGGGGACTGTCAACAGGAAATATCACTTTGATGAACTTACTGCAGTGAATGAACAGAACAGTTTAATGTGAGACTTGTAGTGTTTTAATGTACAAAACTTGCTCAGGAAAAGGTATTCATATTAAACAAAAAACTATTGTTTAAACAAATCACATGTTTGAGTTTGAAAATATTAAAACAAATGTATAAATGTAATCATTTCTTGATTCCTTGTCTATCCTGATCCACTAAGTTATGGCCTCCTATAAAAGCAGTGTGTTCGTGTTCCCCACATTCTGGCAGCTTAAAGAGAGACAGCAGAAGATCGCCACCGGTTCTTGATGTTGGTTTGGCATATGAGAACCCTTAAACACACGTCTGTAATTAAGTTTGGACTGTGGGGTGGCATCACAGACTTGAACTGAGACAGCTAACATGTGAATCTACAACACTAATGCCAATATTTTACGCTAGACTACTAAAGATTAGGAGTATTCACTGCAGCCAGCACAGTAGCAGGCTTTTATGATTTGCTGCTCTGTGACAAAGTGAGCTCAATAAAAAAAAAACACTGTCCGTGTTTAGAAAGCCAGCGGGGCTTGTTGTTTTAACATTAGAAGACAAGGGTGCAGTCTGCTCATACACATACAAGCATGCAGATGGCTGGTCATTAATTACAGATGGACTGGGGGAGGGAGTAACAGAGACACAAACGCAGAGAGCCAAAGAGAGAGGCCAGCTAATGCAGCTAGTTTCCTATCGTTCTCCCTGGACAATCACCTCTGTCGGCCCCACGCCTCACTGAGCACGCTTAAACACAGCGAAGGTGTGGGGCTTTTTCATGTGGGACTGCATCTTCAAGAAGAAGAAAAAAGATTTTTGCCACCCTCAGCATCCTCTAGCTGAAATCCGATTAAAACCTCACTGCTGTAGGGCACGACAGAACGGCCTACAGCTCACCTTAAAACCCCAACAACTGCCCCTCACGCACAAAAGGATTTACACACACACAAACACACATTAGTATGCATGATCGCTTGTGCATACACAAACAAACATTATGTTACCGTTTCACCTTTTGAAAAAGCTGTTTAGGTGACAACGGAGCCGACTGTGGCTTTTGGCAGCAATTAGTTTGGCCCTGGGGCTTAGACGCAACCTAGTAAGTGTTTTGTGCTGTGATTAAACAGCCAATCTCTTTCAAGACAGACAATTCTCACAACAGCTTAGCTGCACCTTCATTTGGCAACATGAACATTATCAGTTACTTATTCCAGTCGTTTTTTTAGCCATTAAAAAGACACTTACATTGCTCAAACCTCAACCAAAAATATGTTGAAACCTACACAAAAGACAAATTAAAAACTGAAATATTCAAAAATAAGACTTACTTGACTCTGAACCAAACATTTTATCAGTTAGGAATCAAGCACGTAAAACTAAAATAAAGCGATCAATGCCAATAGAATCAAAACAGCTAGCTGAGATCATTCTGTGCAATAATTGAAAAAACATATTGTGCGTGCATGTGGCCATGAAATGACTGTGATTCATGTGTGGTGTGTCATTCAGCTGTCGTGAAGCAAAATATCTGGATCGCTCAAACCATGAAGCTGCATCCCTTTTCATCTACAGAAACAAAGACAAATCTGTTGTGGTGAACTCCAGAGCAACTTCCCCTTCACAAATGTGGAGAATGCGGTGTGAGAAAAATCAATTAGTGTGTATGTGTGTGTCTGTGATACAATTTAAGTGTCCTGTTGCTCGGGAAAAACAAGCACCTTCTCACTAAACTGACTGAGCCTGATGCTGATGAATCAGCCATTCTCACAGCAAATTAAAAACTAATTTGTTTTTTTTAGTCAGGGAAAGAGGTAATTTAGTCACATTATGTTGTAAACAAAATCAATTGAAAACTGGTGAGGATTCCTTTCATTAAATCAATTCAGGGCATCTACAAACATCTATATTTTCATTACAAGCATTATTACATGACAGTGGACTGCGCGAGCAGGAAATATATAACTCAGACTCTCGGAGGGATTTTTTAGACAAGTTGAGATTCGCATGCAGCTCTAGTACTTTAATTCTTGATTTTTCTTTATTGGGGGAACTGCAGAGCATTGTTCATGTTGGGGCTGAACCGGCTCGCACAGAGTCTTGGACAAGCACGGCAACAAAGCAACATGAGAAAATAACAGTACACAGCTACAATTTTACTCACCAGCTTGAAATCCTGAATGCTACAAATGAAGTACGGAGTATTGGGCCGCCGACTCTCTATGTACACACAATCTGTAAGTGAGAAAAAAAGGAGGAGGATTTTAGAGATGATTTTTCACACTTATCAGAGCGTTCATGGTTTTAAGCAGCCACACAGTGTCATATTTTTGTGTTGTTACTTCAGCTGAAAAGACTTTTTTTTTTCTCCTTGAGTCAAATTCAATTGGAATGCGAGTAATAGGATTAAAGACTTTTGGAGCACTACAAGGTTGCCTTTCCAAAGCAAACATTATGCCCAAGGGGAATTATGTTATTGTTCCACTCCATTTACACACCAGTGAGTGATACTGGCTTTAACCTCATCCTGTCTCTGACTCTTCACTGAAGGGTCAAAACCACAGAGTCCATGATGGAGAGACCAAACCTGCAAAGACGCTTCGGTATATTTTAAAACTCATTGTCTGCAAAACAGTTTCACTCACATTTTTAATCAACGCTTTTCATTTTAAATGGTAATGTTAAATTTGTGGGTGTATTACCTTTTATATTCTCTTTGTTTGGTTGTGCTTATAGAGATGAAAATGTGATGCAGTTCAACCATATTCATATAAAACAGTTTGTTTTTTTCCCCCAAAGGTTGCTAGGGCTGGACAATAATTCGACATTGATATACATCACAATACTGTATTGTATACTTTTTTATTCAATAACGGTGATATGAGTTTTAAGCACATTTTGATATTTCGATATAAATTACGCTATGATTACAGCATTTCATTGACAATTCTTTTTCTGTTCGGGTTGAAGCGGCCGCTTCAGTTTCAACCCGAACCGAAAAAGCCGCGACACAACTACCGGTACGTAAGCGTGTGGTGACGTACACCTCGAGACCAGAAGGAGTCAGCAGTAGCAGGCTAGTTTAGGCTAAGCTCCAACAAGTTAAGTTTTTGCTTCAAAATGAGTGTCCATGACCGTCAGATTGTGTCTGAACAAGCTTTCACAAGCAAAGAGAAAACTGATGACATAACTGATGAGAGAAAAGACTAATTTGGCCGTGTAGAAGTGTTTCTGCAATCTAAGATCCGATAAACTGCAAGTTTCAGTGTGCTGCAAAATGTGCTGCAGATGTTTGTTGCATGGGTTGCGTTGTTGTTTAAAGTTAAAACTATACTGACAAAGTTGAGAGTTTTATATTTAGCTGATGGTGATTTCAAATTTATTTGAAAGCTAAATACAAATAAAAGGTGAACATTAATTTATTTGTACAGTTTGTACAGTTTTCCTGATGCTTTTATATTGTTTATATCGATATTGGAATTATATTGTTATCAACCAAAATTAAGAAATATATCACGATAAAAGTTTTGGCCATATCGTCCAGCCCTAGTTGATGCTAACAGCAAACAAAGTTAGTAAATAATTATTTGGACTTAATAATAATTTTAAAGTCAATATTTTTGCATTCATAAAAATTGTTTGATTGCTTTTGTCAAATTTTTTAAATCCATGAACAGTTATTTGCAGCAGCGTTTATAAACAAAGACTAGAAATATTAAATAATCGTATTAAAATCAAGAAAAAACTAAGAATGGCCTCAGTGGCTTTATAATGCTACTTTGAATCAATTACCACTTTGTGGTTTTTAGTCTGGCAAGGGCTTGGTGTGACTTTGAAACCAGTTTTTCATGCCAAGAGCAAGATATTTGGTTGGTGACTGGAAAAGAGCTGGTGCAAAACTAAACACCGGCTCTGAATAAACATGGGCACCGTCCTAGTCAAACAATACTGCACTGAACTGTAACGTTAGAACTGGATGAAATAATAACTTAATTTTTTATAACTTTTTTTTTTATAGTGGGGAGAATATATCTTGCTACTTTATCATTTGTCCAATTAGCTTTAAATGAGCTTGAGTGGAAAAAAAAAAACCCTCAGCGGTCCACCCTCCCGTCTCTCATTCATTTTTAAAATGCTGCTTAATGATGTCAGCAGCAGCCCTGTAACATTATGTGAGAAGTGGAGGCTGTGGCGCTGTGTTGTTAAATTGAATGTGACTGGTGGTATGGCCAGGTCGTGAACTCTCATCTCCTTAACAAAAACATTCACGCTGCAGAAGACAAAAACACACAGCCACTTCTGTGGAGAAGAAAAAGAGGAGGAGGGAGGGGAAATGGCTAATGGTTCCTGCTAAGCCTGGCAAGCACTTTCCAGACACAGACAGGTAATAGACTTGTAAAAAAAAAAAAAAATATATATATATATATATACAGTATATATATATATATATATATATATATATATAT
>JARVLU010000103.1:22072578-22083660 GCA_031762415.1 Simpsonichthys santanae | reverse complement strand
CAAGTATTACTGTCTGAAAAGACAAACTGCAGATTTGCTGAGGTTAACAACAGCAATCAATACTTTCTTTTTGTAATCAAGTCTAATCAAATGTTTTCTTTGTCTGTGTGTCTAAAGCTTCTTTAAGGCATGGACATATGAAATATCCCATGTGCTCCATGTGGTCTAAGCCTCTACTCCATCTCTAAAAGAAGACTAAATCCCCTTCTACCCTCTATTTGTGGGCTCAACATGAGAGCTTGAAATGACCCCGAGGCGGCTGCTCCGCAATCCAAGACGTCCATTATCTACAAGGTTTGTGAGCAGTGCTTCATTTTGAAGCCTAATACCAGCTACTTGAAGACACACGAGTTTCCCATGTTTCTTTTACTGGAGCAAAGCTGTCTATTTCATCAGCACTGACTGCTTCACAAGGCATCATGCTTTGACACGGCTCCCGAGGGAAAAGCCAGGGCTGTCCACTGTCACCCATTTCCTTTCTTCTAAATGAGACACTTTTAAGAATGTAATCGTGAGCGAGCCAGTAAAGGACCTCTCCCAATGTGTCATTGATAACAGAAGCTGGAGAATGTGAGGTATGTGGCAGCAGGCAGTGCTATCGTGAATGTGGCTCATAATTGAGTTACCCTGTAGATCTGCGAGAAGCTATTTTACACTATGAATAAAGGACCAGATTCAAAAGGATTTTTCAGTGTCTTTCACATCTGGCGAAGCACTGACAATTCAATTTTTTGCTGTATTACGCAGCTGAAATGGAAATTTACCCTGCGGTAAAGCTGGGGTCAGAAGAGGTATAAATACACATCGGGGACACGTTCAAGGCTGGTTTGTACTAGAGAAGATCTGTATCATGTATATGTATTTAAACATTTATCTTTATAAAACAGAACAGAGCTCGAGTGAGGGAAAGAGGATGAGTTACATAAAATTTTCTCAATCAGATGTAAGCAGCAGAAAGATTTACTAGGAGAGAAAAAATAATCTGTGATTTTCTCCCCTCTTTTCCTGTTGAAAAGACTCTTGAGATTTTAATATCTAAGCACTCAATCATGTACCACTTTCACTGATATTCTGCAATCAAATATCCCCACTCTTCCTTTGCAATCTGCCTATCAGCTTAACAAGCCTATCCATCAGTTCGGCTTCAACTGGTAGTCTAAATGAGTGTGAGAGGGGAGGAAATGTATTCATACAGCTGCCCTACATCCTCCAGCTACACTAATCACTATGCCACACAGAGAGACGTGCCAGCACAGAGGAAAAACTAACATAAATAGATTAGAGTGACAGATAAGAAAGCTCTGAGGTTTCAGAATGACAGAACAGGCCAGCAGGAGCAACGAAGGATGCCTTTAAGAACAGCTTGCAAAATAAAACAAAGCCACTGGATTGGTGCACAAAACACTTTCTCTGCCTAGATTAATAAGCTTCGCAATAGCAAATTTTGTTCTGCGCTTAAACAGATGGTGGGGTCGGTGGAGGACACCCCCCCCCCCCCCAAACACACACCTTTCAATGCCTTATAATGATTTGAGCTGCAAAACACATCCACCTCATCATGACACAGGATGGCATTACCCCTAATTACGTAGGTATTTCATTTCAAGAGCAAACACCTCTCTTAACCACCAACCGCCACTGCACAAACCACCTCGACTCACCCACATTATAAATAAATTAAACAAGGGATTCATCTTTTATACCATTTTGCTTATTGCTCTGCATGGTCATTGAGCTGTAACTCTCAAGTTAATGTGTACACACTGCAAATAGAGGCTGTCAGTAAATATTCTACAGTTTAGAGTGTTTGTTAAAAGAAAAGGACTGATTTAGCAAGCAGTCAGCGGGGAGGTGAATTAGGGGAGAGTGCAATATTGAGTGCAGTGTTCAGCCTTGTCATCCACTGTCTGGGTCATTTAGTCCAGTGATTCTCAGCAGAGAGGAAGAATGCTCTGCAGTGCACAGTGCACAATAAAACGAACGATGAACATGTGCAGTTATTTACTTCTTTCAATGCAACCACAAACATGGCGATGTTGTAAATATTGCCAGATTCTGCATGTATCCACTTTCATTCATCTTCATTTAAATAAATAAAAAAAAGAGAGGGCAAGAAAAAACACTGCTAGAAAAAGCAGGATCTAAGCTCAGAGCTCCCATATCCTCTGAAGGGAGATCATAAAACATACAGTACCTGGAACGTGGCTTCTTACAGCAGTGGTATTTTAGTACATTGCAAATACCGTACACAAGTCATACACACAGTCTACAAATACACAATTTTAATTTTAAGGGGTGAGAATGATCCATAATTGAACGTTTAACTGCTGTGGCCACTAGCTAAAATGTAGGTCCACTTCTAAATATAGACATCAGCTACAAAAGGAAACTATTTTCCAAAAAAGATTAACAGCAGGGGCCTGCTGAAGAACAATGGTCTTTTGGGCAAAAAAGCAAAGTACTGTAGTGGTATTACAAAACA
This sequence comes from Simpsonichthys santanae, assembly GCA_031762415.1. Classification (NCBI taxonomy): domain Eukaryota; kingdom Metazoa; phylum Chordata; class Actinopteri; order Cyprinodontiformes; family Rivulidae; genus Simpsonichthys; species Simpsonichthys santanae. The sequence continues at coordinate 22,081,178 of JARVLU010000103.1, read as the reverse complement.
TGCAGTGGTGATCTGCAGATTAACTCTGTCTGTTCATGTGTAAAATGGAAACTTGATCCCAGACTGATAAGTACGCTATGCCTCCAGCAAACACAAGCTGCATATCATTTATTTCCTCCCAATGTCTAATAACAATATACTGAATTACACATCACCGCTTTTACAATGCAATAGTTGTGCAATACAACAACAACAACCAAAAACAGAGCGCATGTAGTTCAACTGCATTCTTTATTCCAAAGGTGAACAAAGCTGGCTGTGTATCTCAGCTGCTGTGAATAAGCCTCAGATATTCTTGGAATGTTAATGTTAGGCTTTAACCATGGCAGTCTCACCAACTTCTCCTCTTTAATGACAATAAAAATACAACTTAGCCCTGCCTATAAAACTATTTCACTTTCCAATTTGAGGACAGCATGGTTTTATGAGATTGGGGGTATTTTATCTTTCTATTAAAAATGAGAATACAAAGCTAGAGTAAGTGTTTTACATCACTAAAGTACCACATTGTTATGAGACAACTGTTAACTAATCCCATGCTTACATTGTGTTTAAGCACCATATGCCGTGCTCATGCATAGGAAATCAGCATCAAATACATCTGCCATTTGCTTAGTGAAAATCTAGGAGGGCAAGTTTGAAAAGCTAGAATCTTGTTAAAATAGCATCTGTGGGCTTATAGAAAGACCTCTGAGAGTGTTTTCACTAGAGTAATGCATTCGTCTGTCTGTCTGCATGCTGCATATGCAGCACTTAAGATTTATAAACAAGAAATGCTGCTGCTGAGCAACTGTATTTTGCAGTCCCGGTCAGACTATGTTCTCCCCTTATAAATGGCTAAAGTGTAATGTGCCCTGACCTTCTATCGTTCTTTTAGCAGCTCCTTACATATATTGCTGTCTCCTCATATATCACTTGGGCAAATGGCGTCCTTCACCCTGCTCCCTCCAGTCCTCTCTTTAAAAGGCTGAGGGGACATCTTTTCCTGCTGTATTCAACTGACAGCCCTGGCAGCTTCCTCACTGAGCCTGGGGGGGTGGAGGGGGGAAGCCTCGACAAGGAAAAGTGCTGCAATGAATAATTATCTTTAATACCATGCACCCCCCCCCCCCATCCCTACTTTATTAGCATCAAACAATAATTAATGAGGGAACAAGGGGCAATGAAAAGTCTGCTTTTGGCTTTTCAGAACAAGAGGGTCAATATGCCCTTCAACCTATCTTCTCACTGCCAAAGAGGAAGACACCTCATCCTTCTGAAAACATGCTCTTAGCTTATTTATGATGCCAGTTGCTCTGCTGAAAGAAAAGCAGCATTCTTGCTAGACTCAGCAAAACTAGCCAGATCACTTTACGCAGCAGTTCACCACTTCCATCTTTACGCTCTGTTCTCAGCAGGCCAACCCAACAATTCAATAATGAATACGAAAGGCCTCCTAATTGACGTCTGTGGGCGTGGGAGCAGCTGAAAATATATGGTTATACAACACAAGCTTGACTTGATTATACTTTTGTTTAACGTTAAAAGTAGACGTATATATAAAATCTCTGATTAGCAGCAGCAAAGCCATTCCTGATCAAATTAGCTTTGCACTAAGAGCTTCATTGATCTTGAAGCTCATTTGTGCGGATGAGTCCTGGAAAAGCAGCTGGTAATCCAATAGCAACGATAGGAGGAGCTGTACAGACTGTGATGCGTTTAGCCAGCTATTCCCTACACAGACAGGCAAGAAGTCTGTGAACGCCACTTGTCGGACTGATTGGAAGGCTGGGGGCCTTGGGAGCGTCGGTGAAATAAATAAGAGTCGCAGTGTGACCAAAAGCGAGGTACTTGAAAGCTGAAAGTAATTGCTTTCATCACAGCTATCATGTAACGAGTAAACAGGATGAATCAAGCAGAGCCTAAACAAGTGTTTTAAATGTACTGAGTAGTAACATTCATGCTGTAATGGAGGCTTCACTTCATAATCAGCACTCAATGGCTAACAGCAATAGCAATTTCAATTTAAAGATTCCATTTACTCAAGATTTAAAGTGTACGGTTGGGAGAATAAATGTGGGCAAATCTGTCTTTATGCTGTGATAATTTCTTTGCAGCCACGACCGACTCCAACCTTAATCAATGTTGCATGATGTGAGTGACATCGAACAAGCACCCAGAGGGCAAAGATCTTGTGATACGAAACAAAGCAAAGCAATAGGAGTAAAGGCCAATAGAGTCATTTTTCCAGTAGAAACCATTCAAGTAAAGTGCACCTTTAGCGATAATGATTTTCTGCATTAAGTGTAATGCTGCTGCCACAATAGTGCCATTTCTCACACGTTAATGCATCAAGGATTCTTGAGCGAATGCATTTCTCTCCTTCATATCACTGCAACACGAAAGGAGTGAGAACTCTTCAGTGACCCGCAGACACATGCTACTCTCATACCACACTAATAGCCTTGGGCGGTCTACCAATGACTTTATGAAACCCTGTGTGCTCTAAATATAAGCTCAATTTCTCACCAGCAGTCTGTAACAGCTTCGTTTCAACCACCTCGTCATTAAATATTTATTTTAGAAAAGTGGTGGATAAAAAGGTCATAACTATTTAAAAATGCAAAATCTACAACTTGTTAGGCCTCGCACGCCTCCAGCTCACTTCACCACTGCCACAACAAGAACCCCCCACCACCACCCCCTTTTAAAAATAAGGATTACCTACAAGTGTCCTTTAATCAGAGAGAAACAGAACCATAAAAATCTCTCAACAGCAGTCCCAGAGGAATACCTTTCTCTGAAGCCCTATCAAGAAGAGGATCTCCTTCACCGGCAGCAGACTGAGTGGGAGTGAGCGTGTTTGAGGATGAAAAGATGTGCTGCTACCTCGCTATGATGTCTTCTCCAACAATCTCGGAACAAAGGCCTGTGTTTTGAAGTGGAGTTATGATGGCGCGGGGCTCTTAAAGCCCTGTGTTGCCGTGTGTCGTGTTGGTTTCAAACTGTTCTGTTAGCATGTTGTTTGTTATGCTTGCGAGATAAGCCAGTGTTGTGGGTGGCTGGGTGTACTACAGCAACCGGTGCGCTGCACAAGTGCCAAAGCCGACAGTCTGTGGGAGGGATTGTGGGCGTTATAGATCACTAGGAGACAGATGTCCAGTCTTGCCCCAACGCTGACTCAAGCACTAACCCCAATAGCTGGATATTTGCAAACTGGACTGCTTCCTGGTGGGTCTTAAGTTGATCTTTGTCTGACTTTATTATTCCAACTGTTTTTACTGGTATAGAACTGTGACAGCTGTAATATTTAAGAAACAAAACCTGGAAGCTTTATCTGCTGCCACAGCCTTATAAACATTACAAAAAGTCTTGCTGAAGAACCAAACAGACTTTGAGCAGAAATGACACCAGGTATGAGCATGCAAAGAAACAATAAATACATAATTAGTGTTAAATCAATTTTGCAATTACCTCTGTCAAACAGATGACTGTCGAGGCAACGGTCTCATTGTCTACCATGAAAACAGCTAAATTCTCCGCCGCACTCAAACGTGTCATGCTCCAGTAAGCAGAATCAAACCCTGTGAGCGTCTGTTGTCTTTACCTCACCCCCTCTTTGTTTTAGTGTGCGCTGTCACAGTTAATGATTTCCTCAAGATCCTCATTTTTCGCATAAGATTTACATGTTTGAAATGCTCAGCTGAGCAGACAAAGGTTAGTGAAACAACCTTTCATAGCCGAGCCGGATTCGAAGAGCGTTTGGGCACAGCGAGGAAATTTCTGTATCAGCACAGTGCCTTACAGTTTCTTTGTGTTTACATATCTGGATTGTGCAGTCATCCCTTCCAGAGAAAATCACCGTCAGCAAAAACAATTACACCCCACCCCCCCACCCACTAAAGCACAAGCCTGTCTCTGACTGCTTCGGCTCAGCTTGACAATCAAGCCCATTAGATCTTTCTGAGAATTAACGCTAGTTAACTTAAAGCCCTGACACAAATCAAGAACAGTCATTAGCCTGTCTTTTTAGCATAAAAAACAGGAATGATTTGCCGGTTCAGAGAGATCATCTCCCTACATGCAGCCTGGGGCAGCCCTTGCTGTCTACCTCATTATTTTTTAGAAGAACAAGGGCACTGATGAATCCTGCCGGATTAAATGTAAAGTTGTCTTCTTATGACCTGTCTCACACACTCAATAGCGGACTGCTATAAGCTGCTGTTCTCAGAGACAAAAGAAAATGAAGCAAGTCGCCGACACAATAAATACAAGGATAAATCACACTCAACTGAGCTGCAAAATCAAAGTGGAATTGTCGGAGTACATCACTCCCACACTGCTGTACACTCTGCTGTGAGAAAAGCTGTCAAACGTTGGCTTTTTGTGGACACTAACTGAGCTGACAAGTGCCAGCTATACACTAGAAGTGATGAAGCCGTTCGTTCCTGCTTAGAAAGAGTTTTTCCAGATGCGATCGCCTGCACTGCTCCAGTGTTTTGATACAAGATAGAAGAATGAGGCTGTTGCTGTGTTTTCTCATTTAGGTTGCCCAAGTGACAAATGAAAAGCAGAATCTCCCACACAACCAATCAAACGAATGAGTGACAACTAGTCAATACTTTCTCATTGCGTGGACAAGCAATATATTCACAGTTACAGTCAGTGCACCAAGGCTTGGGCAATGATCCAGTCAAAGCTTTATAATGTGGTACTGCTTAGTACAGATGTTAAGATCTTCATAATGAAAGCAATACATTAGAAAACAACTTTTATCAAATACCTGTAATTATCAACTCAAACTGTGTCTAGACTCATACTAGCTTGTTGGGAATCAGACACAAGCTGTCAAAGCCAAAAGTGTAATTGGACTTTGACCTGCTGAGATTTAAGGATACATATAGCTTATTCGAAAAGCATAAAGAGAAAAGTATATTAACACATCAACCTCAGTTGTTTGTTTTTAGTAAGATCTTTATAAATTGACTTTAGTTTTTCAGAAAAATCAAACAGCCGATTCTTGTACTTTTTTACTTTTAATATATATTAAAAAAAAGTTAATTAGCTTGCTTTTTCAATACATCCTTTAGAACAAAGGGAGAAAAACTCTCACCAGAAAATGGAGTACACATCATCTCTACAAGCCTGATTAAACACAAGCAAGATCAATGGGCAAATTTATCAGCAAATATTACCATTCGCTGCCTGGCAAGTAATCATTAAAGAATGGCACTGATGAATTATTCATCGGCTAATGTATAATTCAGACTTAACAGCAGATTCTATGCATAAATAAAGCTGTGTTAAATTTAAACACATTAAATGTTTACTTGATAAAATAGGATATGAACGCACAGCATGAGTTTCTCCACTGATGTTGTTTGATTGCTACTCTTGTGAATGCAGGGTTGAAAGGTCAGCACCTGCACAAAGACAATACAGCAGACTGATTTTGCAAAAGATCTGAACAAAAACAACCACTTGGGTGGAACTGGGCACAAAAATTAAACAAAAAAACCAATAAGCACCTAAAACTCAGGACTGGTGAATGAAACTAAACATGACAGCTATGAGGTAATTTAAATTTCTGGCACATGATGATTTATGTACTGTCACTATCTCCCTCAGACATCAGCAGAGTTTAAACCCTCACATCAAGACTGGAAGGTTATTGCTAGTGTCACAGGGACAGTCAACCAGGAGGACAAAGAGGTAAAGAGGACATGCAGGCGGTTGACGACGTTCAGAGCAGACGAGCCATGTGGGGACCACTATTCCCCTTTATGACCATGCACTGAATTAACAAGAGCAGATACCCCCACCCCACCCCCACTTAACATGTGAGAAAACTGCCCTCTGATGGGCTCAGATCCTTTAAAGACGTGCAGACGGGGAGGGAGGGAGAAAGCAGAAAGAGCCTATTTTCAATTATCCCAGTTTCTAAACCCATCGTTTGCTCCTGAGGTTTATTTTAATTAAAAGATATCGCTCCCTTTTTTTCCTACGCACACAAAACAGTTTGAATTTTCTATGAATCGTCCATTTCTGTAGTCACCCACCAGAGGGTACTACCTCTTTAGCGGATACTATGTCCATCTGTGGCTGAAGTACCGTACTCTATATGACTCGCTGGACTATCTGCAAGGACAAGAGGTCATGAGGTGCAGTGTGAGCTTGTTCCATTTAGAAATGAAACCCGTTTACAGACTCAACAGAACGTGAAGAGATTTACTGTCACATCTCAACACCACGACTGAATTTCAGTACGAAGAGGAGGTGGAAGTGTTGCAAACGACGATATGAAAGTCACGACTTTTCATTGATTTTCCACACGGCTTTTTAACAAGACATTTTGTGCAATGTGTTGTTACTAAAAAGTGGGAGGGGTACTACAAGAAATATTTTTCATAAGGCTGAGATCTATGCAGTTAAGCTACGGAAATAAAGCTTTTTTTTTTTTTTTTTGGTGTTTTAATATGTTAAAGATGTGGAAGGACTTATTTGAAAAAAGGTCAATGTGTTTTCACTCAAATAACATATTACAATAACAACTAGATCATGCGATTGTAATTACAATGGAACGCGACTCAGCTATTCAGGCTATTACCCAAATGGAAACGATAAAGACCCCAGCAGACTTTCTCATTATGGAGAAATGAGAAGTCTGGAAATGTAGCATCAAAAACAACTTGTCTTCTCTTATTCTTTATGCATAAAAGCATAATGTTAAACATGCCGAGAACCTCAAAGTGTTACTCCACCACCCAGCTCTTGCTATCATCCTGACACAGGGAGGAAAAGAGGGGGCAAGAGACGCAGCATGGTGCAATCCCAGCGAGGGCCATAATGCGAGCAGATTAAATAATGTTTTTCCAATGCCCTGTCAAACATTCGGCAGTCTCTGCAAAGCTAGACAGCCGTTAACAGCCTCGCACTGTGAAGCATCTCTTCTTCTGTATGGTCAGAAACAGCCTCTTTGATCCTGATGCTGCCTCTGATTCCTCCGAGGTGACACTCACACACAGCATGTGAGCTGCATGTTTACTAGCTCTCTCTACTTTTGTCAGCAGTGAGTCTGGTGTTTGTGAAGCTGGGGTGACTCACGCACACCGCTACCATGCTTTCCCTCTGGTTTACACGAATCAACAACACAGACTGTGGACTGAGACCCAGATCAAATTCCACATCAGATTTAATTTCCCCACAAACATTCACATGAAGCTCTGCAAACAGAAGTGATTGAAATGATACAGACAGCAGAACGGCACAGTGGACGCAATTAAGATTTAGGCTGCATGCGTTCTCATCCGACAGCAGCTTTTCTGTGAATTTGTGAAATACGCCGGGCTTTCTAGCCCTACAAATCCTATAGCATAAAGCAAATCAGACTTGTGTATGCAGCCCCATTACGAGGGCTGACCACTTCCTCTTTCATTCAGTCCACAAGTAGTGAAACTGAATGGATATTCTAACTTCTGGGGAAGCGAAGGAAGAGGATGTCATTTCAACGCGAGTTCACAAGGACAAGCTATGCAAGTTTTCCCTTGTGACGGTTTAGTGAGATTGCGACTGAGATTGCGATTACGTGTTCTGAAGCTGTAATGATTTCTGTTGATTATTTTTGTTGTTAAGATAAGACCATCACACTTTAAAATAACTACACCCAGGCCAGATAAGTGACCACCAAACATAAACACCCATACTTTAAACTCTAAGACTGCTCTGCCAAGTGGAAGAAATATTTCATAGTGATTCGTGTAGGATTCGACTGCTCAAACACACCTAGTTTTAGATGACGGGTCGTTTGCACAAAAACAAAATCAGGACATGACATCCACTTCAAAAATTAGTAAAAAGGAAGAGGTCTTATCATTTGGTCCTTTGTTAACATTTCTTACAGAACAACACATCATGTTCAAATTATTAAAACTAGCAGTCAAATCCAAGATTAGTGAACAATTACTGGCCGTTCAGAGTTATGAGTCACAAGAACACAGATAAAGTATTTTACATTTAACTGTAAGTGTGCTTTCACACCAACACGTGACATATCCATATTACTTGTAAAGCTCTGTGAACCTTTTCAACTGTGTAAAAAAAAAAAGGGTACTCCAACAACCTTTCACTGCCTGCTGTGTAACATTAACCAACGCAATGTCACTCCACTCAAGTGGATTAATCATAAATGAATAAACTAGAGGTCAGTTATTAGTTACAAGAAATGGGTAAATAAAGACAACAAACAAGATTTTTATCCATGTAATAACAGGAGCAAGATTCCAGGAATGGTCTGTTCTATGTGACGAAACGTTAAAGACATACCAGACTTCCTGCTGGCTTGGATTTGAATCTTTGGAAGTCTATGTGGCCACATATTGTGTGGACTCAGCATCTCACATCAAGAATTATTATGATCAATTTATAGCAGTTTAACACCCCCACCCACCCCCGCCCCCCCCCCCCCACACACACACACACACACACACCACCACCACCATTTAACAACTGAAAAACACTAGATAATCTGTCTTTCAGACAAATAACTAGTCTGCTTTTAAATCCTAAGCTGCTGATCTAAACACACACATACCCCCCCCCCCCACCGCCATCTCTCCCCCCTG
>JARVLU010000103.1:22039185-22053975 GCA_031762415.1 Simpsonichthys santanae | reverse complement strand
GACTGCTGGACATGGGCACCGGCGACCCCCGTGACCCTAAATGGAAGAAGCGGGTAAAGAAAATGGATGGATGGATGCTCTGGTTGGAAAGCGTCCACATGAAGTTGTCTGTTTGTGGTTGGCATGCACCCTCTGACAAATCCATTGCTTATGTTTAGTTTTACATATATTTGCCATTTTCTTTCTTTAGACACAAGATTCACTCTTATCTCCTTGCTGCCATTTGCCTGCAGTGATTAGAGATGATTTGAAGTGATAAACTTTATGAGTGCCTTATTGTTCTCCATCCTCTGCAATATCCAAGATGCAACAGAGTAGGTGCTGTGAATGGCTCTCAGCTACTACCAAATCAAATTTTAACTCAATATTTGTGGCACTGACTGAGTTATAATAGACAATATTGTGTTGGTTAATTTTGATTAGCTTGTGGTGGCCATCTTGAATTGGATGGACACCAACAGTTAACCAGTTGCACATGTACGTCCAGTGATTACTTTACAAAAGTTTAATTAAAATCAGTCTAGTGCTTTATGAAATTTTGCCAGCCGATTAGCAGGGTTGACACAAAATCGATTGCAGTCTGTTAGTGCACAGAACGTGTGTTGGGGATCAGTCTCAGCTACTAACAACAATTTTTAGATCAATATCTGCTAAATTAACTGACTTAAGTTATTGTTACATTTTAAGGCCAGTTACCTGTGGCCACCATCTTGAATAAGACTGACTTCAAAAGTTAATCAGCTGAAGATGTACATACAACGGTTACTTTCTATAAGTTTCGTTAAAATTTGTCCAGTGGTTAGTGTATCAGACAGGCACACACTCACACACAAACCTCCCCTGCAAACATTATTGTCTGCCTTGCCTTTTGGTGGCAGGCAATAAAGATAGGAAGATATTCTCCTCTTTGCAAACAAAGCCGTGCCACAGTCACAGAGTACAAATCAAACAAAGGTCACGCCACACGTTGCTCCTTATATAAATTTGTAGCTGCTAAAAGAGCAGCCGATAACAAGTAGGTAATATATATCAGTAAGTGCAGCAGAGCTGGAGTAGGAAGACGGATGCCTCCTGTGAGCCTTCCTCTTACATAAAGCCATCTCTGCTCCCATGTTGCAGAATGACTTCCCACCATTTGGCTCCCTGCGGTTAACTTGTCAGCCCACTCTCCATCTCTTCCCTCTATACCTGCAAGTGACACTGCGACTGTTCTGTCACCCACCTCTCCTCATTTCCCCAGGAGAAAATGTTCAGCCCCTCCCTACCTAGCTCCCAGCAGCCCCTGAGGCCTGGGACAATTAAAACGAGGCGAGAGCGCAGTCGGGCTGTCATGGCGGGTCTCAGATGGGACCTGGCCTGTGTGGCTGCAGATACGAGAGGAGTTTGGGTTTGCGAGCCCAGAGAAAATAATACAGCGTGTCTGTTGTAGTTGAGATCAGCATTCACTGAAGTGAAAGGTGAAGGCAGCACATCAATGTCCTGAGAGCAATGCAGTCTGCTAGAGTAGATATATTTGGCCCTGCAGTATTCAGACAATGCCCGACTGCGTGCACAAACACATACACACAAATCCACTGTTATATTCTAGCGTCAGCCAATTACAGGCTTGCCCTGACTGCCCTTAACTCTGCTCCCTACCCTCACTTCCCAATCCAGGTCAACCCCTCGCACTGATTTTTTTCTCCCCTTCTTGCCACTTCTTTCACTCAGAATCCCTGTCTTTAGGCTCTGAAATATTAAGCAGGCTCATCTCAAAACACCTTCAGGCTCTAAAGTCGGAGCCGTCTCCCAAGCAAGTTAAGAAAAAAAAAGGGTGAAAGAGTGCAAGAGGGAGAAAGTGGAGGAAGATCTGTTGCAACATCTCATCAACATTATTAAATAATTTCTTCCCTCGGCAGTCCCAGGGTGGTCTTGGGTTCTATTTCCCAGTCAGGGTTCAATGGCCTCAGCTCCTACGGTTGAGTCTGGATGTTCTCCGTACCTAGTGCTGCGCTAAGCAGGTGTCAGGGGAGTTTCCCTTCAATTAAGCAGAGGTAAAGTAATGCCTCTCACCGCGCGGCGGCACCATGAATACATTAGTGTAGCTGTCACCACAGGCTATAGCAACGAAATGCATGGAGAAGACAGACAGCTGAAAACTAGGTGAACTATAGTGCAAATGTGTTACTGGTACTTTTGTTTTTTAACCAAATACTTTGTTAAAACGCATTAAGAATGTCCTAAAGTAGATTATTCAAAACCTTATTTCATTTAGAAGTTTATCTTATCTTTAGTTTATACAAGCAGAGGTTTATGTTTTTGGTTGTCACTGGAAATTATTATTATTTATTTTTTTGGTGGTGGGGGGGGGTGGGGGTGTTCAAGTGATAAAACTGAAGAACAATTAGTTTGTGTTTTGTATTCATGCAGATGAAACAATAGCATGAACTGCAGTCATTAAAATAAATGTAAAAAATAAAAAATTGAGTAATACAAGAAAGGCAAATCCTTCTTTTGTAGTTTTATATTTTAGGACAATGACTTTAAAGCCAATACTAGTCTAGTACTACTTCAGATTTTCTTTATAGTTTAGCCAGTGCACAACAAACAGATACTCATATTTTGCTCACTCCAGAAAGCATCTGAAAATGGCTACTTGTAAAATTATACTAACAGGAGCAATCATCCCTTTCTTTGTCAGTCCTCAAGTGTGAGTACTACATTGTTGTGGAACGGTGTATTGAAAGGAGCTGATTGATGCCTTGACTGCAGACTCCGTCTACCTCTCTTGCTGATGAAACATGTCAATATAAAGACACATGAATGCAGCAGCCTGTCCTCCATTTTCTCCTCCTCCTTTCTTGTCAGAGGCACAGGGAATGACGCAGTAAATACAGATGCAGTGTGAACTGTAATTCTGGGGGCCCATGGTTTTTTAATCTGCCGTGACAGCCTCTGCTACTGTCAAAATCAAACACCCGGGCATGAGGGGGTGTGGGGGGGAAAGCAAGCAATGCCTTTAATAAACTGCCAGGCAAAGCCCAGCAAAAACAGGAGGCACTTAGCTCTGCTCTGCACTGGCCAGGCTCGTCTATGCAGCGGCTGCAGCTGAAGGAAGTCTTGAAACAGAAACGAGGAGAGCGCTCCTTCAGGCATTTATTTGTAGACATTATGCAGCTCACGAAGGCTCAGGCATCCAGCATCATTGCACTTACCAAGCACCGTCTGAGCCAATAGGACAGCGGGGAATGTTGGGCACTCGCAGCGATATGCACACTGAGATGAGAACTAGAGTAAGAAATGGTGGGGGCACCCACTCCGCACCTGCTCCCCAGCTCTGCTACAGCCCCTTTGAGCTGCCAGGGTCAATTAATTACGTCCTTTTGTAACGCTCTCCATTAGGATAAATAGAAATCAGCGAAGAGCAGTACGACAACAAGGTGAGCTCTGTGAAGCAAAACAAAGGGCCAAGTCCTTTCGCTGTTCAAAAAATCAATAAGTAAAAAAAAAATAATAATAAATTAAAAAAAAAAAAGAATCCCATGTTTCAACAAGCTAAACACATTTCCCAAATCACAGCATTTTCAGATGTGCAGATTTGATTAAAGCAAACCAAAAAAAAAACCATGCTTTTGTTTAAACCATTAATCAGAAAACCATAAAAACTGTTATGACAACCTCACATAGTGAGGACAAAAAATACATCTTTAATCACTCTTGAAAAGATAAACGTACTCCTAATTATTCAGGTGACTCCTCCTTTGTGTTTATGTAGTAAAAGATGATGAGCAGAGCTGTTGCTCAGGAAATAGGCGGCTTTTTGTTCTGACCCCACAGCTGTCACTAACACAAGAGGGTCAGTCACTGGTCAGTCACATGCGTGCGCGCGCACACACACACAAACACACTTCTGTGCAGCCGAGCGGTGACAGGAATGTTGGGCTTTAGGTGCCAAGACTCCAGGGGATAATGTCGAACTGTTGAAGAAGAACGAAATCACCAACTGCTTGGTCAGTGTTGGTTCATAAATACACCCATAACAGTATTAAGGCACTTCCTCATAATCCAATTATGAGCCATGTGTGTCCACATAAATCAGCCATTTTCATTTGAGCTTGCAGTCTTCTAGATCACCATGACTACTGCAGTAATTGAGGCGGTGCTGTGGAGAGGCTGTGCAGTTTACCTCTATCGGAGAGGTCAAGAGGAAAGCAATTGGTTGACAATGATTATGCCTTGGCTGATTAGGCTATGGTCTACTGCTGAATATTTAGCACTGATTAGACTAAAGCCTGTAGAGAGCTACCGGTATGTGGCTCAGTGACAGAAAGGGACAAGCCATAGGGCAGGGAGAAAAGGCTACTAATCAGCCCGAGCTCGCTAAACCGGGACATCTCGGATTTAATGGCCGACTCAATCTGATTTTTTACATTTTAAACAGGCGTTTGGTAATAATATTCTATTTGTGATAACGTTATCAAGGGGGGTTTTTACAAAGATGAACAATAGCAGTGAATTATGATTTATATCTCATCAGAGCATAGCTTACATTATTGCAGGAAAGAGATGAAATGAAGTGTTGAATGTTCTGCTACAGTGATAGCTTACATGACGTAAACAGATCTACAATTAACTGTGCAACAAGAAATCCATACAGCGCCCCGTATTATTAAACAAAACACAAAATGGCTTCTAGAATCCCCTCGTGGAGATGCAAGTCCTTCCTGCTCGGCGGTGATTGAGATATTAAAACTGAAGTGCCCTCGTGATCACAACGGAGGAGAGGTTGAATGAAGAAATACAGGAAAAAAAAATGTTTGGAGAGAAAAAGAAATGAGCAGAAGACATGACAGCAAGGCAAATAGAAGAGAGACACGAGGGCTAGAGGCAGGGAGAGAAATGCACTTGTTTTCAGAAATGATGGCTGTTGTGATGTTTAATAAAGAGGTGCAAGTGATTAGGTTTCTGTCAATGGGCTGGTTGTAAAGTCACGGTCGTTGTTAAAAGCATAAATCACAGTCAAGTCAGGTTTCCTTTTTCCCCTTCTTGAAATAGTAAGCTCTCTTCTCACTCGTCTCTTTTTTTCAATGCCGCTCGACGTCCTAAAGTGTCAGAGAGGCAAATGCAGACGCGACCATTGACCTAAATCATTTTTTTTCCAGCACATTAACCTCCATGTTTCTCCACCTTTTAAGCAAATCCCAAAACACCAACAAAAGGGAATTACTCAGATACAATCCTCAAGGAACGCTGCACAATGAAAACAGAACCTGCCGAGCTCAAGTATCACTCTCAACTCTGAATCTTGAAAAGATTAAACAGAAGAAAAAAAAATATGAAAACACCTGGCTTGATCGGTTACAACAGAGATTTTTTTATTTTTTTATCTAGCAACGTGACAAAAAAAAAAAAAAAGATGTTGAGCAAAGTGGAGGCACAAAAACATTATGGTGCGCCTTGGAGCAAACATGGAAAATATCAATAATACTTTAATTACTCTAGCCCATGTTTATGAAATGCAATAATCATTCATTAAAGATGCAGACAGCGGCAAGCAGGCGGCCTGGTCGGGCGTCAGAGCTGCGTGCAATGGCAGGAGAAGGGGGGAATGGGAGGACTGGTGTAAATGATTCATGGTTTGATATCTCTCCTGTATAATGGGCTCCTCCAGGGAGCTGCTGGGGCTCCACTGCAGCGACTGCCCGGCTGGCTGGATGACTGCCTGCCTGGCTTGCTTCAGCTCTGCTCAGCCTGCTTCAGCTCTGCTCCTCAAGATTAAAAAGCCTTGCTTAACCATGAAAAGCTGCTCACTCAAAACAGAAAGCACGAATATGCACACAAACATAAAAGGAACTGAACTGAATCAACGTTGAGTGACAAAGAATCTGAGGGCAAACAGAGAGGGAGTCAAAGGGAGGTGTGTGTGTGTGTGTGTGTGTGTGTGTGTGTGTGTGTGTGTGTGTGTGTGTGTGTGTGTGTGTGTGTGTGTGTGTGCGTGTGTGTGTGTGTGTGTAAGTGTGGGGGTACTCTAGAAACATATTAGCTGTAGAAATACTGAGGATGCTTGGAACATCTGGTGGAACTATGGGAGCATTTTTTGTAAAATAGAGACACTGTCTCGGCACCAAAGCTTTTTCAAGAAAACAAGACAACTGTAGGAAACTGGTGACAAAATGAAGACGTCTCGTCGTCTTGAACAGGAAAACAGAAAATATTGGATTCTGTGATGCTCCTGCAGTTCCATAGAGCTTATAACAAAATGCATTTCAAAGTGGTAGTGAGAACACATTTCTCCCTCGTTTCTGCGTTTTGTTGGGCTAATCACAGCATAGACAGTTTAATGCCATCGCGCATAATTAAATGCTTTGCACTAACCACCTAATGCATACTAATTTGGAACAATCCACTTCTAGAGTTGGTAGACCATGAAGCTCCCTCCAAAGGAGGTGCTCATCGCTTTTTCCTCTCTGCATGGGCGTGTGGTTAGAGAAACACATACGCGTTGATTTGCAGAGCGCTGGGGTGCTAAAGGTCAGGCCGTGCACTTGAAAGAAAAGGTCAAGCGTTATTACAACACGACTAAATAAACAGGCTGCGCACAGCCCCCACCCAGACCAGTGGATGCAGGTAGTCTCTACCTACAAGCTATGTACTACCTGCCTGTTTGGCTGGTTGGGATTCAGCTTCATCCCTTGTCTTTATCCACATATCCCTCAAGCTCTACGACAGCTGACATGAGGGCTGTCAAATCCTGCCTGGATTCTTATCCACCCGCTGGCTTTATTGCCCTCTTCCTCCTGAATCACAAACACACACACACATATGCACACAAAGCAAGAAGAGAAAGGCAGGCAGGGCTGCTGGAGCGTGCTTTAAAGCGCATTAATATTAATTGCAGCGGTAGCTGGAATGATAACATAGACAAGATGCCCCTGAGAGGAAGATGGGCGCAGTCAGCCTCCGCCTTTTTTTTTTTTTTTTTTTTTTTTGTTAGCAGCCCTGCTCATCTGTAGGACGGGCATGATGAGGCAGTCGACTGACGAGTATTTCATCTTCAAATTGCTCGTTTTGTATTAGAAGGGGTATACCCTCGCCAGTGAGGGGAATTTGTGTCAGCAACTGTGTGTAGGCGTGTGTATTTGTACGTGTGCATGAGCACGTCTGTGATAAAAAAAACTAGCGAGATGAATTATTAGACTACTGACATCAACAGCAATTGAAATGTGCTTCAAATAACAGAGTGCTTAAGCGATTCTGCTTTTATCTCCTCTTCTACTCCTGGCTCGAACGCCTTTTATGTCCTCCACACTGAACTCTGTATTCTTTGAGCACGGAGCTCATTTTACATGTAAATAATCTACAGTTCTGGTGAGGGAGCCTGCTGTATCACTGCAGGGGGAGAAAGTAGAAATTGAGCTGAAGGCAATCTTCACCTTCTGCTTTCCCCCCCTTCTCCTTGTACAAATAGCAAGCCGCTGTAGATATCAACAGATGACAGATACTGTACATCCCAGTCCTCCATTTTTAACCTCACTCCCCACCCCACCCCCACGTTATGTCAATTATTTTTGAGGAACCTTACACGGTCTTTACTGCCGCCTCACAGCAGTGGGTTTTCGCTGCGCGGTTTTGTGCTCCCTTTTCCGATTTCCCCCAAGACTCATCAATGCCCCATTACCAAGTCAAATCAGGTGGTGCTGCAGATATTTGCCGAGAACCACGGCTGCACGCAGCGACACAGACATTAGAGGATTCATTCAAGAAGCCTGGGAGGTTTTCCACCAGCAGCACCGCCCGATCACAAACAGTGGCAAGGAAGTGAACAGAAGAAGGAGGGGGGGGAAAAATCATTGCTTGCTAAATGCTCGTGAGTGGTTTATGGCTCAGAGGGCAGTGAAGGAATAAGGAACATGGTAATGTATCTCACTGACTCTCCTTTATGCAGTCAACTACATTTTAATCTCCGGGGCTCCCTTGTAGTCACACATTATTGTTTCCCATTTCATGTGTCAAAAGCAATTAAAACCAGCCTGCACATTCCCGTGTTCCATCAGCACAGTTTTTCCAAAAAAAAAAAAAAAAAAGTAAAGAAACAAAGAAAAAGCTCTATCCTCACATTTATACATACACGCCCACATCTCCAAGCTAAATTTCCAGAAAATGTCAAACGCTTTTCTCACTTTCATCGTTTTTATCTCACTGCGACAGCGACTACAAGGTGGACGAGCTCTGTGTAATGCGAGCAGCAGTGTTAGCGAGGCAGACTGATAAAAAGAAAAAGCAAAAAGAGAAAGGTGGAGGGTGGGCAAAGAGAAAGTGTCCTTTTAGTTTCCCGTGCCTGTTGTCAGCCTCTTCATAGCTGCAGGTGCACAGGGAAGACAAATACAACTCTTGGGAAGTGTCAGGCAGTAGTAGAAAAAGACATGAAACATTATTGTGATGTTTTTGTTGTTGTTGTTGAAAATTTCACAAGCCTGTTGGTGATTGGAGGATAAGGCTGTTAAATACAAAGGGATATACAAAAACGAAAGAGAGAACTGCAGCTTTTTTCAAGGAAGGGGTCTCGAATGGCTGCCAGAGGTGGTGGTGCATCTCCCTCCACGTGATTAGGCCTGCACAATAACATTTAGCTGGTCGATTACTTGTCTCAGAGATTATTGCAATAAACAATAATATTGTTTGAAATTTAACTATAATTAATTATCAAATTTTAGAAGAAATGCTGATTTGTTTGGAGTGTAGTGCCTTTTTTGACCACCTGATGGCAGTATAAGACTTTTGAACCAAAGGATATAGTTGAGCAGGTGTCTCTTAAGAAAATTGGGAGGGAGGGCTCTTGATGTGACATGGGCTCACATGGTGGACACTTGGTGATTTGCGCCCTTTAGCATAGCATTTTTTTTACACAAAGTTTTTAAATTAAAAAACAGTAAACAATTTCTCAACTTCTTTTTGCAGAGAAAAACTACTTTTTACATGAAGGCACGGGTTTCAACTGTGAATTTTGGAGCTCGATAAGACAGGTTTATTCCTGAGGTCGGCCTGTTAGCTTAGCTTCTCAGCTTAGCTGTTTTTAGCAATTCAAAAACGTGATTTTGCATGATTAAAACAGATTTTTAAGAGAAAAGAGAAAGGGAGGGGTCAGTGAAAAACATTGGAGTTGAGCCTTTTGTCATCCAGTGCCATCCGTAGAAAGAGAGACACGAAGAAACGATAAAGCCGGTAAATGAAAATGAGGTTGATAATTTTCATTCATCATGCGATTAATTGATTTAGTGTTTATCGTGACAGGCCTACATATTATAACCAGATTACCTGTTATAAAAAAACAAGCCAAAAAAAAAAAAAAACAATCTGGCTTTCATTACAGATCTATGTCTTATGCTTTTGTGTACGCTAGCTGCACGAGCATGATATGGAGCCAGATGCCATCTTCCTGTGCTGATGTTTGCAGCAAGCACTGGCTTTATGCCGAACAGCACAGCCATTCGCTTTATGCCAAGAATAAAGAGAGAGCCTGAAAGTCTAAGTGAGCTCTGCTCGCCCTCAATCACAGTCAGGAAACGTGTGAACAAACAGAACATCCGCCACCTTGATGAGGGATTTGTGCAATAGCGCCGAACCATCTTGTCAGTCTGGTGAAAATTAACCATAGCGAATCAAAATGGAGCGCAGCAGACTGGACGCATCCAGAAGGAATTTTTCTGAGATGTGACAAGCAATTAATTAAGTTGTCAGCAGTAGCATACTATTAGGTGTCAATGAAGGTGCAAACGGTAAAATCTTTTGCAGATCGTCGACAAAGAATCTACACAAAGAACTAGGCAATGTCATGCTAAATAGCGGTAGAAATGGGAATGAGGGTATGGCCTCGGAGTGAGCTGCTATGCCCCAGCTCTGCAAAGTGACAATGAATCCTACGCTGAGTCGATTTGCTGCTTTTGAGTGCCTGGAAACTTGTCTGGTAGAGTGCTCACAGGGGAGACGCAAAGATGGAAGAATGGAGGGACAGAGCCTCACCTGTCGCTGTCCTCTATTTGTCTGTGCATCCCTGGAGGCTTTTTGGCTGCTTCGTACAACAAAGGAGTTTATGTGTGTGTGTGTGGGGGGGGGGGGGGGTGTCGGTCGGTTGCAGAGGAAAAAGCTCTGTGGCCATCCACAGACAGCAAAAGGAAGAAAGGACGACTTTACAGGTAAATAATGAGGAGCAGCTGGCTGAGAGCGATGTAAGCTCAGGTTTCAAGCAACCAACGATGGCACACTCCTTCACAACAGAAATGTGGATAACACCTTTTTTTTAGTTTTTAAGTTGTCTTGCAGGCCTTTAAACCGGATTCGTTTAAGTTGCCACCAAAGCAGCAACACTTTATTTATAGCATGAATTTTAAAGACGGTGCCGCATGTGCAGACATCAGATGTGCAAAGCGAGATTTAACCTGACTTTCAAGTCCACAAAGGATGACACAACGCTGTTTGAATATGGGCAGCTGATGACGGGAGTAATTTGCCACATGGCTGGTTTGAAAAAGAGCCCTTGAAGATGACACAGAAAGACAACTGTATCGTCATTTTAAAGAGGATCTGTGAAATCAATGGGACAAGATCAATGCTGTCTCTTCCTCTCTCTTTCTCTTCCGCAGCACTTTACATAAGCAGCGATCACCATCACAGTGGCCACCATCTAGCTCACCGATTTCCTGTGCAGGACTTTGGTCAGCACACAAAGCTTCGCTCATCCCATCAGTTCAACGGTCACTTCCACAACTTCACATACAAAGTAGGAAGGAGGAAGAGGAGGCGGAGAAAGAAAGGAGCTGAGGCAAAGTGAATACCACAAGCAAGCCGGAGCAAAAGCCTGAGGCGAGGAGGGAAAGAAAGAAAATGTGAAGGAGACATGGCGTCTTCATTAGACTACAGCAGCTAGCCAAGCACTGTAGAAAGAGCTGCTCATCCTCTCAGTTAATTAGGATTTCTGCCGCTTCGTTTTAGGACGAGGGACAGGGTGTAGGGAGGCTTGATTGCTTTTTATTTCCCAGCCTAACAGCTCTGCTGCCTCTGCCACCTTATTAACAGAAGATCTTGCAGATTTACAGCTTTGCAGCAAACATCAGTTTCAATAACGACAAGAAAACTGTTAAGGCGAACGCGCGCGCGCGCACACACACACACAAAAAAAAAACACTCCTTTCCCCTCTCCTGTCACCACAGAAGAGCCTCACCCCTCCTTCACAGAATTTAATTTCCATAGATGTGCCCTTTTCATCACTGATTTTTATAAACACGTTAAAACAAACAGCGATCTGCCTTTGTAACACTTCAAATATTATACAGCCAACCCCTGGCCAGAAGCACAGAGCAAACACTGAATGTCACATTTACATTCAACATTCAAACGTCAGCGCTTGTTCTGTCATAAATAAAACAGATGTTGAGAAAGCAGCATGATGTGGTTACTTGTTATACTCAGAACAAAACACGTTTCTCTGAAAAAAAAATCAAAAAATAGATAAAAAAAAAAGACATTATGGCATGATGACGTCTTCTTTTAACTATACCCTTAAAAAGCAGAGTAAGGATGTAACTGACTGGTAGGAAAATAAACTGAATGTTTGGCTCAGACAACAGCTGCAACAAATCATACTTTAAAGACAACAGATATTAGATTCAGACCAGAGGACTCATCGTTTTTATTTGAATATAATCAATAATTGTGTTGCCTTGCAATATATTGCCTTCCTGCCATCTCATCCTGCTTGCTAATGTTTCTTTCATGAGCCGGCCTACTGCTGGTGGCATTATAGCTACAGCACTTGCACAAGTCCCCAATGGATCAGTGAAAACGGTTGGCGTAAAACACAATTAGTATGGTCCATATGGCTGCCAGAGGAGGAGGAGCAGGAGAGCTCCCCTGTGGTCGTTACAGAAGGCTGATCCTGTGTTACCTTAAAGATCAAATTGCTGTCATAATAATTGGACCATTTCAATTCTGCCACTCTCTTATTTTAAAGCAGCACCTCCTGAACAGATTCCCATATTGTAGAATGATTCCTGGTCAAATAAATTGACCAACCTTGACTGATCACTCGGTCAATAGCTCCTTCATCATGATTAAGGGCTCATATTGGATAATGGGAAAATTTAATGTGAGGGGAGCATTACTTTCAGGTTTCAATGCTCGGTCTCATCGATTGGTTATCAGGCCTCTTTTTGACCAATGGAATGAGCTGATAAGAGAACAGTGTGTTCGACCTGCGTAAACTGAGCAGAGTAAACGATTTACAGTGCTTTAGGCGCGTCTCGTTCACTGATAGCTCTGTATGCCCAGCCTGACAAGCATTTTCTTGCCTGAGAAACGCAGACACCTTTTACTGAGTAGAAGCGAACAACAACAGCTTGAGGCAACAGATTTATTACAAATTGATCTATTAGATAGCACTGCTGTGCTTCGCTGTTTTCTCTGCCCCTCTTCCTCTCTCTCTCCATCTCTGACAGCCTTCCCCTGATGGTAGCCTGAGTGTATCAGAGAGGAAGTGCTACAGTGGCAAATCTAAACCCAATCCTCAGGACTCATTTTCTCTGTGCCGGCTCCTGGCACCGAGGTGCATAGACAAGACGTCCATCCTTAAACCTAGTCGATCCAGCTCAAAGACCCATCATCCAAACTGAAGGCTCAGCACGCTCTGTAGTTTGTCTCCCCTCTTCCTAACCTGCAAGGACATGCAAGGACACTGTTTACCAGATGCACCTTGTGAAACGGAGAGTGGACGGTCACAATGTCACCGAGGTCGTTTCCTTCCGGCAACATAAACCTTGAGCAACCACTCTCGCTTGCATGCCTTCTCCATTAAAACATCGGTCACAGGCTGAGCAGCTCTACAAACCGTGCCTCATGTGTACAGTCACAACATCAGTGCAGTATCCATAATAGCCACGGGCACTACAAAAGCACAACGAGTACATTAATAAAAGATCTATGGATGATTTATCTCGTTCAGAACCGCCAAAAGCACAGAATAAACTATTACAGCTACTTAATTTAATGGCAAAGCCATGCTGGGTTGCACAACATACTTCTGTTATTGACACGCCTCTCAATAAAATAATCCATTCAATCAACTGCATTGTTTAGACTTGCTAATTAAGGTGGCTTTACCTGCATCACCACCACTGGGAAACCTAATTTAGACTTCCTACAACGTGTCAAGACTGAGTTTAAAGGAAATCCATCTTATTCACTTCATCTTTATCTGTACTTGTATAAATTATCAATCTGACCTGCCTTTTACTTGTCTTGATGGACTTTAATATAGATCTGATGTCCAGTTTTTGGAATACGTAGTGGGGTTTTTACTTTTTTGCCATATTAACACTGCTGTATTGTACCACTATACCAGGATATTACAAGCATCTTATAAATATTCAAGCAAGTAAAAAAAAAAATAAAAAAAATCTGCAATTCAGTAGTAAGTCAAATACAAGATTAGACGGAGTGCTTACCGGTCCAAGTAGAAACAAAATGTCACATGCTCCTTTTATTAGGCGTAAGGTTAAACTAACAGAACAAGGAGGTTATAGCTTATTCAACGACATAAATTTGCACTAAAAAATAGTAACAATGAGAGCTGATAGGAAATTACCCACACTCTACTGTGCTCCTTTCCTTTAATCACCTCTACCTTTTATCCGTGCCACAGAGAAAAAGAGCATACAGGGCTTTCAGGCACAATGAGAGTTGCTGAAAAAAAGGGGGAAGTACTAGAGATGTTGAAATGTTCCAGGGATAGTGTATATGTCTATATAAACATCTTGAGGCAGACATCTGCAGGGGGTGTGTGCAGTAAAACACTAGTATGCATTGTTTGTGTTTCTGCACCACTAGCACCATGCCGTGTCATTACATGAGGCAATCTCTTACCTAATCAGTACTGACACACACAGCAGCAGCAAAGCACTCCTCTTCCAAACTACCACCCCCCAATCCTTCTCCGTTTCTCTTCAGGGGCCAGCCAGCTGATCCTACACCATTTCATTTTCCTCTTTTACCGTGATGGCAAATGGCTGACTGTTATTTTACTTACAATTCATGCTTTTTTTTTTTAAACCAACAAATAAAAGTACTATTTGGAGCCTGCTTTGCCAAACCTGGTTTATTCTTTGAATTTTATGTTGTTGTTCGACAAATTTAGAGAGAAAACTGATGACTCCCAGATTCTGGTGTCATTTAAAACCAAAAGGCTGTGCTGTTGCCATGATTTCATTATGTGTACATCTGCTGTTGCTTCACAACTCAAATGTTAGCCAAGCCTCCTCTTCCACTTTCCACACACTCTATTGTACAACTGCTTAGATACATAAGAGCACATGGGGCTATCAAATGTGGCAAGTTACACACACACACACAAAAAAAAAGAACAGTAAAACAAACTACATGTGACCCACAGCCAACTGTGAAACACGCAATATTTTTTATTAGTTAAAATGTGAGGGTGCCAAGCCTGAGCAGATCCGAACAGAATTTTCGAGTTAAAGTGAGATCGACTTTCCAACACGAAACAGATTTGATCACATCTAGTACATCAAATACGGTTCGCACTATGCAGTCAGACAGTTCACGACTGTTAACACAAACCGCGCTTGACGATACCATCTCTTCGCTACGATTGTGGAGCTGGGCCTGAATCAAACACAGACGAGAAAAGCTGCAGCGTGCTTGGATCTCCTCTTATGAGAGGTGAAGGGAAGCTGTCAAACAACACAAAACACATCTAGTCTTACCTCCTCTGCTGTGCTCAGGGAAACCAGGAGGACGAC
>JARVLU010000103.1:22012465-22031812 GCA_031762415.1 Simpsonichthys santanae | reverse complement strand
AATTCTCTGGTCTCTGGTCTGGAGGGCTCCATCAGTCAGAGGCGTTCCAGTAAACTAAAACAGTTGGCGGGAACTCCTCTGACTGATGAAGCCCTCCAGAAAGAGGGTGAAACGTTTCTATAAAAAAGAAACTGTCCAGATGACCCAACTGAGAATTATTGAAAGTAGAAGTGTTGTTCTATTACAGAGTCAGAGTTTCCTTTATTTGTCATATGCACATGTAGTACATGTGGCAGAATGGAATTGTGTACACAGGGTCCCAGTCACATACAACAAATGTATAAAATGTAAAAGAAACAGTAATAAGATCTAAGATATAAACTAAGAAAATACACTAAGCACTAATAGTACAAAAGCAATAGGCCGAACAACAGCAGCACGAACAATTCTGTTGTGAATTCTGTTTTGTACGGTTTTACATGTATGATGATACAATGCTGTGGTGTACGCATTATACATAACAGGAAAAAATAAAACATATACTGTATACAGAACACTGAAACAATCAAGTATCCCTATCAGCATCATATGCATAAAAATATAATTCTTAAATGCAATAAAAAGGGGTGGAAAAAAGTTGTTCCGAATTTAATGTCTTTAAGAAAATAGCATTTTCCCTCCTGTTTAAAGCGGTGATAAAGCCTGTGATCACTGTCACAGAACTCTTAAATATCAGTTACTTCCGTTCAGATAACGATCTTGTAATACGCATGCGCAATGGGAACTTTTCTTTTCCTGCAGCACTGATACATTGCTTCTGCAACCCCAAGTTTTAAGGTTAGACACAAAAGGCAACTTATTTTCTCGACTGAGCGGTAATAGTGAATATCTGGTAGGTTTTGCTAAAGTTTAGCAATCAGATGGACAATGCAATTTGAAGGGAAACTGCACTTCATACATATAACCACAAGATGGTGCTAGATTCAAAGAGATCATATTTTGTTGCCTTTCCGAATCAAGTTCAATTAACCCCTGCAGCGTCGGTCGGCAATTCAATTGGATCAAGTTTAACAAGATTATTTCAACATACACGTACTCTTCCTACTTTTAAAGCTTCTAAAACCTTCTAAGAGGTATCTCTGGTATCCAAAGCCTGACAAATTTGTTCAGCATCTCTTTGATAATAGTTAAACATTGGAGCCAGGTTCAGAAAGGGCTCCATGTGAAGTCAAGTGGCACAAAAGCAGCTGTGGTACCAAAACCTTGGTGAATAGACCATTGTTTATCTTGGCAAGACTCAGTGAACAAAACCAGCCTTCCGGTTCATTGACTCAAGGTGAGAGGAGTGGAAAGAAATCGCATCACAGCAGAGCTCATTTCAGGCTCTTGGGATTACATTACACAATTCACACATGCATAACTTATCCAGAAATGTAATTCAATATGAACAATACTACTTTGTTTACTCCACACCACAAAAATAAATAGTTTATTTTTTAAAGACCCAGACTGGCTGCTCTTAAGTGCTTAAATATACATTTCCATACATCCATCCACTTTTACCCACTTCATTTTCAGGTCATAGGGGTCACTGGTGCCCATGTCCAGGAATCACTGTGCGAGAGACGGGGTACACCCTGGACACGTCTTCAGTCCATCACAAGGACACATGGAGGCAAACGAGACAAAACCCATTCACTCCCTCATTCACACCAAGAGACAATTTAGTTACCCATCAGCCCAACATGCATGTTTTTATCTGTGGGAGGAAGCTGGAGAACCAGAAGAAATACATGAAGTGAATAAAGATGTCAGAGAAAAACATGTGAAACTATATTAACTTTATTATATAACTCTGCCAACAGTTACAGCAACACGAACTTGTCAGATGCAGCTCAACATTGCACACACAGTACTCTAACCACTGCTTTTAATTAAGGCAGAACCTTACTAAAGTTAGATTTGCTCAAATAATCCAAGGTTCACGATCACCACAACTCACAAGAAGCTTTAAGAAGTCTCACACACGGTAACACGAACACTAAACACAAAGACCAACACTATACGGGAGCGAAAGCATGGTTGGAGGACGAGCTGAGCCGTGGCCGCACCAGGACGTGGAGTCGCTTTTAAACGCCACAGACTACAGACTTGGACCATGGATTATAAAGGTGTCTTCTCCATCTTCTTCTCTCCATATAGGGCAGGCGACCTAGCGTGGCGGCGTTTATATGTGCGGGGATTATTTATGAGCAATGAACAGTGGCCGAGGAAGACCTGCTCAGATGGGGTGCCTGAAGTTCTGGCCTGCAAAACGGGCCTTGTCACCAAGCTCCTCCTCAATCCTAAAAGAAAAGTCACGAGTTTGTTAATTGCCAAATTTTTCATTTTTATACATTTTGAGTTGAACGTGTTTTTGTGGGATGCAGACTCACCTGAGGAGCTGGTTGTACTTGGCCAAACGCTCAGATCGGCAAGGAGCGCCGGTCTTGATCTGGCAAAGAAGTTTAGCAGCACATTAGATCAAAAAAGAAACATTTAGGGCACAGTTTGATTTGTTAGGGCTGGGCGATATGGACCAAAATTAATATGGATATTTTTATGATAAATCGCAATATACAGTACAATATATAGATATAATTTTCTTTCCATAAAAGAAAAACAAAAATGTATTTGAGTCAAAGCTTTGTCCCAGTTGTCACACAGCAACTTTTATTAAACAGCTGTTAACTCTACAAAATAAATGTCTAAAAATATAAAACCATACATTACTTTACTTTTTAGACATTTATTTACACATTAAATAATAATCCTCTTCAGCTGAGGGCAGCTGTGGCTGAGAGTCTAGAGCAGTCTCTTCCAAAGAGAGAGCTGGGGGTTCAATTCCACCAGCAGTCACATGCTGAAGTGTTCCTGGGCAGTGGGCAACACTGAATCCCTCATTGACTGACGTGTGTCCCATCGGTGTATGAATGTGATAAAGTACTGATTAATCCTTGTACAGATCTAGTAGAGCACTGTATGAATGGGTAAATGAGGACACAGATTGTGTTGTAAAGAGCTTTGAGTGTCTTGATAAGATAGAAAGGTGCTTTCATGTTGGTGTGGTCCACTCCACTGTTTAAATGGTGAAAAAGATTCGTAATTCCGACCTTTCGCCAGGACTATTTTCAGCATTGTCTACAAAAATATTCTTTCTACCCTCATCTGACAATCTAAATCCAAATTAGCTCAGAAAGAACATTGTTTTTCCCCTCAGCAGCTAGCGGCTCTTCATATCTGCCATGTTTACTTGTGCTAAACGTCTCTGCCCACCTCCTGCAGGCAGGAAGGAGGGGGCCGCGTTTGTGTTCAGTGAAGAAGGATGGGGGCGAGTGGGAGAAAGAAGGCAGGAGGATTTTCAAGTATAAAACTTATATAGTTTATATCGAGATAGTCTCAACATATATCGCCCCAAAAAATTCTCGATATTTTAAAAATATCGATACATCGCCCAGCCCTAGTTAATGTGCTGCTTCTAATAAAAAAAACGTTCCTACCTGTCCAGTGCAGAGGCCAACAACAAGGTCAGCGATGAAGGTGTCCTCTGTCTCTCCAGAGCGGTGACTGACCATAACACCCCAGCCATTGCTCTGAGCAAGCTTGCAACTAAAAGAAAGGAAAAATAAAGATAACCCCATTATTGTATCCACTGCTCAGCATTATGGCAACAAGTGTTTCTGCTGTGATGTGGATACTCACGCCTGCAGGGACTCAGTGACCGAGCCGATCTGGTTGACCTTCAGGAGCAGGCAGTTGCAGGACTTCTCGTCGACAGCCTTGGCAATACGCTTGGGGTTTGTCACAGTGAGATCATCACCAACCACCTGGATGCTGGTGCTGGCTGTGAAATTGGTCCATGCTTCCCAGTCATCCTGGTCAAAGGGGTCTTCAATGGACACCACTGAGGAGAGATAAAGATCAATGAACCTCAAATACCTGCACATCTGATGAGGAGCCAGCAACAAAAACCTAAAGTTGGATGTTTTTGACTACAAACTCAAAAATATGGATCTGTCCCTTTTCTCTTCATCTTAGTCTGTTATAAGTTTATATTCATTGGCGTTCAAATTCATTTTAAGGCTCCAAAGCGACCACCAACCTGGGTAATCCTTGACAAAGCTCTTGTAAAGATCAGCCAGCTTGTCAGGGGAGATGTAGCGGCTGGGGTCATCTGGAGACTTGAAGTCCAAGTCATACTTTCCACCCTTGTAGAACTCTGAAGCAGCTACATCCATGCCAATGACAATCTTGTCGGAGTAGCCGGCCTTAGCAATGGCGTTCTTCAGCAGCTCCAGAGCTGATAAAAATATTTAATTTAAAAGTCACAAAGAAGCTTTCAAAATAAATAGAAATTTTAAAACCCTGTAAACGTGACTGCAAATATAACATTTCAGCCACATCTATTTTTATTTAGTATGCAATCTCACACCTTCTTTGTTCTCCAGGATGTTGGGGGCGAAGCCACCCTCGTCTCCCACGTTGGTGGCGTCCTTGCCATATTTCTCCTTGATGACATTCTTCAGGTTGTGGTAGACCTCAGCACCAATCCTCATGGCCTCCTTGAAGTTGCTGGCTCCAACTGGCAGGATCATGAACTCCTGCATGGCCAGCTTGTTGCCTGCGTGGGAGCCGCCATTGATAACATTGAAAGCCTGAAAGCAAGTGGAGGTGATCAGTTTTCTAGGTCAACAGAGTTGTGACCAGACAGGATTAACAGTTTGTAAGAACTAGTTGTGTTAAATTTACTAGTACTACTCACAGGGACAGGGAGGATGACTTCAGGGTTGCCAGCCAGGTCAGCAATGTGGCGGTAGAGGGGAACGCCCTTCTCTGCTGCACCAGCCTTGCACACAGCCAGGGAGACGCCCAGGATGGCATTAGCACCAAACTTGGCTGCAGGACGGTAGGCAGTTATTAAAATACACCACGTATACTATGAAAATGTATCAAGATTACATTTATAATTCAAGTTTTTTTAAAATTCAAGTTTTTCTTGTTTTGAGACTGAATTTTATGTCACTCTTCACTTTTCTTCTTGTATGAAGTCAGAATGACTCATTTCAAATTTGCATCTTCAAAATATTAGCAGTTTTGAGGAAATCCAAGGAAAATGTACAACAATGTGTATAATTTTCATGTTGCGCGTTTATTTCATCTTCCCTACATCCAAAACACTGAATACTTCATTACACAAAAGGGTTACCAACTAAATAAAATAAAAGCAAACAAGAACTGTAAAGAATGCTTCAGAAAATATGCACAATAATTAGAGAAAATGTCAACTTTAATGTCTCTGAAAAGTGAAAATTATTATTCTTTAGCCATCCCTAGAATTATGTTGGAGAAAATATGGTCAAAAGAAATGTACATAGATGGAGAAATTGCACTGCATTGTTTAAATAATGAAAATGTTTAAAGACAAGTACATCCCAAAAATTGTAAATGCTTTATTTCATGAAAATAAAAATTGTCTTATGATGAATGAGATGTCCTATGTGAGGACATTTTTGATCTTACATTTGTTTTCTGTGCCATCCATGTCCAACATCAGCTTGTCAATTTTCTCCTGCTCCAGAACGCTCACATCCTGGATTAAGACACAATAGGACAAAAGAAAATTAGAATGAAATAACGTTTGAATTGGTTTAACTAGTTAGTTGAAAAAGAACACAATAACAAAGAACACAATAACAATGTTAAAAACAGCCTCTGTGAATTGTACCATCAGGCCTATATTAATGCAGTTTGTTTTAGGGACATCATTTCCATTATTTAAAAAAAAAAAAAAAAAAAAAAAAAAAAAGGAAAACCTCAGCATTCCAAACATCTTAAACTGTACAGTTGTAGTGCTACAATGATATTTTGCATTATTCTCTATAAAACCAAACACGTTTTCTGAAATAAATAAAACAATCATTTGATTTAAAGTTTCTGAAATTAGCACACGGAAATTAGTCAAACAATAAATGGTCCTACCTTGTTAACCAGTGCAGGTGCAATTGTTTTATTGATATGATCAACTGCTTTAGAGACACCTGCAAGGGACAAGCAAAGACCATGACTGACGCAGACAGGAGTGGATCATGCAAAGCAGGCCACACAGATGACCACAGAACATCCAATTTTATGTGAACTGATGAGTAATTAATACACAATTTAGCCATTTATTTTGCTTTTTTGGAGTCTGTGAACATCTGTTTGGTTCCTGACAAAAGTTAGTTTCCAAAAGCAAACTCATGCTGCTCTGCACGGTTTTTGCAAGTCATCCTGTTTTGTTGCACACTTCATTTACCTGGTTACACAATGCAGGGGCCAAGAATTCATTAATATATTTAACTGCTCTTTTGACTCCTACCAGGAGGAACAGAAATGAGAGATTGAAAGAAAGGAGGAAGTAAATACAGATTTGATGTACGTGTTGAAATGTCCTCAAAGATTGCGAAAGAATGGAAGTAACCAGACAGATAATGGAGGAAATTGATGGGAGTAGTCTTACCCTTGCCCATGTAGCGTGTTTTGTCATTGTCACGGAGCTCCAGAGCCTCGTAGATGCCCGTGGAAGCACCGCTGGGAACTGCAGCTCTGAAAAGACCTTAAAAGAGGCACAGGACAATTCAATGTGCTGAGTTATGTTTAAGAAACACTGACTACAGTTATCACAAGACAAACAGCACAATATTTATATAGAACACGTCAGTTGAGGGACTAGGTGCACAAGAGGCTTCATACTGAGCAACAGGGAGTAGGAAGTGCCAGAGGATTTCATTTCATTCGTAGGGAGGAAGCTGTGCTGACTCAGCTGCACAAGGCAGTGATGTAACAGGGGATATCAACTGAGCATGTGCAGTAAATGTGTGGCAGGATACTGAACTACGCCCCCACGCAAGAGGATAGACGGTCTGGAGTCTCGCAATAGAAGGAAAATTGAACAAAAACAATTCATTTTGCCCAGTGGAGCGGCAGAGATGATGAGTCTGGGGATTTAGTGCTTAGGATAAGAGGACACAGCCACAGCCCCGAGGTAATATTGAACATGTCCTCTGCAGCTCGACACCAGCTGGCAGCAGAGAGAGGCTGCTGGAAATACTCATCAGGACATAAATCATGTGCTATCCCACACTATTGGTAAAATCTGAAGGGAATGCAGTTGAAACAGATTAATTAGAAGTACAAAACGTATTTAAAGTCAAAACATTGTACCAAGAGCCCACCATTCAGACGACGTTAACAGGATCAGTGGGTGTAAAATGTTCAACAGAGCACACAATCACAACAGTGATTTTCCACAGACTATGTCTGGGTGCAGCAGACAGACAGATAATGATGTCAAGGCAGGGCTGATGGACATAAAAGGGGGCTTGTTAAAAAAAGATTAAAGGTGTATTTACAGCAAACAGAACAATTAGCAACCATCCAAAACTAATGAAAAGTTGGCTGCCAGTGTATTCAGAGCAGAAACAGAAGCCCATTTCATGCACTTCCATGTCGGCGATCATTCAGGTTGCTTCATTAACATTCTCAGGACATTTTAGAAGGTCGAGAAAATCTTTTCTTTCAGCCTTAAGGACAAAAATTTGCCTCTCTAAAAACAAAAATTACTTAATTTGGGCTATTGGTGGATATAAACTGATTTACACAAACAAAAACAGCAGAGCCTGTTGTATGGTGTCAAGTGTATTTTTATTTCATTAATTTTTACCTTTTATAGAATAATTACAGGCTACAGCTTACAAGTTTGCTGGACATACCTTCTGTACTGTATGAGCTCTGTGTATATTACAGTAACAGTGAGCTGTGGAGGCCATCTGATGTTACAAGAGCTATTTTCACACATTCATCTCATCCCCTCCACTCGGCCTGCGGCAGGCGACTGAAGGGTAACTAAACAGCTCAACAGGACCAACCTAACCCACAAATTAAAGTTTCAGGGGTTATCAAACTATAATTAACAATGTTTAAATAAATAAATAGCAAAGTAAGAAATTGTGTAAAATCAAGGGCCTTTTATTATTAAACTGTGTGTAAATAAATTTGACAAAACCGTTGTCAGGTGCTTTGCTCTAGCACACCTGATTTGAGTACATGGGTGATTAACAGGCTTCTGCAGAACATTAAGTGACTGAATCAGGTGTGTTGGAGCAGGGAAACAAAACATTCAGGATAGTGTTCCTAGAGGACAAAGACTGGACATCAATACAATAGTGGTGAACAGCAAATATAACTATCTTCTATGCAATGCATTCGGAATGTAAAGTGTTACAAGAATAGATACAATACCTTTCTTAGTGTACAGATCAACCTCCACAGTGGGGTTTCCACGGGAGTCAAAAATTTCACGTGCGTGGATCTTCAGGATTGACATGGTTCTGGATCTTCTGGGAAAACAAAGAACAAAAAGATTTGTCACTAAAAGTGCAACCCTTCAAAAGTAAAGTGACTTGGCAAAAAAAAAAAGGAAAAAAAAAATCAATTAAAAACCTTAAAAGCTTTGCAGCACACATATGGCAAGTAGTAACCAGAAAATGGGATAAAAGTTTCCAGGCAATGTGGATCTTTAGTGAAAAGTCTCAGCTATGCACACCGCCACAGTGATGTGATCTGGCTGGGATGGCAGTTTTGTTCAAGTCTTTGATGGGTGTGGTTACTGCAGCAGGAGAACAATCTCTGCAGGTTAACTCCGTTTGACATTTCAGATAAGAATTGCAAAATTCTTGCACAAGTACATTACATTCTGATTCTGCAACAGTTCTTACAGCAATATTTAAAAAAGTGAAAAGAGACTAACCAAAAGTGACTTGGCTCAAAAACGATGTTTGACTTCTTTTTGTTTAAAACACAGTGCTCTTACAGATTGCAGGTTTTATCACAACACTGTTATCTCTCCAGATTTCTACACAGGAAGTCTGATGGTTTCAAGCCAGACTGTTTGGCTGTGATGCCTGGAGCATTACATTGATTACTGTCTGGTTTATTGAAGCTGTCCTAAACTCGTACTCTGCAAAGTCGAGCTCGAGTGCATCTGCTGTATAACTGATGGAAAATGCTGTCCTTAAAAAGCCTTGTGCAGAAATTTACCATTAGCGTGTGCACACAGAGAGAAATGTGTTTTCAAAGACTAGAAATTAAAGCTCAAAAAGCTTTAATATTTAACTAGGGATTTGGTCCAAACTCTTGAAACATTACTACTATCAGTACCACTGACAATAATACTGGCACCTGGAAATTACATCAATAATTCATAGCCTACTCATTTCGACAGAACTTTTATCTAAAGTATCCATTTCCTCATACAGTAATTTTAGCTGGCTGATAATAAAATTCATGTCTTTGGATTTTTGAGTTTGTCTAAGCAAAAATAAAAAAGAAAATTGTACATTCCTAAAACTTAAAAAGATCAAACATCAAATTCAATGATAGAAAAACAAATTTAAATCTTTATGGATGTCATGAATGCCTGGAAATCTTTTTCCCTTTCACACAGAACAAGCAAGATTGCTACAGAAGCAGCACAAAATGGCGTCAATGGATGAATGAATAAGGATACACATGATAATTTTATGAGGAAGCAAGCCCTCAATCAATGTACTGAATTGGACAAATTTTGCAAACTACATTAAAAATATTAGAGAAAATGAGACTGACACAAGGACGCCTGTGAGTCTGTTCCTCGGTAATTTTCCTTTACATGCAATGAACACACCTCCGTCTGCTGCAGGCAACTACAAGCCCAACCTGTGAGCGAAGCTCATCGTTCCCAATACATATTTGACCCTGGAACAACGGAGGTCAATGATAATGGTTCTCTAACAAAATGGAGAAGTCTGCTAGGTGGACCCGCAACCTGACACCCCTTTCCCCTCGCACCCACTGCAGCTCTAAATGGAGAGGCATCTCGCCAGCTGACGGGCTCGTTTAAAAATAGACGACGAGCTAACTACATGGGAAGAGAAATGGATTCAAGCTAACTCCTCGCACAAACGGCAATGTTAGCTAGCACAAGGACAAGCTAAGATGTCATCCTCGACGACATCCATCGTGTAGTTGTTAAAAAAAAAAACAGGGGGAAAGTGGTTAAATTTACACACAGCTATCCAAAACACTAAAACGAAACGTTAAAAGCTACGGTAACTGAACATGAGCGAGTGACTAAGTAGAGAAAAAAAGCCGTTAAAAGTTACCTTTTCCGGGCTAACTGTGCGCAAGGACGGTGCTGTAGATGTCTCGTGCAAAGGGGAAGCAGCAGAGAAGAAGGCGCTCGTGACGCTGCGAGCCCGATGATAAGTGGACGGAGTCAGGAGCGGAGCGACGCCATTGGCTGAAACTGAGTCACCACGCAAAGGAGCGCGAGGAGGGGCGCACGTTCCACCAGAGGCAGGAGGCAGAGTATGCAGAGAACCCGGATGAAGGGCGAGAGGATGCGGATTTTCCATCGTTGGTGAAGCATCACTACTTGACTACAGTGAGCACCGCTCACACACAGGAACGAGTAGATTTTAAATTAAGTGTATTGTGGGAAATGTATGCTATTGCCAGAGGGTTAAATATAAATGAACGCAATATGTATGGCAAGCCAAATAACACATAACAGGTGTGCTTCCTTGTCAAATTTTATTGTCTGCTAAAAAAAGGAGTTGTTTTGTCAAGCTCACTTACAAAAGGGGGGAAACCTTTTTTCAAACTAAGTGCCAATTTCAAAAACTATATCCTTGACAACTCATTTTCAAGAGAAACCTGAAATTTTTTAACAAAGAGTGATGACAACAGTGGACAACAAAGACAACAATAGACAATCATAAAAGATGCATACACATTTATTCATTTATTTTTTTCAACAAGTTAAAATAAAATGGCAACCAAAAGGACAATCAAAAGGAAAAGTAGAAAAAAAAAAAACAGCTATGGGTCGTAGGGCTGTGTAACTAAAAACAGGAACATGTCTGCATTGGTTTTTGCCAGCATCTTAACAGATGTCAAGGTCGAGAACTTCAGATCTTTTTGCAAGATATTCCAAGAAACAGGAGCGGAGTAGGATGCATGTAATAATGTCCTGAGAGCGCACGCTGTAGTTGTAGCTCAAATCAGATACCCAACATATTTTATTGGTCACAAGTTCCTCAACAAGAGTTTGATTGGTCTCATGTGATGTTTCCTGTTGTGCTTTCAACATCATAATCAACGATTACTGAAAGAATTCAAGAGATAGAAGTATTTTACATTTCACATATCATCTTGAGGGCCAGAGAAGATGTCAGTTTGACAGATGTTTTACACATCTGAAAAATTATATAAATATATTTTAAAAATTGACTCTTGTTTGGTTAAGTGCTGTGTTGTCATCATTGTATGTTACCATACAATGACAAAATTCGTTCTCTGCATTTAATCCATCACACCTGAGATATAGAGCTGGGCAATAGGTGCCCAGGGAGCAATTAGGGATTGGGTGTCTTGCTCAGGGACACCATGACAAGTGGATATGGCAGAGAGTCCAATCGTGACTTTCTGCTCCCAAGTCAGCTGCCCTACCTCTACACAAACCCTGGTTAACCATTATTCTAGCCTGCTGGCGAGGCTCCAGACATTACGCTTTATGACTGATGAACCACTTGACACTTAAATGACAATACTATCCCTTTAAAGAAACTAGTAAAGTTTTTTTTATACGGAATGACAATGAAAAGTACTTCTTACTTAAATGTCCACAAAATTGTTTTGTATTTGTTTTAATACATTGACAGTTGTCCTTTTATGACGAAGTGGGAACAATTATGAACAGTAACAACTGCACTGTAGCTGACTAAAATGTAATTTTAACCTAGTATTAGTTTTATTGCAACTATCCAGAGGAAGAACATGAGCTTGCAGAAGATAATCATTGATGATTGACTTTTGAAGTCAATCTGATTTAAAAATGACTGCCACAGCAAACTGACCTTAGAAAAGTTTTTTAATAGATAAAATGCAGTCAATTTAGCAAATACTGTTCTACAATGTAGTATGCTAGTAGATGAGACAACATTAACCAACATATTATAACTCAAGTTAATTTTACATATACAGTACTGTAGTCTAATGAGTTATTTGATGTATAGTAGCTAATTCATGTTATCTGAGCGTGACATCTCGCAATATCAGATTAATAATGTTAATTTCAAGGTTTGACACATAAGATGGTTTAAGTCTTAAAACTCTGGTAAAAAAATATGGCAACGGGTGAAATAAGTCCGAGGAAGGTTCAATCTTTTATTCTATTTAGCAAGAACGTGGCAGAGCTGATGTGTGATTATATGATACAACGGTCTGCCATACTGGGAGACTCATGCGGAAAGTAAAGGTGACGCAGAGATGAGTACGTGCAGAGAGGCAGGCAGGGATCTCCGCAGCGTTGCTTCGGTGTTAGTCAAATGTCTGATGTGGTCACGTTTCCTGGCAGTGGCTTTCCTCTCTGCCTCCTACTAATTTCATCAAATGAATGGCTACTGAAGGGGGTTTGGATAATTTCTGCACACCAGGAAGCACACACACACACGGCTGAGTGTTTAACACCAAGCTGTTAAACATAAAAAAGAAGCTTTCCAAGCAAATACAACCAGGTTACAGAGGAAATATTTGTTTTTGTCTTAAGAATCATCATATTCATGCGCATGAAGCTGCAGGAAGCTGTACCAAACTGTGACACTACTATCATCCACATGAGTCATATAACACGAGCGAGTTGTGGGTTTCCCCTCCACTCAGAAAAACTCGTTTCATGTCAGGATGTTGTGCAGCTGCGCAGTGCAGAGCATCCACAGCAGGAAGGGTAAAACCCTGCTGCTGCAGTGACCTTGAGATGCAGTGGGTTAAAGTCAAACTGCGCCCCCTGGTGCCCACACATGGCATGATTTTCATTTTATTTTTTATTCCTGTAGGAGTCATGCATGAACAAATACTTTACAAACAAAAAGACAAACTTGAAACAAACTGGACGCATATCTACTCACTATACTAGAGCAGAACATATAAAAGAGCTGAAAGACACAGCTGGAAGCAAAGTTTCTGTGATTGCTCAACAAGTTGTCCCAAACCAAAGTAGACGAGCAGATGATTTAGGGTGCAGGAAATGGGAGGTTTTCATCAGGTAAATGGATGCAGGTATGCTGATTGAACAGGGATCAGGTGAAACGAGAGGGCGAGGACCAGACGAGGTGACACTAGAGACCTCTGGTGGATGGATGAAGAAAAGGCAGAACAACAAAATCTGTTGTAAATTCAAGTCCTAGTTGTACGAAAAGGCCTGGATTTCTTTAAGAATGCATATCACCTGCCATCGTTCAAGGCAGAGTTTATTCCACGATCATTTTATGAAGAGAAGGGACCAAGTTGGAGCTGTTTTGATTAAATCTTGACAGTAAAGCAAACAATATTAGCTCAGCTCCTGTTAAAAAAGACATTAGATGTGGTAGCCATTTTCAAATGGGTCGACTCTAAAAGTTGATGAGTTAAATATGTACGCCTGATGATTGGTTTTCTAACATTTTATGAAAATCTGACCAGTGGGTCATAAATGTTTTTGCAAAAAAATAGGAAAAGTTAATGCCAAAATAAATAATAAAAAAAAGATGATGTGTTAGAGATGACACTCAGCTACTAACACATCTAAATTTAGCTCAACATCTGTAAAATTTTCCTCACTTCATAGTTTAATACTCATATGATGCCTTTCTGTGCTTGTAGTCAGTGTGTCTGCAAAGGCTGCTAAGCTAAACGACAAATCCATCCATCCATTATCTTTTACCCGCTTCTTCCTTTTTGGGTCGCAGGGGTCACTGGTGCACATGTCCAGTCATCGCTGTGCGAGAGACGGGGGACATCCTGGACAGGTCTCCAGTCCATCAGGGCATAGAGACAAACAACCATTCACTCTTTGACTCACACTTATAGGTACAATTTAGATTCACCAATCAGTCTAACATGTATGTTTTTGGTCTGTGAGGAAACCAGAGCACCCGGAGAAAAAAACACACATGCACAGAGAGAACATGCAAACTCCACCCAGAAAGGCCCCGGGACTGGGATTTGAACCAGGGTAACCTGCTCGCTGAGAGGCAGCAGCTCTGCGCCACCATGCTGCCCGTCAAACAAATTGTAAGTTTTAAATATTTAATATGCAAATAAAAGTAAATGAAAGTTAACTTAATTGTAATTTAGCATGTTAGGGTATGAATCATGACAAACTGCAAATTTAAGGACTTTTTTTTTCCCATACAAAATGATCGTTTTTGTACATTTGCTGCCTGTTTTTTGTAGCTTGAGGACGAAGTTGTGATTACAAACTTCTTGAGGATCTAAAGCAGACTGACGCAGGCTCTGATGCAGCAGTGTGTCAAAGAACAACCAGACCATCAAATGATGCAGGAACAGTTGCCGCCAACTATAACCCTTAACATTTGTAAAGGCTAATAAATGATTCATTGATGCTAATGATGCATTAGCATCAAACAAACATGCTGACATTATGAAACTCACAGTTTTGCAGATTTTAGGATCAGTTTTGAAACAGAAACGTTGCATTGTTGTCGATGTGAGCTTGAACCTGCAGACTTTGATGTTTTTAAACCACAAACCACATTTACATGCAGAGATACATCAAAAAAGGACCTTTTCTCAGCTTGGCCATTAAAATATAATGTATAAAATGATGCAGTAGCTTTTAGTTACGCTCAGATCATTTAAAAAATTGTGTTTCAAATTCAGCTTTATTATTTGTGTTTCAAATTCAGCTTTAGTCATATAGTTTCAGACTCAAAAAGGGAAGTTGTGACACTTTTTGGTGTGAGATGTCCTCATTATTTTTTACCTCTTTGCCAACTGTTAGATTAGTGGAGCGATAACTGTTGAGGGAGCAGTCAGTTCAGCTGAAGAGCAGCGACAGACTGAAGCAGCAAACACAGAAGAAAAGTGTGGCCTTCTCCTTTTTTTGTTCACTTCTTTTCATACAGGTTCTGAAAATGGCTGCACTCAAAACAAAAGACAGATTTGCCCCAGATGCCCCTCAGAGTGATGACTGTGTGGGCAGCTCAGGTGTGAACATGTGAGTGGACCCTTTTTTTAAAAAGACAACTACAGTTCCGCTCATCAGCCCTGAATTCAGGCAGCTGCATCAACAAACCGCACGGTTTCGTGCAGGCAACATAACTTTGGTCGCTGCAAACAGCCAGACGATGTTTTTGACACGCCCGTGTGGTTTGTAGAAACACGACTCCCCCTCTTCTCTGCGCATGGTTTGTGAAGCTTAAAAAGATCCAAATTGCCACTTAAAGACAAGAAATGCAGCCGTGTTGGTTTGCATGTCAATTACTTGCACCAAATCAAACTGCAGCATCGAAGAGTGAAACATAAACCATAAATGTGTTTTACTCATTTAGGACTCCAATATTGCACATGAATAATCGAAAGACAAATGCAGACCATTTGCTCACTTAAGAGAAAACTGCTAAGTTGTTGAAGTAAATGGAAAAATAAAACAGAGTGAACCTGTGCTTCAGATAAAGTTTTTGTGTTGGTGCCATCTTGAATTGGACTGACTTCAAAGGTTAATCAACTGTAGCGCTACGTCTCATTATCATTCCCCAAAGGTTTCGTTAAAATGCAATCAAGGTTCTTTATTGGCATTCGTCTCACATGTAGTACATGAGGTGGAACAGAATTGTGTACCCAAGGTCCCAGTTACACACAAAAACAGCAAAAATATAAAGTATAAAAAGAAACAGTATACAAGGATTTCGGACTGTAAGGCCCATCTCTAAACTTCCTTTTCTGGCAAAGATTCTAGAGAAGGTTGTGGTTAAGCAGTTCACTGCTGCGCTTGATCACCACGGTATTCTGGGCCACTTTCAGTCGTAAATCCCACTCAACTGAAACAGCTCTTCTTTGAGCCTCAAATTATATTTTGATGCAACGTGACGCAGGTAAATGTTCTGTGCTGCTCATGTTGGACCTGACGTCAGCTTTTGACACTGTTGATCAGCCGACCTTGTTTGATGGGCTGAGGAGTTGCGATGGTATTTCAGGTTCTGCCTAGAAATGGTTGTCCTCTTACCTGTCTAATAGATCAACCTTGTTGGCTACATCTATACGTACAGATCTCATTCCTGCCTTGTTCATTTTGGTGTCCCACAGGGTTCTGTTTTGGGGGCATTGCTGTTTCTGATCTATCTGCTCCCTCTTGGTCTGATACTTTCATCTTTTAAGGATATCTCCCATCATTGTTATGCTGATGACATCCAGTTGTTTTCTTCCAAATGAACTTTCAAAACTGCACATTTTACTTACTGTAACTGTTTGGATTCATTGAAAAGCTGGATGACTGAACGTTTTCTCCAGCTAAATAGAGAAAAAACTGAAGTAATCATATTTGCTCCAGAAAAAAAACTACTGCAATGATAAAGCAGATCCTTGGGCCTCTTGGTCATTTTGCTAAATCCTCAGTTAGAAACCTTGGGATAACCTTTGACTCAGGTTTTACTCTGGAAATTCATGTAAAAAGTCTCTGGTTCATTCCTGTTTCTACCATCTGCGAAATATTGCCAAGCTAGTCCTGAATTGGAAATGCTAATTCATGCTTTTGTTTCACCTCACCTGGATTTTTGTAATACACTGTGCACTTGTTTAACCAAAACCTCAGCAGATGCTGCTGCTAGACTCCTGACTGGATCTTCAAAATGTTGTCATATAACTCCACTTCTAAAGCAACTCCATTGGCTCCCAGTTCATTATCAAGTGGATTTCAAGGTTTTGGTTTTGACTTGGCGAGCTCCGCATGGACAGACACCAATATACATCACATAACTTTTACATCCCTACACCCTGATCAGGGCTTTGAGGTCCTGTGATCTGCTGATTGTCCCCCAGAAAAAAAAAACCCTGAAAACTAACAGAGACAGAACCTTCTCTTCTGTGGCTCCAAGGCTCCGGGACTTCCTTCCTCAGTCTTTCCGATCATTGGACTCAGTGGCTTCTTTTAAAGGCCAGCTAAAAACTCATCTTTTTAAATCTGCATTTGCTCCAATTTGTTTTGTGCACTTTTTATATTTTGTTTGTCGAAGCATTTTGAGATTTTTATCTTGAGAAGCGCTATATAAATAAAGTTTTACTTGCTTAAAATTCTTAAATTATCTCCAAAACCGACAATGAGCTTTATAATCCAGTGAGCCTTATATATTAATTCTGGTTGGGCTTACTGCCATTGAACTGATTTTACATGTTACAACTGAACAATGCTGAGAGTTATTGTGAATGAGTTGAATAAAGTTTGACTTGGACTGTTTTGTTTCACTTAATGCGCCTTATAAACCAAAAAATATGGTATATGCTAATAATGTAAAATAATATGGGGTATTAAACAGCAGCCTGAACATGAGTCTGTAGTAGATGTTCAGTTGTTCATGAAATATTTTGCTAACAGACAGACAGAGTGGCCTGAATAGTTTATATTTTTAACAAAGGTCTTGAGCAAGCTGTTATTTTTTGAAGGAGCGATCTTTGGGGTGAAGCTTCAGGTCACTTCAACTTTCTGCTAAACAGATATTTGTGTAATAAGTTTCACAAAAATCTTTTCTGGTTTGGAATAAATGCAAAAAGCCACAGTCAGGATGAAACCGGATTCCTGGGGCGATGCTGTGTAGAAGGAATTTACAGAAGTTAATCTGACTCGACAGTTTGAACATCTCTTCGAGATTAATCCATCCATCTGCTTGGAGAAGGAAGCTTTTGTTTTGAGGCAGCTTGATGAACGTGGACGTCACGCTCGCCCTTTGTGGGCTTTAAATTACCAGCTTGCCCTCGACGTGGACAATCACACCTTTAAAGAGTCAAGTCGTTAAAAACCATCATTAGTCTGAAGAAGATAAACCTGGTGATTTACAGAGGAAGACGACAGCCGAGGTGTCATGTCTGATGAGGAGCTGTTGTTAATGGACTGTTCCTTGATCCTGCCACGCCCATCCACACCTGCTTCCTGTTTCACCTGTCACATCTGGAGCTGTTGCCCTCGTTCATCCACTTAACTCACCACTTCTTTTTCACCAGAGCGTTAAGCGTTCTCATGTCAAATCCTGGCTCGCTCATGTGCCAACCTGTGTTTGTAGTTTCACTGCCACAACAGCGTTATTTTCTCATTTAGAATAAAGTTTGACTTCATGTGTGTTTGTCTGCGTTCTTGTGTCCAAATCTCAGAACGATGTGACACTCATTTGGGCTGATTTAAAGCATGTTTTAGTTCACAAAATCCCAAAATAACTGGAATTAATCAACTACTGGGATAATGAGAATCTTAACCAACAGTGGGCCACGTGATCATTTTGTGATTTATTTAGAGTTTTGCGTGCAAATACACACTTAAGCCCAAATTGCTACATCTGTGAGGACCTTATGGCATCGTTTTGGTGTAGTTGGACTCATGAAGACGTGGAACGTTCTTTACAAAGCAACACACACAACAACAAAATAAAACTTTGTTGTGTATTTTGCATTCTGGTGCCTGAAAGCATTTACAAAAGAATGTCAGAATCTCTCTAGTTATGTAACACCTTTCTCCACTAAATTAAAAACTTAATGTGAGAATACATTTTTTGTTGTGATTTTATGGCTTGCGTAAGATTTGGAGAGCCATGTCTCGTTTGATGCATTTGCAACGTCCTAAACGTAGTAAAACAAGAGCAAAGGAAGAATTAAAGGATTAATAAACAACAATGCACAATAGCAATTTATATAAAAAAATAAATAAAATAAAATAATGCAGAAATAAAAAGAAAACACTAATTTTAGCAAATCTCCATTTCAGGTCTTTCAGGAGTTCAGAGTTCAAATGGCCGAGGAATAATGGTCTGACAAGGTTGGATAGACGCAGTAGCCTCCACAGTGAAGCACGGCGGGGGATCAGTGATGGTCTGGGGGTGTTTTACCAGGGATAAATTTGACAACTACTGGTCCGTGTCATCAGTACCACACATCCAAAATGAATGGTAACGGTTTCTATTCATCAAGGTAATGAACTCAGACACAGTTTAAGGTTTAACAAGGTTTAAGTCAGGTCCTCTGGATGGATTCTTCTTTGTTGAAACATTTAATCGTTTATCCAAAATACTTCATCAGTCTGAGGAGCTGCAACAAACTCAGTCTTATGAATAACACCTTCTCATGGATCATCCAGTTTAATGGAGACACCCAAAACTAGTTGTTCACAAAACGAGGACCATCAGCCTAATCAATTGTTAGTGCTGGTTGTTTGCTATTCACAAGGGGCTGAGTGATACTAGCAATAATTGTAGGAGGGGGACAGTTGAACCTGGAGGCCTCCACCTCTGTTTAATGATGGACGGTTCT
>JARVLU010000103.1:21987203-22000564 GCA_031762415.1 Simpsonichthys santanae | reverse complement strand
TTTAAAGAAGGGGCAGATATGATAAGATTTTTTCTTCTTCTGCTACCTTTCATTTTATGTATTGTTTACTTTTATCAAGTGGTTTTGTAAATTGGTTTCTTTTGTGTGTTTTAAACCTGAAATGAATAAATAAATAAAATAAAATAAATAAATATAAGCAGAGTTGGATTTTAAAGGAAGAAGTAACATTCAGTCTATTTGATTGTCAGCTTAAATGGCATGTTAAACTTGTTATGTAAGCTAATGAAAAAAAAAAAAAAATGAAGGCCTGGCATTTCTTGAAGGAACGCGTATCGTTGACCGCTCTGCATGCCAGTTTTAAACCAAAGTCATCTTACAATAAGACGAGGGACTGAGCGGCAGGCGGTGAAAAGTACTTGCATTTTTAAGGGATTGCACATGTGACGCATTCAAACACTCCAGCTCATCGGAAGGTGGTGCATGTTTGTTTTACAGTTCTGGGATGAGAATTAGATAAAAGTTGAGTTAGTTTTAGGATTTATTTTCTTTTTTGTCTTTACATTTTTACAGTCTGGGTCAGTAATTTTGGTAGTTACAGTGGAAAATTGCACAAAATGGTTCAATATTAGTAATATAAAGTTCCTCAAATAGTGAGGAACTTTTTTGACAGAAAATTAAACCATTTATACTGTACTGTATATTTAACCACCATTATCCACTAGAGGGCACCAGTGTAAGTCAAGTCACACTGCAACTGTCCTAATGTACCTGAAAGTTTAAGGCGACAGTGAGCAGCACACAGGCCAAACAGCAGGTCCCAAATCCCAGAAGAAGGAG
The DNA here is from genome assembly GCA_031762415.1 of Simpsonichthys santanae. Lineage (NCBI taxonomy): Eukaryota > Metazoa > Chordata > Actinopteri > Cyprinodontiformes > Rivulidae > Simpsonichthys > Simpsonichthys santanae. The sequence continues at coordinate 21,999,766 of JARVLU010000103.1, read as the reverse complement.
CAACCGTCGGCCTGAGGACTCCACGATGAAGACCTGGGAGAACAAACTCCCTGTTCAGAAGTGAAGACTCCCTCTGGACTGATCAGATGACAGGCTGCACATTTCAGATCCTCTCTGAGGTTTTCATGGTACTCACAGCAGCTATGGTCATGAAGACGTTCACTGCTCCTGTCCCCACCGTCACAAACTGGATGTCATTCTCGTTGACTCCTGCAGACGCATAAATGCTGTCTGCATAATAGTAGATCTGAAGGAGAAATGCATTGTGGGGTAGAAAACCAGAGCTACAGAACACGTCAACAGGTAAGGAAGAAAGTGAGTGATAAGTGACAGGAGTATGTGTTTGTCTCACCGCGTTGACCCCTGACAGCTGCTGACCCATGTTCATGATGATGACCGAGACCAGCTGCCAGCGGAGGGAGCGCTGGGACAGCAGGGACAGCACGGTCAGATGTCCCTCGGCCCGCTCCGACTGGTCCTCTTGGCGCATCTCTGTCATCTCTGCATCCACATCGTCCCAGCCGCGCAGACGCTGTAACGCTGAGTGACAAATTACACAGAACGCCCCTTTAATCCAGCTTTTCTGCTGTGTGAAGCAGTTTGGGTGGATTCTCACCTTTCTTGGAGTTCTTCTCATCTCCCTTCTGGATGAGCAGGTACCTGGGGCTCTCTGGGAAGAAGGGCAACAGCAGCAGCTCTATCACTGCAGGGATGCCGGTCAAACCAAGCATGAGAGTCCAGCCTGAACAGATGGAGAGGTAAACCCATCTGTAGCACCTTTAAACAGCATTTTTAAAAAGGCTTTTCGAACCAGACAAACTATTAAACCAGTGTGACCATTAGCACCTGTGCTGTTGCCCAGGATACTCCTGATGCCCAGCACCTGGGCAGCGAGGATGCCAATAGTGATGAAGAGCTGTGGGACGATGCCGATGGCTCCCCTCAGGTTTTTGGGAGAGAGCTCACCCAGGTACATTGGCACTACGTTGGACGAGAGACCTGCAGAAAAAGAAGCAGGGACGAACTCCACCGTCTTCAGTCATCATGCCTGATCCAAAACAAACATCTAAAATGAACGTGTCCAACCTGCACATATGCCCACAATAAACCTGGCTGCAATGATGATCTCATAGGACTCAGAAATCTCACTGACGCCCATCATTACAGCAGGGACAATAGAGAAGATGTTGTTAAAGAGGAGGGTGCCCTTCCTGTTGAAACAGATTAAATAGTTAAAGGACTAAAGGTCCAGCGTTTATTTCAGTTTTAAACTAAGATCCTCTTGTAGGAGAAATGACAGATCTAACTGTTCTGGTCAAACCTTGAAACAAACATCATGCCCACACTCATAACACTGCAACGTTACTCATGATGTGCTTGGGGTGTGTGTTGGGACTGACTCTCAGCTACTACCACATCAGATTTCAGCTCAGTGTCTGTGAAACTGACTGGGTCATCTATTTCTGGGTTTACAAAAGTTGCATCGTTGGGACAGCCACATCCATTCAATGATTTATTTTTTAATAAAATGTGTCCGGAGAAGCAAAACGTACAAATTATCAACATGGTGGATCACTTAGTTTGTTAGAGGGACTCTTCTCTGGCCTGTTTGGATCATGGCATGATAAAAACTAACATATTATGGTTTTTACCATTTGTTGTTAAGATAAAAACAGTCATGTTCGTACAAAGAAGGAAAAATATACAGTTTACAACAATTTTCATTAAAATGAACACACTGGAATATGTGAGTCCTCTTTTTAAGTGTGAAAAAATACAAAGTAATTAAGCATCCCATTTGAAGCAGTACAGAGTAAAGTTAAAGTTAAAATCAGTTTGTTGGATACGCAATTGTGACTTATTGAATTTTTAAATTAAAGCAAATACTTTAATATCATCTGACTCTTATCATGCGTTTCCTGAATTACTATCAAACTGATTTTACCGTACTGTATTTATTTTTGAGTAATTTGTCGTCCACGTATTTCAAAAACGTGAAAAAGTATTAATAATTGACAGGAAAACTTTCTGTTGTTTGTGTAAAAACCCATGAAATTCAGTTTCATGTTAGTTTTAAGTAAAGCTTTAAAAAGCCGCTGCAGAAGAACCAAAGAGCTGCATGAGGCCTCAGAACCACAGGTTGCAGACCATTTTCTTATTTTATACGTCATGAAGGATTTTCCTAACACACACACAGAGTTTTACCTCCCCAGCTTGTTAACCAGAGGAGCCACCATCAGAGAACCAAAGAAGCCTCCGAGAGGGTACATGGACACAGACAGAGACCACAACAAAGTCAGAAGGTTCTCCTCCATCGGTTCATCGTGACGGTCCACGTAGGTGTTGTTATAAAACTGCTGCATGAACTGAAGGCAACAAGACACTAATGGGAGAGACATGCCAAGAAAACAAACCAGAATAGAAAATGGTTGTGCAGAAATCTGCTCACTGGTGCTGGAGAGTTGACTACAGCCACATTATATCCGTACTGGAAAGAGGAGCCAAAGGCGGATATGAGAGTAGCCAGAGCCAGAACTGCAGTTAGTCTCTGCGGAGACACCAGAGAACTATTAAACCTCATTTACCAACAAACTATCACCGTGGCAGGACGGTCCAGTAAACTTATTTCAGTAACAAACACAAAAGGAGCCATCTTGGGCCTTCTGTGAAGCAGGTGGTGCAGAGGCAGCCTCCTGGAACCTCAAAGACGCTGGAGCTCGCTGGAGTCTTGAAGCTCTCTTTAGGCTCGGAGCTCTTTAGATCAGTGGCTGCTTGAGACACTGAAGACCCAGAGGGCTCAAAGAGGAACTGGAGCTGCATGCGATGAGGTGGCAGGAGCTGCAGGTAACCACTGGGGAGGCTTGGAGCTTGTGGGTGCAGCAAACTCAGAGGGCTCGAAGAGCTGAGGCGTGGAGAAGTTGTGACGTGCTGGAGGAGCGGAGCTGCTTGGCCACAAAATCTTGGCTCCTCTTGGTGGATGGAGGTTTAATAATCAGATCTCCTTTCCTCCTCATCCACCATTTGAGGCGAGGGAAGTATCTTGAGCTCTGGACTGGCAGAGGTTCCCACCTGAAAACCGCTGCACTGGGTGGCAGGTGGCTTTATCTCTGGAGGTACAGAGGCTGGGGAGCGAGAGTTCTGTCTGAAAATGATCAGGGAGAAGTTCAGTGCCATCAGGGCCCTCCCCCTCTGACAGTTCTGTCGGCGTCTACATGACCATGTGTTGTTCCGATCTGGAGGTTCAGTTGGTGTCGCAGCCATTAACTCAAGGAACTCAGGTTCTGTAACCAGTTCTGGAGATTTAGAGGCCGTCTCAGTGAACGTGGTCTGCTCGGGGGATGTGTTTAGCTCAGAGTGACCATTAAGTTCATGCTGGCTCTGGGACTTGATGCACTAAAGAAGATAGGTCTGCTCCAAGGCCTGCTCCTCTTCACTTTCTCTAGCAGACCCCCATTGAATCAGCTAGCCAGTGATGGTGGGCATACTTCTCCAGGAGCTCAGAAGCACGTATCGAGACCACTAATCAAATTAGGGGGGGGACCACCAGGTTGATGTAACTCTTCACCACAATGTGAAGCTTTGAAACCTCCTCCAGGGACAAATCTGCGCGGCAGCCTGCTGGGTCCTGTTAAGTTTTAAATACTCTCACAGTCTCAGGTGGATGGACCTGCAAACTGAGACAATTCAAATTCAGTTCAATTCAGAAATACTTTATTAATCCCAAAGGGAAATTAAATGTTGCAACTCATCATCCTGGTTCCATTAAAGAGTTGTTCTAGATGCTGATGTCTGTGGGCAGGAAGGATCTCTTGTTGTGGTCTGTCTTACAGCAGATCTGAAGAAACTGGTGGCAGATGTTGATCCGTCTTCTTGGACCCGGCAGGTTTCTTAGTCTTCTTGAGCAGCAGGACCATCTAAATGTTGGGCAGAACTCCTCCCAGCAGCTCGTTGAGCTCCTCGTCATTGCGGACATCCAGCTGCAGGTGCCGGGGACGATTCTGGTCTTCTTGTTGTCACGAGCCGCGCTAACAGTTCAATATCTGGACTCCTTTGAGTCGAGGAGTTTAAAAGGTAAACTTACTTCAATGACAGACACAAAACAATGACATGGCAGCAAACTTACAGGTCTCAGAAGGAAAACACAATAGAAGGAACGAGATTGTAGCAGATGACCAACAACACAGAATTAGTGAATGGCAACACAGGGACTGAATAAATACAAATGGAAAGTGGAGGCACCTGAGGGTGAAGGAGAAAAGGCACATGCAACTAAACAGGAATTACTACAGAAAATACACAAGAACCCCCCAAACAACTTACATTAAAGTACTGAAACACGGAGATCCAAACAGAGAGGAAAGAACTGAACTGAGGTCACATAAGAACGATCACGTCAACACAAGAATACACAGCAAGCAAAACTAAGAAACATGGTCTCAAATACAAATAACCAAGATACACGGATATGACAATAAACATCCTGCAAGATGAAGATCATGAAGTGATGGATCAAACTAAGCACAACCTGACATTTAACTCACCCCTGTCCTCTCCACAGCCTTCCCCCATTCCCCACTGTCCTCCATGGCTGTGCATGGACTTGTCTCAATCTGCAGTCATAACCGTTGTGTTGTTACTGCACCGCTGGACCCAGCGTGCCCTTTGTACACGAGATCAGAGAGCACGGCTGCAGTTTACGGGATTATTACTGGAACGCAGCTGACTGTGCTCTCAGGTGGAGGAGGTTTGACTGTGTGCAATAAACACAAGATTTATTTATTGTGGCTCTTAAATGCTTATTGATAGCACACCTGAAAGGCAGTACAAAGACAAAACTTTTATTTGCACATACACATAGAGCCGCAGCGTGGAGTGTTTTTACTAAATCAGAAGACGAGCATTCCTTGAAGGAGTTAATATCACCTGCTGTCTCTCGTCTTTGAGTTTTAGGTTTAGATCATCACCTGTTGAGAAATTATGTTAAGATGTAGCCGTTTTGGTCAAAACTGTGAAAACAGCATTGTGCACAATCTTTTTGTCGACATCAGGGTATGTGTTGAGGAAGTCTCTCACAACAGACCACATCTCATCTTACATCTGGTTTTTTTTTTTTTTTTTTTTTACAGACAGGCAATTTTTGTGTTTTTTTTATTTTAATTTTTTTAAATTCAACCTTTATACAGGTTAGTTTCACTGAACCACGAGAGACCTGTTGTAAACAAAGAACACAGATGAGGTACAGACAACAATAGACAATGAAAATAATATAAAATGAAAAGCAAATAGACGAAATGCTATATAAACGGGGAAAAAAAAACAGGTACTGTACATTATAAAGTGGTGTAAAATGCTAAAAACAGGAACATGTCTGTGTTGGTTTTTGTCATGAACTTAGCAGTTGTTTAAAATCCCTTATAGGTAAAAGTTGACAACGTCAGATCTTTTTGTAAGGTGTTCCAGGAAACAGGAGCAGAGTAAGAGAAAGCCCTTTTGCCTAATTTGGTTCACACTGAGGGGACACTGCAAGTAATTATGTCCTGAGAGCCCACATTGTAGTTGCACTCATGGAGTGACATACAAGAGGAGATGTATGAAGGCAACAGACTAAGAAGTGATTTAAAGATTAAAATGTACCAGTGAGAGAGTCTGTGTGAAGTTAATGATGACCAGTTCACCAGTGAAGACAGGGTGCAGTGGTGGGTATGGTAGTTACAGCCAGTTATGAATAATGGCGCACCATGATAGACAGCATTCAACATCTGCAGGGAGCTTGTAGGGGCGTTCGTGTAGATAATGTCACCACAGTCAATGGAGGGAAGGAAAGTCACAGTTACAAGGTGTTTCCTATCAGACATGGTCTATTTCTGAAAAAGAAACCCAGTTTAACTTTCAGTTTCCTTAGCAAATTTTTAACATGAGGCTTAAAAGAGAGAGGTGAATCGACCAAGATATCCGAGATTAACCTGCCTAAATAAAGGTTGAATGAAAATGTATAAGAATCGACAAACTCAATAGGAACACCATTCAGAGATTAAATATAAGGAAAGACTGCTGGTACCGACTTCCTGTTTGAAAACATCTTGTGGTGGCCATCTTGAACTGGACTGACTCCAGTAGATGCACTTCCAATAATTACAATCTGAGAATTCCACTAAAATTCTAGGGATTCTGTTTTTTCTTTAGTTTTTTGTTGCAGGTCCTGAGTGGCAGGGCGGAGCTGATTACTCTCAGCTGTCTCAGTCAGCTAATGAGAAGCTTCCAGTAGGGCTGTTTGGATCATCTAGACCCATTCATGGAACATTTTCCCATTCATGTTCTTGTAAACTGCTTCATCATCGTCCTGGTTCTGCCTCGCGACAATGCCTGCAGCGTCTGAGTTCTCCTTGGATCCCTCTCCTACGTCAGCTGTCTACACAGAACAATAACTGCAATTAAACATCTGCCATCCAGCCTTAAGTTTCATCCTGCCATTCTCTCTCTCAGCATCTTCCACTCACCTGCTCTCCTCCATTTTCCTGCAGCTCCCTCCTGTGTGCAGTCTCATTTGTAAATAAACTTCTTACCTTTATTCGTTCACATTGGTCTCTTGTGTCTTAGTCCGAACTTCTGGGTATTTTAAGTATTAACGCAAACATAAAAATCCATAAAGTGGTGCAGAAGATATTTTGCTAACAGACAAACTTGGTTGACTCCAACAGTTAATGCCAAAGTTTTCAGCAAAGATATTGCAGAGTGAGTATTGTTAATAACTCTTGACAACAACCACACCAGACTTCAGCACATCTGTAAAACTCACTGCACCGAAGCCGTTTAGTGTTTTCTCTAACATCAGTTGGCTGTGGTGGCCATCTTGGTTTGTTTCACTTTCATTCAAATTGGTAGTTTCCTATAGATTTAAACCCATAACTAAGAAACTATAGTTTTTCTACCTAAAATACACAACAAATATGTAGGTTCTGGTAGTACAAAGTAATGACAACAGTGAACAGGTGGTGGAGCTGATGCTGTGCTGTAATTATTCACATAATTCAAAGAGGAAGAAGACACTCAATACATTGAGTTTAATAATGACTTTAGGAGCTGATTGCCTAAATAATAATCACACACCACACAAACTGTAAATCATTCAGCAGCCTTACCCTTTCTGTGCTTATATGTTGTGTGTGTGTTATTTTCTTGGTAAACGTCTACGGCTAATTTAATATTTCAACAGGGCTCTTTTTTGCTTGCAGTGGATGGTAAATTTGAGAACTGGCATTGAAAACTGCTGAAACAGCCAAATGAGCAGCCTGTGTTAGTGGTCACCACAGCTCAAAGCTGCTCTTGAATATAATGAATTAAACGGGCAAAGAGCCAGCAGAGCAAAGAGCAGAGATGTCTCCTTTAAGTGTTGAGCTGCTTCAAAGTCAGACAGTCCCCAGAATGGATTAATTCCTGCAGAAAACACAGTGAGAATTGGTTTTCTGTGTTCACTGCTGTCCACAAGAATAAAAAAAAAAAATACAGTTTAGATGCTGGTGATGTCATCAGCATAAGTCATTTCCTCCGTTTTCCCAGACCTGCTGTCCAGTGTTCTGTCATTCCTGCAAATTAATGGCCTGGGAGAATGAACCATGCGTTGTGCCTCATAACTCTGACAAAAAGCAAAATGAAAACATTTTGTTGTTGTTGTTTGAATAATTTGAAGTAAAAAGTGGAAATGAAGCAGTGCGTGGGAACTAAATGTTCTCTGAAGGTTGCATAGTTGTCCATGCATATAAAGATAGAGCCAGTAAGTTTAAAAAAAAAGCAACAAAAACATCTGTTCTACTATGGTAGGCAGTTGTGACATATAATCACGTGCACGCGGCTCTGGTTACTTTTTTAGACGTCAACAGAAGCATTCTTCCTTGTCAAGAATAAATTTAAGATATCTAAAATAATCGACCCTACTGAGAAGTGTCTGACTGAAGACATCATTCTGAGCCTCGTCCACTCTCAGGCCCTGTTCAGTTAATGACGTGCAGAAATACTAGTCAATTCATGCATGCACAGAAAATCACTCCATGCTCCCCAAAACACAACTGTTACTTTTATGTGTACGGTAGATATATTTTATGTCAGACCTAAAACACCCTTGAGAATGATAATATGTATATTGATTTGTGTTTGTATTTGTCTAAAACGAACAAAACAAATGTAATTTTTTTTTTGTTTTTATTGATGAAAATGTTTCTTTTTTCTTTTGCAGTTTTGACAGCATGGAACAAACCCCATAAAATAAAGGTCACTTTTGGTGTGTGAACCAGAAGGTAACTCGGACTGGCAGGCCTCGAGGACAAAGCGACCTCAGGATAGTTTTAAGTGTCATCAGCAAACCATTCCTATTTAAAATATCCCCGCAATAAGTTTGAATGATAGTTTTAATGCTTAAGTGCTAAACCACTGATATATGTTATAGCTAGACACAGGAACAAAATATAGAAGTTGAAGCTAAAACAAGACCAGTGCCCCCACATGGCTGACTGTATAAGTCCATGTAGACGAATGGAACTGAAACACAAAAATACACCTTGGACAATTTTTACCAGGGGTTTTATAAGTTCATTTGGCTGTGGCGGCTGTCTTGAATAGCCAAATGTCAATCAGTTGTAGAGATTGTTTCCTGAAAGGTTCATTAAATTCTGTCCAGCGGTTCACGAGTTATTTTGCTAACAGACAGACAAAGTTGACAGCCAAAAGGTTGTGACCTGTGCTGACAAAAATAGTGGAATGAGTGCAAGTTGTGGTTCAGAAACTGTGACAATATAGATTTTTGTTGTAATTGAGATTGTATTCATAAAGACACCATCTAGTGATAACTAAAATATGATATATTCTTCCTAAATGACCTTTAAATTGACGTTTTCGAACAGGTATGTCTTCAGAAATAAGCTTTTTATTTTTCTTTGAAAGAAGCAGGTAAAAGATAATGAATGCATGTATGGCTGGAGAGTAATCTTTTTGGTCTGCCAGCTGCAATAGCTTTGGGAAATCTCTTCATGTAATGTCTAGTATTATTGTAAAGCTTGGAGATTCCACCTTTTTTAAATATTTTCCTGGAAATCCTGATGACATCATTCAATAAAAACAGAGTATTCAAACTGGCACTCTCCTAAATATAACTAGCTTGTTGCCAGATCAGGCGATAAATCACCAAATTTCAACAACCGATACATCATTTTAAAGCTTTTAGGATGGAGAATTTGAAAATAACTCAATAGAAAGACAAAAAACTACTCGTTTTAACAGCACAGGTCACAAATGTAAAACTTTGTACAAAATAATGCACGATCTAACAGCGCTTTTTGTGACGGCGATCAGTCTCAGCTACGACAAATTATAGTTTGATATCTGAAAAACTGACTTTTAGCCACTTTCGCAAAAACATTCTCATCTGCAGGTGATAAATATAGTTTGTAAAGCGGATTAGCTGCATGTGTGGTTCATGAAGGTCGTTCAGTTCTCCCTGGTGCATTTTCTGATGTAGAGCGTCACCCACAGGGGGTCAAAGAAGTAGTCAGGCTCCAGAGCAGCTCCGTTTGCAAAGGGGGAAGTATGGCATGTGATGATAGTTCATTCTTCTCCTGACCACAGTGATGAAGGTATCGGTGATGATACATCAGAATCTGATGCTCTTTTGCAACATCTGCATGAAATATGTTGCAACCATCAGGCTGAACAGAAGTCAAGAATTTTAAACAAATATTAAAAGCCAAGCATTCCTTCAGGAACACATCGTTTTAGGAGACTAAAAACTTTCTCTGCATAAGATGACTTCAGTTTCAAAACTGAAGTAAATGTAACTAAATGTTTCTCACTTCAGCATGTGAAAGTATGGTTTTGTATTATCACAATTAAACAGCACATTGAAATAATGATCAAACAAAACATTAGGGTATTTTTATTCACAATTTACACTGTATCCCAGCATTTTAACATTTCCGAAAACAATGTTCTACATTATCTGGTGCAGATAAATTTAATTACAAACAAAACCTGGAAGCAAACAACAGCATTCACAGAGTACTGAAGGTCCTGCAGAACTGAAATGAACTTTTTAACAAGATTTGTTTTTTCAATGAATTTACAGAAATCATGTAAACCCTATCTGCTTTCTGAGAACAAAAAAATAGTTTTGTAGTAACCAGACAAGAACAAACTGATAGATGTTAAGAGTCAAACATGTTTTAAAGCATTCTAGTTCAATGAAACAAACTGTACAGCATGTTCATGACTCACAGTAGAAAACGTTTAAAGTTTGTTTCTACTTTTCTAGGCACAATCAGACGACAGAAGATAAATACTGTAACAGGAAAACCAAATAATTCACAGTGATAACCTTACAGTACATTTTAAACCGAAGTGCTAGTCTTTCATAGTGTAACATGACCAAACAGGAAGGGATCTTTTGAGCAGGAGTCGTGTGGAAAGGGTATAAACAGTTAACATCTTACCTGTTGTAGATAACTCCATGAATGACTTCCGTTTGGATAAAGGGGGTTTCATTTTGACCAGACTGATGAGTAAAAGTAAAAGTTTATAAAGCAGTGTTCACGTGAAGCCAGACATGATAGGTTTGAGCACAACATCAATCCACTTTGGTTCCTGTCCCGCTCGGATTAACTGTTAGATCCTCAGTCGGGTCAAAATTACACCATTTCTCCAAACTGAGGTCGCTCAAAGAGGAGCCTCCAACAGGTAAAATGTTAATCATACATAACCTTGACAGACAATGTCACTTCAAATGATCTGAACTTTTGCTTTAAATGCTCGTTTAGTGAGGCAGCAGATTCCCAACACAAAAACGAGACAGATCACACAGGTGTTCATGCATCTGCAGAACCTACAGCCGTCCTGTGAGGCGCTTGTCCTCGGGGCCTCCTTCATGTGAGCCTTTCAGTCTCTTTACTCATCGCAGTGCGAAGTTTCACCGGTCCGTCTGGACTCTGCTGCTGTCCTCTTCTCTCTGGGTGAAGGAGTTCGGCGGAGGCGCGGACCTCTGTGGGGAACCGTGCTGCTCCTCCGCTCGCCATTTAGAGCAGCAGCAACACAGCACAGAGCAGAGGCGTGAGCGTATCGGCTGCGTGAACAAAACAAACATGACGCAGTTGGCCGCTCCCTGAGACGTGTTGCCGATGCCCTGGAAGGTCAAAGCATTAAGTGTCCTTTAATAAATGTACTGTACTTTAATACATCTCAGTGAGGGAATGTTGATTCAACATCCACACTGCGTTCCTGGTTTCTACAATCCAACTACTTCTTCATACTTTGTGCTACTTTAGTAGCAAATGAGCTCGTTCAGGAGATTCAAAACTTTTATACTTTTCAAATTATTTAACTCTCTTTACATGTAATTCTACAGGCAAATACATCAAGCTCTCTCTAGTTCTTTCAAAAATGTATTCTCTTTGGAAATCTGCGTCATTATACTTGCTGTACTTTTTGTCTTAGGCTTTTAGTTTTGAGCCACGGTTCTAATATAGCTGGCCTTTAGCTACTTTTAGTTTACAAAGTACAGTATATCCTGATATATTTAAAAAACGTTTAGTCATTTTTAAACTTTTTGTTTGCAGCTACTATCTAGGATTTTTACATTTTAAGAAAACGTTTTGAAACTTTTTGCTAATTTTAGCTTTTCTCTGTATTCTGCTACTTTAGCTTTTAGCCAACCTTTTGATACTTTTTGTTAAATGGTTTTAGCTACCCTTTAGATTTTTTTAGTTTTTAGCTATATTCTACAATATTTAGCTAACATCTTGATTTTTTTAGCAGCTAGCTAACATTTTTACATTTTTAGTGAACGTTTTGATACTTTTAGCTAGCTTTATTCAGCTAGCCCTTTGCTATTTTAGCTTTTCTCAACATTCTACTTTTAGCCTTTGCCAACCTTTAATATTTTTAGCTACTAGCTAACCTAGCGATACTTTTCGTTACCTGATTTTAGCTAGCCTTTTGCTCCTTTTAACTTTCAGCTATAGCATTTAGCTACATTTGGCTTTGAATTAACATTTTGCTTCTTCTATCTTTTAGCTACTGTTTCATTTATTTTAGCTTTAACAACTTTTTTGACAAAAATTGTAAATTTATTTGTTTTATAAAAGGACAAAATAAAATTTAACACCATTTTTCAAATGTTGTAATGTTAAAATGCAACAATGTGATGCTAAAAACACCTATTCAAGAAGCTTTAAGATTTTTATCTGTTTCACCACATTTTAAAGGTCCACTGACATGATGTTTGAACTTTGCATAAAATGGCACAACATATATATCTTGTATCATTCATCTATGTTTGTTTTTGCAAACAAAATGATAAATATATGAAAATTTCATTCAGTCATTTTAAATTTGGCACTGTGTTTTTTCACGGGAAATCCGACTATTTCAGCGTACGACATCTGTGACGTAGTCATAGGTATATCAGCTAGAACGCCCCCTGTACAATCCAATGGTAGACAATAGAAACCACAAATGTATCTATTTAAATGAAGATTTGAGCGATTTGTCTTCAGTTTGGGAAGCTGAACTTAGTAAAAGTGTGT
>JARVLU010000103.1:21976543-21987103 GCA_031762415.1 Simpsonichthys santanae | reverse complement strand
TAGTTGAATGATACAAGATATATATGTTGTGCCATTTTATGCAAAGTTCAAACATCATGTCAGTGGACCTTTAAGGAAGTTTTACATAAAAAAATGATGACAGTGATGATTCACAAGTCTGAGCAAACACTCGCAGGTACTAATAATTACGCACGTACACTCCCACAAGATTCAAGAGAAAAGACTACAAGATAATAATGGAGTTAGTTTACACTCACATGTAGTGTGACCAGCACCGGGTTGTGTCTGACTCGAGAGTCAGCGAGCAGCAGTATGAAGCGCACTGTGCTCCAAATGCGCAGAATGATGAAGATGATGGGAATGAGAGTGAGCTTCACATCAGCCATGGATGAAAAGGACTGCGACTGAGGCCTGTTAGCCAAGATGGGACGGTACTCAGACAGGGCCGCGTGCTGCATCAGAGTTTAGAGTCAGAACATGTTTCATAATTTCATACAAAGATTGTGATGACCACTAATAGATTTTTTTTCTGCATGATGTGGCATTTATTTTAATCTGAAACCATTGCTGCAACGCAGAAAAGAACCAAGTGCAATCTTTGATCCTATTTCTTTACCATTTAAATAAAAAATATCCTCAACACACATTTTGAGCACTAAAAGGTGACGCAAAATCTCTTTTTAAAACATTAACATGCAAGGCAGTGGGCGATATGCACTTCTTAAAAGAATGCTGGTTTCATTAAACAGAAAGACAGATGAGGACCCCTCACCGCTTTGTGGATATGCCTCTTGATCAAGATGTAGAGCACAGGGAGCGTGAGATAAGCCAGGATCTCCCAGATCTTCCCAGTGAGCAGCATCCACAGGATATGATCCTTAGCTTGGATCCTGACCCAGCACCACCCCACAGACACCTCAGATGCATCGTAACCGATCTTGTTCAGACACAAAGCGGTGACGGTGATGATCAGAGGAACACCCCAGCTGCAACACACAGCACAGAGATACTGGACATTAAACACTATAGTTATCTCAAACATCTTATCTTTAAAAGTTATTTATGCTATAATACACACGTCTGGTAAGTCAGTGTTGCTGGTTTAGCTTGTATGTCATAAAGCCACAAAACGTTGATTTAAATTTCTATTTTCGTTGCAAATTAACCAATCATTGTTGTGAAAAGTTGCCACCCCTTAATGATTTCTGACATTTTTTGCTATTTTTGTCCCACTTAAATGTTTCAGATTATATCAACAAAATGTTATTAGTAGGGAACCTTAATAAAAACAAACTACAAAAAAAAAAGACAAAATGCTAAAGCATTCGTCAAGTAATAAGCTAAATCATCACGAGCTTTTCCTCATATTGATGTGTGTCCTAAATTAAAACATTGTAAGCATAATTTGTGACTGAATGCAAGCTACTTTGAGTTTGTTTACCCATGAAAAGAGTTGAAGTGACTGAAAATAGGTCAAAGGTTAAACTTACCGGCCATATTTGTTTACCTACACAGACTATGACCACACTAATATCATAAGACTCAAGTTTCCATGTAGTGTCCTGTGGATTAGAGTGCTTTGTTTACATCGAGTGTGGACTCATTTTAGATTTGGATTAAATATATCTGTGAAACTAGCCGAGTAAATTCTTTCTAAATGCGTCATTTAATATAATTCAGAATTGTGCAACAAACCCTTGCTGAACATGTAAAACAAGAGTTTAAAAAGCCATTAGAGCTGTCATATTTTGCAATTTTTGTGTGTTTTTGATTAAAAATTTCATACAAGTAGATTGTCTTTAATAAATAAATAAATAAATAAATAAACTCTATCATCATTTACGTACATTATTTGTGACAAATTAGCAAAATCAGCAGTCATCATGTTGCCAACAATTAATTTGCTTACATCAGAGTATTGATGAGATTCTTGGCCCTTGACTAATATTGATTCAGTAAAATAATCCTGAGTCAGAGGGACAACAGTGGAATCAGGCATCAGGTCAAAAGCCAAAGTTTTCTTGTTTTCTGGAAAGAAACAGCGACTAAAATCTGTCCGGGCAAGAGCTGACAGAAATAGTCATATTGTGGGAGAAGAGGTGGACCGTGATAAATCAAAAGCTAGGACTAAGACCAAATGGAAGTTAAATCTTCAGAAATATTCTGAACTTTAATGGAAGAATTTCCACAAATACAGTACTGTAATTAACAAATAAATAAAAAAATGTTGTAAACAAAAGGCATGTTTGTTGTTTTCTAACACAGCTTTTACAAAATCCCTTATGAGCTTGAGCAACACTAACACCCAAAATCTGTTAATTATGAAGATATTGTATAAAATAAATAAATAAATAAATAAATAAATAATAAAAATCACATATTTTCAGTTTTATGGCTCAACTTGGTCGATTAGGCCACGCCCTCTGTACCTATGTTACCATGGAAACGGTCGGTTCAGCGGTAGCTGAGTTGTTCAACATCACGGTTTTAAAATCCTCTTTCCTCGGTTTTATGCAAACTTTACCCACTTATTAAATTTTACTGAGTCAGGTGGGAAACTTATAGTGGTCGCGTTTTAATTTTTTTTCTTTTGCATAACAAAAGATTAAGGCTGTTCGGCGTTCATAGCTACTTTTAATGTTAGCTAGCTTGTTTTGCGGTTCACTTTTGAACTTACAAACCTGACGAGGTGGAAAAATAGAACCATGCTGTCGGCGACTCTTTGGCTGGATCTGACAATGAAGACGTACAGGTACACAGCGATGGCCACGGTCCAGAAAAAGCTGCTGGTGTTGGCGAAAGTGGACACCGCGCCTTGAACGACGCAGTCGAGCGAGTCGGCGCGGAAGAACCTCCACACTCCGAAAGCGTAGGAGACGGCGGACAACCAGTCTGACACCGACAGGTAAACCAGCAGCTTCCTAGGGGTTGTCCTCAAATCTGACCAGACCAGGTATGTGAGGATGATCATGGATGACCCTAAAAAAGACAGGGCGCAGGTACACAACACCACCACCTGCTCAGAGACGACCAACTCTGTCCAAGTCCCGTTACCCGCCATGGTTCAGGGCAGACATCTGAGACACATGATCCCCATTCCGTTTAAAACACTCAGTCTGCTGAAATAAGGGAGCCAAAAAACTATTTACCCTGCTTTTAAGCCCTCCCTGCCCCTCTTTGCTCAAACCGGAACTTAAAGCAGAAGTTGGGTCAGCTGCTAACAGGCTTGTTTTTGTGTCTATTTTTGCCTTCAAGTGTGACCGACAGCCTGTACAGCTGTGGCATCATCATGTGTCACACAGGAAACGTGACATTTAGCCAACACTGCCATTGATCAGGAGCTGATTACAGTAACATTGTCAATTTCACAGATATTGACCTAAATCTTGGCGTGGTAGTAGCTGAGACTGATCTCCAACATATATTCTGAGCACAAACGGATCGTAACAAGAGCTTGGTTTGTTAACTTTTTGGAGTGAACTCTGCCTGCCTGTTAGCAAAATACTGTGCGAACCACTGGACAAATTTTAATGAAGCTTTATGGAAAACGTCACTGGATGTACTTCAACAGCTGATTAATGTCCATGTTCAACATGGCCGACTTAGCCAACAGAATCTGGAAGCGACAAAACTGGTATTATTTGGTCATTTTCACAGATATTGGGCTAAAATTTGATGTGGTCGTAGCTAAGAGTCCCACACAACACATAGTCTGAGGGCTAACAGCAAGATTTCACAACATCACACATTGTGGATAATGTTGTTTACAATCGTCGTCATCATAAGATGATCATATTTTAAAACTCTGGCTGCTTTTGTTAACAAATAGGCCTTTATTTTTAGGATACTGTGAATTTTGTTACAGATTTTATTTACATGTATTCCAATACCATTTTTTGTAGCACTTCTCAACAAATAGGTGATAAAATATTGCGACCATAGTTACAGGTAGTCCTCGACTTACGAACGGGTTCCATACCTACAAACCATTCGTAACCCGATTTTGTTGTAAGTCGGAACTCATTACACGTGGCGCCGCACCCGTTCGTAAGTCCGGATTTTTTGCCGTAAGTCGAGGAAATACATGTAAAATATATGCTAACGCTGCGCCGTACACCGCACATCTTAAGTCCGAGTTGCTGTAAGTTGAGGGCGCCTTAAGTCGAGGACTACCTGTAAATTAAAACAGAGTAAAAACAAAAGATCATATAAGAAAGATGACAATATTTTAGTATGAAAACAGTCATTTAAGGTTTTAATGATGAATTGGCACTTGATGTTGCTCTTCCAGTTTTCTTAATAATATATTGTCTTAAGTTTATATGTACCTTTCTGATTTGTTTACAGAAATGTAATCAAGTAGATAATATTCACAAATTCATAGCTCCAAAGAAACAAGAGCAATCTGCTGCTACACACACTGTCAAATGTCACTATGCCAAAAAAAAAAAAAAAGAACAGAAAAGAAAAACAATAATTACATACGTCTCAGATTTTATCTTATCTTGTTAGTCAGCTTTGTTTAATATTTCTTTAAGTTTGAGCCCCACATGTTCTGGTTTTATCCACTTTTCATTCACACTTGTGGCTTTTTGCAAGTTTTGTGAAGGCAGGGTTACAAAAGAAAGCTCAAATTACTGGTATGTGACAGCTGGTGTGAGGTCATCGTTTAAATTTGTAATCATTAAATATTGATCTCCAGTGATAACCAAAGGTACAAAGGCTAGAAATTGCACAGAACAAATATTTTGCTGGTCGAAAAGGGGTAGAGTTTGCATTCAGGAGGGATGATCCAAATCTATTCTTGTGAGAGAAAAGTTGAACATATCAAAAAGCCTAAAGTGTATTTTTTCATTCAACCTTTATTTAGGCAGGTTAATCTCATTGAGCCTCGAGGACTCATTTACAAGCCCCACTAAATCCAGGTGGATTTAGTCCAAGAATCTGTATTTAGTCCAAGAATCTGAAGTACGTATTCACTTTTAAGCTCCTCTGTGAGGCGGCAGAATTGATGGATGATGTTCAAATGTTGATCAATAAAATGATTAGGAATGCAGGTCAGGTTGCTGGAGAAAAGAGAAAAGCGCTGTATTATATCACCGTTTTGCATCTCAAAGGCGATCCATCACATTTAGTTTTTAAAAGCGTCAGGAGCTCATTTAGTTAGTGAGTGGTGCTGCCTCAGGGGTCCTTTCAGCTAGTTATTAGAAGATAATTTGTCCCAGCACTGGTCAGAATTTTAATGAACATTTTAAGCTGTTCTGTAGTTCCACAGTATTAAATTTTGTCTGATAATTTTTCCTTTTTGGTTGGAATTTTGATCCAATTTTTTTTTATGTCAGACAAGTTCAATAAGGGGACATTTTTCTGTTTCAGATTTTAAATTGGGGAATTAGAAATGCTAGCTTATATTAATGCTGTTGTGTAAGCTTGGCAAGAAAAAAATCATAGATTTTCTTTGGCAAATTATTTTGGGACATTTGTAATTTATTTACTTGACAATTTATTGTAGTTTTCTTAATGAAATTTCACAGGAAATAGTATTTTTCTTACAACTTTCAGGGCTGCTGTAACAGCAGCACAATTAATGACATTTTTGAGTAATGTCTGCTTTGCTTTGTGTCCAGCAGCAAATAAATATTTCTTGCAGTTTGTGTTATTTTATGTAAAGAGTAAAATCTAAAAGGTTGGAAGTCCAGATTGCAGCAACCTCGTATTGGAGTAGAGCGTTCCTGCTTCTGCATCGCTGCAGGTCAGGAAAAACTGCAATCCCCTTTAGTGTTTGCAGCAGTGCAGGGGAACATCTGTGCTTTTTCTGCAGACTGCAGCAAACAACATCTGCATAGCAGTCAGAATAACATATGAATAGAAAACGCTGTTTAAATGCACACGTTTTATTCATCAGGGTAACCAAAAATATGTTTTTCTATAATTGCAACGTGTGTGTGACTTTTAATTGGTGTGCACCTGGTTCATCTACACTGGTTCATCTACACTCATTAAGGCTGCTTTGTTTTCTTGGCAACAACATTATTTCAGGTGTCGTGGCGCTTTTGCACACTGCAAAGTGGTTTGCACAACATTAGTCTGTCATAATTACAAAATGCATGCATCATAAAAAACAAACAAATGAATTAGCCTTCATTTAAATTTTATTCCTTCTTTGTTATAAGAGCACTATGAACACATTAAGAAGCACTGGCAGAGAAAATATGAAAATTAAATACTAATTTTCTGCCATCCAGAAAAAAGCGCTTATGATGCAAAATTATTATTTGGGGACAATTAAACATGCATTTGCAACTGCAGATTAAAAAAAAATAAAGAAAAGAATAGAAGTATGTAGTGATTTTAAGCTGTGCCATTTGAGCTGAATATTTTCAGTCAATTAAAAACAAAATAACTCAAGAGCGTTTTGTCAAACTGGTGCTGTACTTGATGAACAAAAGCATGCTGGGAGGTAGCTTTCAGTCACAAGATGGCAGCAGAAGATCATGAAACTTCAACATAGAGTTTTTGACCCAACTCTAAATGTGATCAGCTGTTCTCTGGATGCAGATTTCTGCTCCTCTTAGCATCCTCCGTGGCTGGGATCCCAGGGCTTCTTATTGCGAAGAATTTCTGCGGCAGTATACTTGCTGATTGCTTCGTTCTCACTCCTCACAACAACCAGCTAAGACACTGCCAGAGAAACACCCACAGCAGCCGCGTGCACCCATCCGTCTGTCCACCTGCTTCTTCTCAGCCGGATCCTGGCTGCTCTTTCATCCACGTTTTGACCACTGAGTCAGGCTCAGCGGACGCTTTCACTTCTGCTTCCCAGACATTTGCTGGTGCGATGCTTAGCAAACTGCTGGACAACCTACAAAAAAAAAAAAAAAGACAAGAAGTGGGATGAAAACACGACTAACCATTAATTGTTTAGTAAAGCATAATTTTGACCAGAATAGATTTCAGAAAAACTATTTCTAGAGATAACTCCTGTAACAGGCGGTGTACCGAGAAGTCGACACACTTAGCTGCTGAGGAAGTCGCAACTTGTTTCCAGGCAGATTCTCGATCATCTTTAAACCTTTTGCGCAGCATCGCTTCACGTTCACATAACTTGGACAAACACAAACACCCCCAAACTAAGAATAGATCTTCCGTGACTCATGATTTTGCATCAAATGCTTGGTTTGATTTAATTCTTGACTTTGTGTGTGCGCTTATATCTGTTCACTTGAGTACGGTGTGTGTCATGTACTTGAGGGACGATAAATAAAAGCCCCTGCTATCAGATGCGTCTTCTCACTGCAGTGCTATTTTAGGCTGACTGTCCACTGTGGTCTCTGTGTTGACTCTGCCCACAGGACAACAAGGACATCAGAGACAGGCGTGCAGCTGCTAGCATAAGAAGGGACTCTTCAAGGAGGAAGTCTTTATGTTTGGATTCAGTAGCAAGTTGTTTGTTGTCCCATACATCAGCTGTCGTTTCGCAACTGCAAATTCCAGAGCTTGATTTATGGTTTTTAGTCTTTGAATTTTATCTGATGTAAGAAAAATGTAGATACTAGGATAAAAGCAATGGGTGACCCTTATATGCAAATAAATGCTGAGTATATATGCTGAAGCTAATGCAATTTGTTTTATTTGTCAGCTTCTGTCAGACACACAAATGGATACAAATACAGCAGATGTCCACAGGCAAATACAGAAGATCCTCTGGACCTGCTGCCAAACAGCTGCATCTGTGTCCCTTTGTGTCTTTGCACCGAGCTAGACGCCGCCTTCACTGAGCACATGATGACAGGAATTCCTTCCTGCTTGGGCCTTGATGTAATCCTGAATGCAGGACTGAGGCTTGCCAGTGAAAACACAACCCGTCTCGCAGAATGAATGCCTGTCTGTCTTACTGCTCCGTACAGTCGACTGCAGCAGCACCAGTGAGGCTCAACTTATTTAGTTTCCACAGAATGTGTCTCAGTCTGCACAAAACAAGCAAAACATGTGACAAATTTGTTTTACAAATATTAATTCAAGGTGAGAAACCAAGCTGAAACATAACATGTATTATTGAATAAAGTGTTATAATTCATGTGAAGAATATTACATACATACCTGTTTTCTAAAGGACAAATTGTTTCAGTACTTCTTTCTGTTTGCAACTCAACTAAGCTTAATGTTATAGAAAAGTAAAAGGGTAAAGAAAGAATACTGTATTATTAATATGGATTTATTAAAATTGTTAAAAACAAATAATAGGTTATCAAAATACTCATACATTTTCTCAAAAAAATAAAAAAATAAATAAAATGAACCAAATCTAAATTTAAAAATGTTTTAAACAAACGGGAAAATAAATGAAGATGGTCATTAGACTGACGTAGGAGCAGGTTGACACAAATATGAATGTGAGCTTGAGGACTATCTGGATAAACAAAGATAGTTTTGTTATGCGATCTACGAGTTGCACTGATCTGTATTTAGTTCACCCCAAAATATTCAGTGAACTGTCACGTAGTTTAAGTCCATGGCGAGTAAATTTCACATCATCCGTCTTTTTGGTTTTTCAAGCTGTACGTTTGTTCAAACGTGTTTCTTTTTCTTTAAACTTTCCTTTAAACTGAAATGGAGTTCAAGGAGATGATCTCCTCCATGTACCGGAATTTTTATCTCTTTTTCCGTGCTGCTCATTGTGTCATGATCATAAGTTGGGCATAATTGCATTGCTGTTAAACAACATAAATGCTGCTAAGAAAATGAAGGTTTCAACTACTGGTATATTGCTTAAAAAAACTATATAAAACTGTAATTTGCATGTAATTGCAGTGTTCGGTGTCACTGTGTTTGGTTCATGATAACTTGAAGTAACCATGACGCTCTGTCGTTACAACAGCAGAGCTCTTCTTCTTCAGGCCCACGGTCAGTGACAACAGGCAACAATCCTTAGCAGAACAGGGAACGCACACGATCATCCAGACCTTCAACTCACCTATACCTGAGTGCATCACTGCTGTGTGGCTTCAAAATGCATGAGCTAAAAAACAAACACTCCACAACTCATCAGAAACCCCATCCGTGCATTTCAGTTCTCCTGGCCGCCTCCTCTCTTTGCTCTGCTGTACTTTTCTCGGTTGTTTCAGAGTCGGCTAACAGCGCTAACAACAGTCATGCCTCCCAGCTTCAGTCCCATTCCTCCCACCTAATCATCTTAAATGGCCGTCAATGCTATGAATTTACTGTACAGAGAACAATCTCATGCAATATGATCTGTTTAGATGTTTTAGCTTCAGAAAAGGTCAAATTGAGAGTATTTCAGTATAGAATAATCAGTTCTACAATTTTTTAAAAACCTTTTAAAAATGTTTATTGTTGTTGAGGCCTTTAATTAATTGAAGCTACACCAAGCAATCTATAGTATGTCAAAATGCAGTAAGTTAATAATTTATTAATTTTCACATGATTCACACTACACTGGTAACCAGAAAACACAGTTGCGCCAGTAACTATCAGCTGGCTACACTGCACACAAGTAAAACACACAGGTCATAGTTCACTGGGCACTAAATGATTGTCATCTGAGTCACTGAGTGATTAATGTATTTGGGATGGTCTTGCCCGGTTTTATCTGCTTTTTTTGTGTAATCTTTCTGTGCAGTCACTGTACAACACTGACGACATTTCTCTTTTGAAGCAAGAGTGGTTTGTGTCTAATGTTGTGCCGTTAGTTTTACATTTTCTGTCAGATTCACATACGTAGTAGTAAAGAAGCCCTTTGTTCTGTAGTTGGAGATTTGCAGATGGGATGCTGCTCATTGGGTTTCATCTTAAGACTCGAGGAGGAAGAAGAAAAATGGTTGGAGTGTCAGTAATCGAGAAAGGGTCACTCGTCTCAACTTTGTTGTAATTTGTTTCGTCATCGCACTCAGAAACTTTTTCTCTAGTTACCATAGTATCATGTCAGCATCAAGCATGGGCTCAGACGCTTTCACAACACAGCTGTATGCTTCACACTAAGATGCTCTAACTTGTATTCAAGACAACTCGCAGCCTTAACATTTCTTTTTGATCTCCTCTCACTATACAATTATTAAATGTGCATTAAATAAATAGAGTTGAACTTTATGCAATACCAGCAAGAAGTGGAACTACATAAGTTATAACATAAAAAGTCAGAGTCGATTCATTCACAGTGTTTACACTCACCAGCTCAGCTCCGTCCTCCACTCATATCATCACTGATGAAGTCTGCAGACATCTGAACATGGAGTGTGGATGACCACCAGCCTCTGGTCTCTCCCTTTCTGCTTCACTCAGGCAACACAACAAGTCAAGGCATGTTCCAGCTTGCCTTCAACAGCTGAACCGGTGCATGAGCCTAGACCAGAGAGGGAGGAGCAGAGGATCAGAGAAGGGGGAAGCCCAAAAAGCACCCAGCATGACTCAGCCAGCCTCAGTGAGTTAGCAAAGCTTTCATTTTAAAAGCTTTAACACGAGATTAAGTCACTGTTTGAAATGACCGAGGATCATGGCAACTGGACAAAAGACTGGACCAGTTTATTGTATTATATTTATGAAGAAAGATGTGACAACCTGTTATGCTTTCTGAAAACATTA
>JARVLU010000103.1:21932449-21950572 GCA_031762415.1 Simpsonichthys santanae | reverse complement strand
GGAGTTGTAGGCGGGACTTCATAGGCAAAGTGGGCGGTTCGTTCGAACCCCCCGAACCCCCCCTGGCTACGCGCATGGTTAGGGAGACAGCAAACCAAAATATTTTTCAGAGGGAAAGAAAGAGCCAAGCAGAGTCAGTTTTGATATAAAGTTCTTGTATTTATTATTTTTTTATGAACTTGAGAAACACTGGAATGCAGCCAAAATATTTTATTATAGCAATATATACATGAGTGAAAGATATTAAATCAATTTTACAGTTCAAAATGTTAAATTTTATTTGAATATGTTGGAAAATGCGTCAAATCTTTGGTTCAGGCTTCAGATGAAATATGTGCTTTTGATAGAAATGCATTATCAACAGCACAAGACCCATCGAGATAAGTTGTAATATCACAGGCAGGGCGAAGTCAGATGGATGTGAAGGTTTTCAACATTAACTGTTGAGTCAGAGTGCATACTCTGTGTCATCTGAGACGTTTTGCTCCTTGCAGTTGTTTATCTTTTTCACACAAAGCCTGGGATTTCTTGCAGGAGCTGGAGAAAAAAAAAGACATTTCTAAACAGGGGACTAAAATGCAACTTGAGACTCAGCTGGACACACATACAAGACACACAAAGTTAGGAGTAAAATGGGTCATTTTAAAAATACACAAGAAAAAATGTGGCTAAAAGAGAAGATAAGTATGTCGTAATCACAGTTTTCTGTACATTTCTTGCCTGGTCACTTGATGTCAGCATTTGCAAAGCCTAAATATGACAAAAAGTCAACTATTTAAGCAAAATCAAATGAAAATATTAGGACTAATTTGCAGAAAAGATATTCCCTCATAACTAATATTTTCAGACATTTCATGCAAAATATTAGCAGCATGTTCCAATTCTTTAGCTGAGTATCAAACATCAAATACCATATTTTACAGCATGTAAGTCGCAATTTTTTTGCATAGATCCGTCGATCCTGCGTCTTATACGCCGAAGCGACTTATATATGTTTTTTTTTTTTCATATTCATAATGCAATTTTTGACTGACGCTTTAAATTTCAAAGAACTGCAACAGTGAGTCCTCCCATGTGCACTCACTTCATTCAGTTAGTGGATGGATGGCGCCGCCCAGGTGAAATGAAGCAGTTCTGACCATTAAAGTGCATTTGTTAAGGAAAAGTTAAACAGAGACACACCTCAAATAAATGATTGTTTTAAGTGTTAATCTTGTTGAATTTCGAAGAACTGCAACAGCGAGTCCTACGGTGCGTGCTTGCTTCACTCTGCTGGTGCAGGTGGAGGAACGCTGGAGAATAGAGTCTCCAGCCGCGATGGATGGATGGTGCCGCACCGTCCAGGCAAAATGAAGGTGTTTGACCATTAAATAAATGCATAATACTGTACATGCAACAGACCAGCAGTGATGCATAGTAAATGCAACTTATACACCGAAGCAACTTATATACAAAGTATGTTTTTTCCTCTTAATGATGTTTTTTTTTTTTTTTTTTTTTGGACGGAAGCAACTTGTACTCCGATGCGACTTGTACGCTGGAAAATACAGTAGTTGGGCAGCTGTTTTCTTCACTTGAACAAAACTGTATCCTCTTTGGACCTTAAACCTCTGAAACATATGAGTTAATGAAGTATTGTGTTGATTAAACTGATAATATTTTATAATTTCCTGGAAAAATAAAGTGCATCCTCTTTCAATTCTAGGGTTTTACATATTTAGGGCATAATGACGACGATCTGGTCTTTACCAGATTCTAAATTTGTTCAAATCTAATTTTGTTCATCAAATCATACAGTAAATTCCATCATGTCATTACTTATTAAACAAAAAGCAAGCCGACAATGGAAACACTGTTGAAAACTTACTGCTGCCATTCAAGAGGTCTTTAAGGGCTCTCTTGTAAATGAATCCTCGTGGCTCAGTGGGACTAACCTGTTTAAATAAAGGTTGAAAGAAAGAGGAGAAATAGCAGCCGAAGCTGCCAATCGACTGCACTGATCATCATCAGTGTGAGCACTTCAGTGAGCGCAGGACGTTTTGACAGTTTGCTGCTCCGGAGCACACGGGTGTGTAATAGTACAATGCCAAGAAGGAAAGACATCAGCAATGCCCCTAGGGAAGCAGCTGTTGTTTATCAGTCTGTATAGGTTAAAGGTCATTTATAAACAATGAGAAGTTCACCATTCGACAAAGAAAGATTTCTCATAAGTCAAAAACATTTAAGACAGCTGCCAGTCGCCTCAGGAGCAGATCTCACCCCAAGGTCAGACCTTACAATGATCAGAGAAATTAGAAGGAAAAAAAAAAGGGACAAGAGCTTTGACTCAACCTCTACTTTATTAAAGTAAAAGTTTGTGACAATACAATAAAAAAAAGCAGAAGGAAGCTGCTTGAAATGGGTGTCAGGAAACAGACTGGATCAGGTAACAGGACACCCCAAACACAGCAGCACATCTACAACAAAACAGCTGAAAAAAGAAATTCACATAGAATTTGTTTTTTTTTCACACAATATTTTACCATTTTGTCTTCGTTTTGGTATAAATAAGAACATGCTGGAATTGATAACTGAAAAAGGGTGTACTTTTCTCCTCATGGTTGTATACAGTACTGTATTTAGTGGCGCAAGAACATTCCTCTAAAATGTAGCACGTCAGAGACACGAGCTGGCAATGTCAAACTAAAGAAGAGGAGTGGTTCATAATTTTACAGGTTGGATCATTTACGCAAGCTTAAATTAGATCGGTCATGTTGGCATGGCAGAAGAAAACGACACCGAATGCTTGTTACGCAAAATGGGACCCCATTGCTGGCTCTGTTAAAATAATAAACTCAAATAAAAATGAACACAATTTTGAACTTGACACAAAACATGCTAATTTCCAGGGTTAGATGTGTCATGCCAATACAGCAGGAATCACTAAACAAAGCAAAATGCAAGTGCATCATTTTGAAGAGGTTGTTTCTCGTAATGATTCAGTTTCCACTGACAAACAAGGTGTTATCAAGGTGAATGTGCTGCTTGATTACCTGTAGCTTTAGCTGTAACCTGTGCATGAAGCTGGTTGATTAAAAAGTTTTATGTGTATAACAGACAGTTGGAAGTCGTTTTGTTTCCATTTACAACTGTAGTCTGTTAATTTGTAACTTTCCAGTCATAAAAAAGCAAAGCTGTTTTTATTTTATTTTTTTTTTAATTTTCATCTTATTCCCAAACTAATTCCAGGTAGACAAACAGTTTAATGGAAGTCCTCTACAAGCTGATATGTCAACATGAGGTAATAAAGGGTAAGAGATAAGCACACAGTTCAGCGTGTACTCTGGAGGCGTGTGACTGCCCCTGCAGTATTATGATCCATACATCAAAGAAGACCGTTACGTGGCTGTAAATGCCCATATTACTCGTTCTGACAAGTAAAATATAAACTCAAATACCAAATAATAAATGAAGCATAATAAAGCAAAACTTAAAACAATATGGAAATTTGTATTTGGTTGATTATTTCTTTGTTGCAGCTTTGCTAATAAATTTTTTGCCCTTGGAAAACCTGTTTCCCTCCCTATGAAGTGGTGCCATATTTGTGAGAAAAATACATTTGCGAGTTGAGTGGCAGAGTTCAGAATGCAGGTTATATCTATGAGAAACTTGACAAATCTTTTCTGCCAGTGAAAAACAGCTCATTCTTTTATTTGTTGTTGTTTGTTGGATGATTGAACTAGTTTGTAAAACAAGATGCAGGAATTGTTGGCACACTGGCAACTTGAGTTTATTAAAGTGACAAACAGAGGCATAAGTAGCGTGTGGAAGAACCATACACAGCCTGGTTCCTCCTTCTCATGCTGTTCACCAGCTTTGTCACGCACTGCTGAAATTGCGTCCCGTTCTTCATCCAGCATCTGTCATAGGTGGGTCAGTGTGGTTGCGTTGGTCACTTTGGAAGGAACAGCACGCCTAAGCTGGTCCCACGGGCGTTCACTGGTGATGAGACGATTCCAGCATGGTTGCAACCCACATTCTCAACTCTGCTGCTCGACCCCCAAATGCATTTTCTAAACGAATATGACAACTTAATAAGATTTATTGCAAAGAAGCAATATGTTACAACAGAGAAATAATCAACCAAACACAAATATCATTAGGCCTATTTTTTGTGCTGTGTTATGATATATATTTTAAGTCACACCATATTCACTTGGACAACTTGTTCTAAAACAGCCCAATTGTTTTTTTGTCGATCAATTCATAACTAATTGCAAAATTTTCTAACTGTCATGTTGTTCCTGCATCTTGATTTATTGCATTAAACGTAAGGACTCAGATTACTAAAACATTCTAAATAAATAATATTGTTATAACATTGTGTTGATTCCGTGTGTCATTCAGAACTCCGGATTTTTCATTTGTCCCTAAACCGGTGAAAGTTAGCCGTTCAAAGTCTTCGGTTGTTTTTTTGAATTTGTTGCTGTGTGTTCTCATTGTGCAACGCTCCGCAAAATGCCAAGGTGGCGTAACGTACGTGCTTACGTCATAGACGACACCCCCGTCCGTCCCTCTTCCGTAAAGACGTTACGCACTCACCTCGTCGCTCCGCAGAGCGAAGCGTCGCCGCACCGGCTGGCAGAGGAAAATGAGCTTCAGCTCACCCAGGCTGTCGAGCTTTTACTTTTGATTGAACACGGTTTTAACACAAAGCTAGTAAGACCATGGTGGCTGTTTAAAAAAACAAACTAAAATGTCACAAAAAGACACGCTGCTGCATCTCTTCGCCGGGGGGTAAGTCACTGATTTTTTAAAAAGATGCTTAGAACGTTAAATGGCTAGTTTTTTAAGGTGGAAACAAAAATCAAATGTAAGCGGCGTGTTAACTTTTCTAAACAGCTTTTTAAAAAGTATTTATTCGCTGAGCTAATTCCAATCTTTGATCCTCCAGACAGAAATGTAAATGTTGGCTCGCGTTAGCACAGCACGAGCTTCCGACCGCTTAAACACATTTCTTTTACCAGTGTCAGACTGATTACTAGTGTTTGAAATAAATAAGCGGGACAAAAAAAGCAACGTTTATATCCCACTATACATATATACATATACTGTATATAATTTAAATTCCCGACCCTGGTCAGGTGGTGTTGAACAGAAACCGGCCGGCTTCTGATACACGATTAACCTCCACGCGGAAGTTGGCTAATCCTCCATCGCTGCTGCAGCTAGCTAGCAGGCTAACGCCGCGTCTTGCAGCGATAAGGCTGGCTGGTTCTTTGTTGGGAGTGACTGCGCTATGTCTTATTTAATACGTGTTTTAAAAAATGACGCGTATTATGGTTTTAAAAACGATATTAGGCTTTGCCTATGCACATCACTGTGACTAGATGTAGCCCTGATGGGTAAAGTTAGCTGTTAGCATGTGGATGTCCTTCACCGTTATGCAACCCTGTACAGTCACGTACCGTTACTGCTGATACCAGCAACTCAACACCATACCAAAGTACTGTACAGTATATTATTTATAAACTCCTGGTGATCCATAATAAAACCGAGGAATCATTATAGTATTTTATCACTAAAACTACATTTGTTACAGTTTCGGTTTATAACATGTTGCGTCACTTACCCTTCAAATATTGTGGGAACCGCAGATTGCATCAAACTACAGTAATTTTAGCAAAACCAGGCTTTCTGTCCACTGCTTATAGGATGCATTTTATTTTTTATATGTATGGAATTTCGATGTACACATGCACACACACACACAATTGTGAGTTTTTTATTGTATGTTGTACAAATGTGTCATTCTGTACAGTTATTGCTATACTGTATGTAACAGAGACACAGTGGTAACACTTGATGACTAAACAGGTAAAAACAGGCTTGTGAATTTTGTTAGCAAACTTAACACTGGGGAAACTTAATTTAGTGAAAGCTTTTTCATTCAACCTTTATTCAGGTTAGTCTCAGTGAGTCACAAGGACTCATTTGCAGGCGAGACCTGTAAAGTTATTTCCACTACCGGTTTCCAAAGTTAGTGAAAACACTAATCCTCTAACCGTGTAGTTCTGGTGTTAGCGGAACTGTGCCCAGAGATCATATTAGAAGACTAACGCTTGAATGTAAATTTTAAGAATGGAAAAAGGATCAGACAGCTTTGTCTGTTCTTGAAGGACACAGAGTCTGGGAGGAGACATATTTCCAGTCCAGACATTCAGTTGGAAGAACGGTTAGTCTTAACACAACCTTGAAGCAGAAAAACAGTCGATGTTGTCCAAAATTCGTCTGTTTTATCTCTGAAGATTAACTTTTTTACCACAATGTAGTTATGGCATCTGTATAGCCACTGTTTACATCGATAACAACTTGTCACCACATTATCAACGTAGCTATGTTTGCATGTTTTTTGTAAAATCTAAAGTATATTTTCTTTTTCTGAGTATTTTCCACAATTTAACTAAATATTTGGGTTTTGTGTTAGTTGCTATTTCACGTTGTCCTTTAGAGATGACTTTAGGCTTGTCGAGGTTTGTTTGTGTGCAACATGTGTGAGAGTTTTATCAACTAATTAACTGCATTATATGTAAATTTTGAGAGTGCTGTTTTAAAACATTTCTCAGTCGCAACGCCATTTCCATGTGCAACTAGAATGTCTGTCTGAGTCGGAGAAGCAGACATGTTGGGTTCAGTTAATGTTTTCCCACTGCAGAGCAAGGAACACATCTTTGACCATAACTGTTCACTTATCTTTATCTGTAGCTCTTAAAACTGTGTTGATGGAAAAACACATTCTTCAGTCAAAGTTTCAATGACTCAGATTTTAAATACCCCAGTCGTCATAATCTTTCTGTTTGTGTGTTCAAATTGCAGATGCAGTGGTACAGTGGGAGCCATCGCGACCTGCCCGCTGGAAGTGTTGAAGACACGGTTTCAGTCCTCTGGCCTCACCCTGCGGCCTGTCTTCCAGGTCCAGCTGGGCACCCTGAATGGCACCGGGGTTATCCGGCCTGGGACGGTTACACCTGGGCTGCTACAGGTCCTCCGGTGAGACGATTCTCTGAGTTGTTGAGCAAAGTGTGCTGTATGTATGGGCTTTCCTCTGAGACATAATTTTCTCCCAGAAAACAGAGGGACAAAGTGTTCCTTCCTGACAGCTGGTGCATTCTGATGTTTATCTGCACTGACAAATAAGGAATAACATTGTTGTTTGCAAACAACTTGTCCAGTTTGCATTAGCATCCTACCTGTGCTATCATTAAAGTATGACAGAAGAATAATCCTACGTTGCAGTTGTTTGTAAAATCCTGCTAAATTCTTGAATTTGGTTCTTGGAAATACTTTATGTTGCTCTGTTTTCATTCTCCCCAAATCAAGGACTCTTAATCTGGTCTTGCATAAAGTAAGGATTAAGTGCACAGTGTCCTCATATTTAGTGCTCTCAACCAGCTGTTTCTGCTGACACAAGTCATCTTTTTTTTTTTTTTTTTCACCAGTCTCTAAATTTGGCTCAGACACATCACTGTGATGTTCCTAAAACCAGTCCCTTGAGCACGCATCAGGACGTCCCTTAAGATGGTTGCTAAGATTGCTTGATAAGGAGTAGAAACAGTTCCTCATGGCTGAAAGAGGAGGAGGAAAGGATTTAACCACGGTGCTGGGTCAGTGTCATGTTACACTCAGATCACAAGGCTCTTGAACTGAACTGGTCTAGACTGGTGTCAGCAGCTGATGTGAAATTATAAAACCTGAGCTTTTGACGCTACAGAACTATAAACAATATTTGTCCAATTTCAGGTCTTGTGCCTTGTTTTTGTATAATTTAGCTTAGCTGCTTCAAATGTACAAGACATTTTCAGGGTAGGAAAGTTTTATTTTCTATGCCTGCAGACTGGTCATAACGTGAGCATGGAAAAGGTCATTGTGTTCGTCAAGCTCGTCAGAAGAGGTGTTTTGAATTGTGACAGAGAGGAGTGGAGTCCATGAACCCTGCTTGACCAGTGTATGGCGCATTAAAGGAACCAACTCCAGTCTCACACCTCCCTCTGCAGAGTTCCTGCCAAAGAAGACAATGGTGTTGCAAGTGAGAGTCGCTTCCCACTAAGAGTTAAAACCCTTCACTCTTCTTTGGGGGATGTGGCTGGCGTGACATGCCAAACATTAATCAGGGCACTAAGTTCAGTCCAGAATCCAGTGAACTCAGCTGATGTAACTCTGGGGAGGGTTGCAGCAAATATCTGCCTCCTGAAAGTCATCTGATATGATGTTCCTAACAAATATAAATAAATCCTATTGTGTCTTCTTAACAGTTTGATAAGTATTTCACTGTTTAATGGTGGATGCTTTTGTTTCAGATCAATTCTTGAAAAAGAGGGTCCAAGTTCTCTCTTTCGTGGACTGGGGCCAAATCTTGTTGGTGTTGCCCCTTCAAGGTATAGAAAAATAATTTATTTCCACATTTTTCTTTTTTTTTTTTTTTGGAACTGGGATCTATTACTCTGAAGCTGTGAGACAATAAATGATATATATATTTTTTTTTCATTATTATTTTTATAGCTGTAAACATTACTCTGCTCTATAAACAGGAAATGACTGTGAAGACAATGACGCATATCTCAGTACAAAGTTTTGAATGAGCTGTTTGTCAGCATGAGTAGGACTGTGTAATTTGTTACTTAATAAAGCACCAGAGATGAATGTTTGTACCACAAAGAACAACTTATTTAGGCCTGAGGATGGTTAGATAATGTTAAAAAATTGAGTGCAAAAGTTCAGTCTTGTATAGAAGTTTCAATTTCACCTTTATTCTATTTTAGTGCAAACAGTACTTTGCCCTGTTTCCTCATTGCTGATTATGTAGAATGTAAACTCTCAACAAAGCAATATAAACTGAATAGAAACAACATGGATACATGTGGCAAAAAATTAATAAATAAATAAAACACTGATCTGACTTTGAGACTGAAAAAAGGTTACTAATAAAAAATAATTGTGGTTGAATAGTAGCCACAGCTTTATCACTTGCCCCACCATCCTACTGGTCAGCCTTTAGACAGGTTGGCGTTAAAACAAGCTCTCTGGGTTTTTCCTGTGCTCGATGCTTATTCAGCTTTTTCTGCTGCGCTGACGGTCTGTTCCAGAAGCCAAACTATGAAAACTGTCACAGAGGAACAGACTGCACTAGACAACTGCTGTCAAAGGCTCCCATCAACCCAGACTGATCCGTTACACAATTGCACAGCTATTAAAGGCAGATTTACATTTTGAAAATGCACTCTTTTAATTTTTATTTATTTATGTAAAACGCCTGCAGCTGCATCCAGTTCTCATAAATGTTCCTGTGTTTCAGAGCCATTTACTTTGCTGCCTACTCGAAGTCTAAAGACCTGTTCAATGGGCTGTTTGTCCCCAACAGTGGACTGGTGCACATGTCTTCAGCTGGTGTTGCAGGTGAGCAGTTTCTTGCATTTTTATCCCCACCAGGTATACAGTAATATTTTTGCCCGTGTGTTTGTGCGCTTATCATACCATCTCATGCATCACTGGGCAAATTATAATGAAACTTTCAGAAAGTAAATCCACAACAAAGTGGAAGCACATCTACAACTGATTCTCTTTTGGAATCAGTCCCGTTCAAGATGGCTGCCACAACTAATTGCCATTAAGAAACACATAAATGGCTGTAACTCATCCAATTTTGCAGATATTGTGATCAAATTAGCATGGCTGTAGCTGAGAGTCATTCACAACAGATATTTTGTGTGTGCCATTTCACAGTACTGCATGTGACTTCAGTCCTAAACTTAGGGGTAGGCATAAGGAACATTTCCATGTTGTCCAGCAGACAATTTGGAAGAACTTTGTGAGTTTAAGGTAAAAAAAAAAGTTAAATGGAGACATGCATCTTTGTTGTAACCTGGGGTATATAGATAGTCGTCTTTTATCATTAATATTGTTTAATTAAAAAAAAAAAACTAAAACAGCAGACACAATTCTTCTCACTATGAGAGACACTCAGGCTGAGTGCGCTCCTGCAGCGGCGCTCTCTCTCTGGAGTTTAGTCACAGGTGCAAGTTGCACACGCCTGTACATTGACTGCAGTGAATTGGTCACATGCGAGCACACACGCTTAATGCGTAGACATTTATTAAGTTATTACATGTTATCATCTTCGGTAAGGGTAGCGGGGTGTCCTCTTTGGAAAATAGTCCAGGAAACACTGGTTGGTGCTCTCACCTGTTGGGAACACTGCGCACACCTGCCGTGTATCAGACAGGATGACGCGCCCTGCTCTGACTGGGTTAAACTGTGGCTCTGCTTCTCTTTGTTTGTTGAAAGGAGTGTCAGTTTTTAATCCCTGTGTCGTCATTAGATTGGATGGCTTTAAAAGACCACAACAACTCCCCCCCCCCCCATTCAGTTTTAAAACAGAAATCCGTTGCGGCAACAGAAAACTTTAATCCATGTCTGTTTTACTTGGTTGTCCAATCTAGTTGAGGAAAACAGGTTGTCTCAGATAGATGAAAACCTCTTACTGGTATGTAGATTCCTGCTTTGATATGAAGTGTCTGCAAAAAAAACACATTCCTTTAAAGAACGTTAGGCCTTTAATTTTCATGTGTTTATGTAAAGCTCCTAACATGAACATCCTGCATGATGAGTTTCATGATGTTCTAAGTATAATTGTTTTCCTCCCCCTCAGCCTTTGTTACTAATTCTCTGATGAACCCAGTCTGGATGGTCAAGACTAGGATGCAGCTGGAGAAAAAGTATGTGCTAAAGTCTTAATATCTCTTGTGTGTTCCTTTTTTCTTACGTAATCTTTTAGACACATGTTCTGTTAACAATCTGTGTAAAACAGTCTGACTTATTTTAGGTTGTTGGCAGGTTGCAAAGTATAATTGACCTTCAGCAGGAACCTTTTTAGGGGGTGGGAGGGAGGGGGTGTACACTTTTTGTACTGTCACCAGTCTGTGGTGCATGAGGGCATGTGACATCCCTTTATAAATATGCGGTGCTGACGCACTGTCCTTCGTGCTGAAGATTATATTTACATTAGCAGGTAGAGAGCAGCAGTATCATGTGAAGTCAAACCCTCGCTGTCCTGAAGCACGAGCTGGCTGCTTTATGAACAACAAGAGATGAGGGTTGAGTCACTATCAGTAGAAATTTCCTTATGTCCTACTATGGAAATGTTTTTTTTTTTTTCTAGTGTTACATCATTGTCCTACAATGCTGCAAGACTTGGTGGCAAACAAAAGACTAGTGAACAGAGTTAATTATTTCTCTCAGTGAGGGAAACTTGAAATCATTAATGCTTCCTTGTAGAGTTGAAAAATGACTAATTATTTAACAAGAACTTCTTGTTTTTGTGTCCATAAAGTTGCAAAATTGTGACATAAATGTGGTCGTCTCACCAAACGTATCTTCCTCCTGCTTGGTCTCTCCTCAGCTGACTGTGCGCGGCTCAGACATTTGCAACCAAGCACATTTGGCATAATGATAATTACATATGAACCTAAATCAGACTGTTTTAGAAATGACACCGAACAACAAGCAGAGTAACATGAATGTTTTTCATACCTCCAAAAACAGACTTCAACGGACGAGTTTAACCACACAATGATTAAGTTTCAATCATTCACAGAGTAATAAGTACTTGAACACACCCACCTTTAAAATCATTTCACTTGCACTGTAGCTTGTTTTCCTTGAAATATTCTCAACACAAACTGTTAAATGTGATAGCTCAGTCTGTCTTGTAATGTTTAGCACTGATTAGCTAGTCAGTTAGTCAGCTAGTCAGGGATGTCAACACTTTTTTCGACTTTTATCACTAATAATCCATCCATGTTTGACTTTCAGAGCCAGAGGAGAGAAGAAGATGAATGCACTTCAGTGTACGCGCTACGTTTACAGAACGGAGGGAATCCGCGGCTTCTATCGCGGCCTGACTGCGTCCTACGCCGGCATCTCGGAGACCATGATCTGCTTCCTCATCTATGAGACGCTGAAGAAACACCTCGCCAAGAACCAGTTCACCTCCTCAAACGGTGAAAAGGAGAAAGGAGTGTCAGACTTCCTGGGCCTGATGATGGCTGCGGCTTTTTCTAAGGGTTGTGCGTCCTGCATAGCCTACCCACACGGTAAACGACATGCGCCTGCGCTTAAAACACGACAATGTCATAGAACTAAGCATCTAAAGTCTTTACTGTTTAAACCTTTTTCTCCACAGAGGTCATTCGGACAAGGCTGCGTGAAGAAGGCAGCAAGTATAAATATTTCTTCCAGACCGGGAGGTTAATTTGGGTGGAGGAAGGTTATGCAGCGTTTTACAGAGGACTCATTCCACAGCTATTCAGACAAATCCCCAACACAGCCATCGTCCTCTCCACGTACGAACTCATTGTCCATCTGCTGGGAGATTCCAAGGGACGGCACGTCTGAAAGTCGGGACTTTCCTGTCAAACAACAGAGGTCACACAAAAGCCGAGACACGCTGGGCGAAAAGACTTTTGAGAACGTAGCACAAACATACTTTTGAAGAAGTGCAACATGGACTGTTCTGCTGAAACTGTAGCTGCTTGTACTGTTTGTCCAAAGAGCTATAGACGCATTATTTAATTTGAAGCTTGTTGGGAGTTTATCGAGACAAGACCAGAAGTCGTGGTACTTATTACATCTCCAAACCTGTTGGTGGGGGGAAAGGTCATCTTTGTTGAAGACTAATTTTAAGTTAACTAAATTATTTTTTTTGTAACGTAATATGTTTTGTTTTTGTTATTGTACCATAACACATGGACAGACTGACTCGTGTACTGTATTTAAAGAAGGGATATCACTTTAAAGAAGTTCTGACAATGCTGTTCTTTGTTTTGTTTTAACACAGGCTACCTTTACACGTTGTATATGTTCAAGTTCTGAGCTACAGCGAAATGTATTGTATTTTTCCATAAATATACAAATCTACAGACTTATGTTTTTTTTTTTTTTTTTTTTTAATTTAATTTTTTTTTTTTTTTTTTTTGAGGATGTTCAGCTTTTGCAAACAAGGAACTGAATGCTGATGACCACTGGCTCAACGAAATGCATCATACATGAGTTAATAAAATCATTATGTTCTGTTGGTCTTTGTTTGAGGAACACATTGAAAAAGCTTTGAGTTATTTCAAAGAATTAAAGGTAAATCTAGATTTGTCTGACAATACATTTAAGGGATGTTGGGAAAAGTCTCATTCAGCATATTTTTGGTGGATTAATCTGTCACAACCTGCTTTTAGTGCACTTTAGTTCTGTCTTCAAACATGTTCTGTCGTCATTGTATCATCCAGGATATTTTCTCGTTTAGCTTATTTTACATTTATGGAGGTGACTCTCAAGTTCTTCTGCATGTTTTGTTCTGTTACTTATAAAAATGTTCAGCTCCATTCAGAATAGTTTACCATGACTTAAAAAAAAAAAAACTTTTTACAGTTAAATTTTTTTTTACTTTTAGCTTCCTTGTAGATTTTTATCTTCTGCTTTTTCTTTTAGCTACTACTCTTTTAGCTTTAGTTTTGATCATTCTGTTTCAGCTTCTTCAGGAAAGTCAGCATTTCTGCAGAAAATTCTAATTTATGTATTTTCTTCAATTAAAAAAAAAAAAATATATATTCTAAAAACATGCTTCTACTGCTTGGTAAAATTAGTAAACTCAAAGCCACTAAGGTCTATCAAGGTTATTTCACCGACTACGAGCCAGTATTTATATATTTTAGGACAAACCTGGTGTTCTCTCAGTAAAAACCTTCCTGTGTTTAGACTTGTAAATGTGTTTCCAGCTCATTGTGAAACAGATCAAGGTTAGCCTTGTTGAGGGAGCAAACCGCCTGAATAACAAACACTTGGTCTGACCGTGCTCAAGGCCTCTTCAGCTCCATTTATGTTGTGTAAGGCAGGAAGCGAATGGGAAATGGAAAAACGCCTCAGTCCATTTCTCATGAGTCACTAGGTGTGTGAAACCTCACAATGACTCAGACATGAACCAGCAAATGATCCTTTTCCTGCTGTTTTTGGTTGATTCAAACACATTGTTCTCTAACCGGTTAGGACCGACATGCGTATGGGAGGTAGGCTTGTAGCTCCCTAAAATTAAAACAGGTTTAATAATTGGAGTCAATTCAGTTTATTTATATACTGTGGTGGCGAGTCACTACAGAAGTCATCACAGGGCACTGTACGAAAACATTACATACATTATAAAAGACAAAAGTTATCTAAGGAAGCCAGCATATTGTTGAATCTTCACTTCGTTGCAGTCTACCGTCCTGAGCAAGCACATTGGCAACAGTGGAAAGGAAAAACTCCATTTAAACAGGAAGAAGCCTCCAGTAGGACCAAGCTCAGGATGAGTGGCCATCTGCTTCGACTGGCTGGAGTTTGAGAGGACAGGAACGTGGCAAGACAGGTCCAGGTGACTAAAGGTTTGTGAGCTCTGTCATCCAGGTAGATAAATACTGTACACAAAAGGTTAAGTCAGGCACAATTGATTTTTGGGACAAATGTTTTATATTTCTTCCAAAAGACTTATTCAGTCTGCTGTCTGCCAACCCAGATCTATCTTATAGCCCTCACTTTGGACGAATGGTTCCTTTTTTGCACGTGCAAAGTCATTTTCTGGGAACTCAACAGGATGCTAGCTTTAAACACATCAATGAGGGCTTGTAAGGACAACGAACCGCTTTTAATAATGGCTGTAGAAAGTAATCTTTGGATGTACGTCAATAGAGTTGACATGATTCCACACGTCGCACTGAACCTGATACTGAAGTTTGGTGTGTTTGTAAGTCAGAATGATCCACAACATATGTATTCTGAGCACTAACAGATTATGCAAGATTATGCTTTAAGCCAAAATATGCATTAGATATCATCCTTCAGGAATTCCAGGTTTTTATTTATTTATAAATAATAAAAATTGTGGCTGGAGGTAAAAATATTGCAAAAGTATAAAAAACATGTTTTAAGAAGATACTAAATTCTGAAGTCTTTCATGTGTTTTATTTGAAATTATAAAGGCTTCGTTTTTGATAAATTAATTTATTATATTTTGGGGGTATCATTTAGTATCATTATGGAATGGTGGCGCAGAGATTAGAGAAGGTAGGCCTGTGATCAGTTGTAGGTTTGAGTCCCCGCACAGACAACATCAAAATGCGAGTTGAGGTGAAGCATTCTCATTTGCTCCACTCTGGGCCCTTGAGCAAGGCCCTTAACCCCCACCATTTGCTTCCCCGAGCTACCTAGATGGCAGCTCTCTGCTCCACACAGAGGGCTGTGGTAGATCGGTGGTCTGTGGTTGCATCAGCCATCAGGAAGGGCATCTGCCATAAAAACAAAACAATTGCCAAGTCTTTGTGAGTTATGCTGTGGTGACCCCTGAAGAAGAGAGCAGCCGAAAGAAGAAAAATTGGCATCATTTTTATAATTTAGTTCAGATTATTCATTCAACCTTTATTTAGGCAGGTTAATCCCATTGAGCCTCGAGGACTCATTTACAAGAGAGACCTGGATAAGACAAGACAGGTAGAAAAGCTGTTCAGAAATGTACAAATTCCTAAAATGAGGCCAATTTAAAAAAAAAAAACCTGACAAAAATTGCTTGTTTGATTTACATCAAATCATATACACTTTTCAAGTATCCAAACATAAATTGTTTATTTATCAGATACCATAAAACAATGGTTTTAATTTTTTTTACATGCATATTAATAATTAATCATTATTTCTCTTTGATTACAGTACAGTATAATGAGAAACATTTAGGTGTTTAATTTAAATGCAGGAACACAGGAAAATGATCCCTGTAGCCACGCCCACTGCGTGCCGAGCCTCCGGAAACAGTGGGCGGGGCTTTAGGTGCGACCTGCGGCCTGTGGTGACCTCTGTCTGCCGAGGGGAGAAACACTGGGCTCACCAGAACTTTCGGAAGTCTACTGACGGTCGGGTAAAGATATGTAGAGTAGGTAAATCCAGTCTGCAGCCACTCGAATGTAACGAGACCAAAAAAAGTCTCCATTTGATTTAAACGCAGTATTTAAAAAGACAATTTGTAGCTTCGACTGCGTGTTTACCCCGTTACGCCCCGCGTGCGGAGTATCGATTACTTACCGTTGGTTAGCCGTTAGCTCAGTTAGCCCCGTTAGCCGTCGGTGTGGTTTAGGTTAGTTAATCGGATGTTTTTCAACATCGATCTGCGCCATCATCACCAAGACTGCAGGCTCTCTTCACATCCGGCCGTCTGATGGAAGGCTGACGGAACAATGCTGATATTCCTCCATATCTATCTAGCAGGTAAGCTAAAAACATTTAGCTCTGCATGTTGAGTTAGCAGCTTCCCTTCCCATGTGATTATGGTACGTGATAACCATCAAACACGACTACAGTATATAAAATATATACAGTACATAGTTTTATTTTCCAAACCTTTGAATTTTTTAGTGCATGTTGTATTAATCTTCGGATGATTAGGAGGATTTAAAAACTTTTCAACACAAATCTAAATAAAGAACATCAAATTATCTCAAATACATATTCTGATTCAATTAACTGTACAGTATTGGTTAGACGTGAATAAATAAAGAATAAAATCTAAATGACGAAAACAACCTATATTTTATTTAAAAAAAAAAACTAAAGGGAAAATGAGTGAACACATGTCAGTGCTTTAAACTAGCCATTATGATCACTTTTTTATTAATTGGTTGCATTGATTGAAACATTATTTTTTTCAGTACAGCATGTAAAAGTGGGAACATTGTTTGATACAAACATGTGGTTTACACAGGTCTCATTGTGGAAAGGTATTTGTTATTATAAGTATTTATACCACACTACGCTGTAAAAAGGGCTCTATTCAAAAGGTGTCATGATTTATCAGCTTTAAATTGACGTATGGTGACGTGTTATCGTCTCGTGCCCCTTAAGGACACCAAATACTGTAGAGTATTAAGACTATCTTTCCAAATCTCCTGTTTGGTATAGTACTAAAAACATCTGAACAGTTTTTACTTTTCAGATTTAAACAAAACTCATTTGGTTTGAAATGCCAACAGACCAGACTTTCTGCCTCACTTTCAATTTGATAGTAAGTTGGCTTTGAGTAGAGCTGAATCTGCTACACCAGCTGAAAAAAAAAAAACATATTGTAAAAAATATTTTGGCAACAATATCAACCCCTGCATTACCACAGCATGTTCGTTTTATGGAAGTAACAAAAAACGTAAAAAAATAAAAAAGCTATAATAGCTGTCAAAATACGCAATTTTTCAATGGTGATTTTAATTTTTATGCTTCTAACACCATTTCCATATTAAGTAAATAATTGTGGGTTGATGTACCGGTAACTCAGACTCTAAAGGGTTTTTGCAAAAATTGCATTAGACAAATTATCCTCATCTTTATTTTTGAACTGAGTGAATTAAGTTGTGGAAGTTCCTCTGTAAGAGTTCAGAATATCTTAACACAGCTCATTTGCATTTTAGCAACTTTTGCTTTAACGCTCTGCACCACTCCAGTTCCTCCTCAAAATGACTCTACTTCTGTCATCTGTCGTCATGACAGCTTTATTTCTAGCTACTGACCCAGCGTCTTTGATTCCACTGTTCTCCCTCTGACTTTTTACATCCAGGGATTGTTTTACTGACTCGTTATATGTAACTTGACAAGACTGTTCGAAGTGTATTTGTCAATTTTAGATGTTAGCAAGTCATTTTTGGCAACAAGCTGATTTCACTAATTATTACAAATTGTGTGGTGACTTCTGGTAGTGAATGATATACATTTAGTGTATTTTTAATACATTTGATGTATGCATACAAAACAATTTAAAAAAGGGTATTCTGACAGTTATTATGGCTTTAAAGTGTACATTTAAAGAGTATTCATGAAATCTACCCAGAATAATCACTGTGAAAAATCACATCAAGTTGCTGCTGATCTTTTTCATGTTGCTGTGTTCATTCGTGCTCATCTGCTCACACAGACTCGTGTTCGTGCTGCTGTTCCAGTTTTTACCCTGAAGCTCTTAGACTCATGAACATCTAACCAGAATAATCACTGTGAAATATTACATCATGTTGCTGCTGATCTGTTTCATGTTGC
>JARVLU010000103.1:21919629-21932349 GCA_031762415.1 Simpsonichthys santanae | reverse complement strand
ACTGTTTTTCTTTTACATTTTATTGTTGGATGTAACTGGGACCCTGTGTACATAATTTCGTTCCACCACATGTACCATGTGGTGCGAATAACAATAAAGAATATCTGACACTGACATCTACAAGCCACTAGCATGAGCATGAAGTGTGTCAACAGTGGATGGTGACAATAAACAGAATCATTGATTTGCCCCAGGTCTGAACAATTTGTCGTGCATGTAAAAAAAAAAAAAAAAGATTACGTCAACATTTTGAGAACAAACCTGGTTTGAATTAAACTTGTAACCTCTTATGTAAAGAGTGTTGCAATTCTTAAAAGGTGTAAATGGGGCAGTGGTGGCACAGAGGTTAGAGAAGGTGGGCCTGTGATCAGAAGATCACCAGTTCAAGCCCCGGTACTGACAACATCAAAAAAATGTGGATGGAAATTGCCTCCACCCTCATTCGCCCCACTCTGGGCTGCTGAGCAAGGCCCTTAACCTCCACCATCTGCCCCCTAAACAGGTCTCTCTTGAAAAGGAGTTCTCGTGGCTCAATGAGATTACCTGGATAAATAAAGGGTAAATAAAAAAAAATAAAAAAAAGGTTACGATTATTGGTTGGTTTGAACTTGTAACCACTGTTCCTTTCTTCTCGTCACAGGCCTGTTGGGTGCTGTGTGGGATGGAGTAGCTGCTTCTGATTTAAGTACGATCCGAGTCGTGAATGGAGATCACTGTTCCGGGATCGTCGAAGTAAACTTCCATGGGCAGTGGGGGACTGTCTGCGACCATGGATGGGACATGCGGGCGGCTAATGTGGTGTGCTTGGAGTTGGGATGTGGGCTTGCTGAATTCTCTCACGGTGCTGAATTTGGCCTAGGCAGCGGAAGGATAGCGGTGAACTCTGTCAAGTGCCATGGACGTGAATCCAGTCTGGCTCACTGCTATCTCTCCCCGAACAAGAACTCCTTCTGCACCCATAAGAACGATGTAGGCGTGAAATGTACAGGTGGGACCATGCTCTGTTGAGGCAGAGATGAGTAGGTGTGTGAATAGTTTGGCAAACAGAAATATCTGAAAATGTTTTTTTCTCAATGGTTTCTTTTATTAAAAAGTCCAAAATGTTCTCATTTCTTGCTAAAACAATTTTTTAAGCACCTTAAGTATCCTTCAATATAATTCACCACACTTCTTGTATGTAGTTGGAACTAATGTGTTTTCTTAATAACCAAGAATATTCATCACCGTTTCTGAGATTCATAAGAAGTAGCACCAGCTACAATTTGATCACGTCAGGACTGACCCTTCTTTCCTCTCAGGGACTCTGTTTGAACCCCGGCTTGCCTTGCTGTCTCCCCAGTCAGTCTTCTCTTCTGGGGAGTCTGTTCACTTCTACTGCAGCATCATGCAGCTTAACCGCATCAGCAACGTCCACCTGTACAAGCACGGAATTGCCACGCCTCTGGTCACACAGAGAGCTGACCCGACTCAGATGGGAGTGGATCTCACCTTGTCCGACGTGGAAACGTTTTACCAGGGCAGCTACAGCTGTCAGTACAGCGTCACACGCGGATACCCTCCTCAGCAGGTCAGCTCTTCACCCAGCAACACCATCAACATCACAGTGGGTGAGTCGTCACCAGTGTTCATTTGTGTTGTATTCAAAATGTTAACTGGAACATTTCCTATATGGTTTTAAATCTGTGCTTTTTTTCTAATTAATTATTCACCTTTCCATCTTTTTATGCACAACCTTGAATTCCAGTGGACCTCTTGACTCCCCAGCTCTGGTACAACACGTCCCCCGAGGCTCCGGTGGCCTCCGTCATCAAAGGGCAGGGTTTTAACATCACCTGCTCCACCTTGCAGCAGTATCCTGGGGGTTCCTTCCAGCTTCGTCTCGTCCGCTCCAACGGCACAGTTCGCCAGTCATTACCCGCACTCTCCCACTTTGTTACTTTCACTTTCTCCGACGCCCAGAGCGCCAACGAGGGATACTATTACTGCATGTATCGGGTTCAGCTGGGTGGGCGTACGTTCGTCTCCAGAGAAAGCCAGCCCCTGCCTATAGCCATCAGAGGTGAGGATGCACTGACTGTTATCTCAGTGATCAACCCATTCTGAGTTAAACCTACAAACGACCCGCTCTACTTACAGATTCTGACCCAATCCTGAGCCCCATGGTGATCAGCTGGCTTGTGTCTGGAGTGACGTTTTTTGTGGCCATCATCATTATTTTAACTGTGGCTAAGGTGGTCTGCAACAAGGAGAAGAAACCCTCTGAACTGGAGCGAGAGACCAGAACCTGTGGGTTCCTTTTTTCTGTCATGAGCTTTCAAGAATGTTATTTATTTGTAGGTGTATCCAGAGTAATGCATGTTTTCTGTTACAGGTGTAGACAACACATATGTCGCCTTGTCAGTCAACAAGCTCTGATTGGACCTACAGGCAACAAAGAGTGAAAGGTAAATCTATAAAATAAAATAAAAAAAAAACAGCCTCATGTTTAAAACAAACATGTTTTAATGTGTGTTAGGTCACACAATTACAAGTAGAAAACATGCAGTGCTTTGCTCCAGATTTGGCAATAAAATCCACTTAGGTGCATCTCAGTTAGTGAACGCAGTCGTTGCCTTCAAATCACTTCATTTTAACCAGATCTCAGCAATCTTTAGGAAAATCTTGTCTAATAAGAATGTTTTTCTGGACTTAGTCCAATGCAGCTTTTCACCTTACAGCAGTCTGGCTGTAGTAGTATCCCAGCTTGGCCTCTGACATTTTTGTTTAGATTGTGTCAGATTAGAGATTCTGCCTTTCTGTGAATGTCGTGCAAGATTCAGTTCTGAATGCATCTAGAGTTGGTTTGCACACGTTTTCAGTCCCTCAAAGTTAACATTAATGTCAGAGTACTGCATTTTTCTACAATCAACTAGACCTAAATCATACTTAATGTTTTTCAGGTTTTTTTTTTTTTAAATCATCATTGGTTCTAGTTATGATTCAGTCGTTCTTTTGAAGGAAATGATAATCAGAATGTGTATTTGAGGTATTATTGTGAAAATCTTTATTGTGATCTGGTTTTACGTAAATGTTTGCAAGAACTGTATTATTCCGGGTCCAGAAAGATTGAAAACATTTTTTAGTTAATTTACTGTAAGCTAAGACAGTAAA
Organism: Simpsonichthys santanae; assembly: GCA_031762415.1. NCBI lineage: Eukaryota > Metazoa > Chordata > Actinopteri > Cyprinodontiformes > Rivulidae > Simpsonichthys > Simpsonichthys santanae. The sequence continues at coordinate 21,929,199 of JARVLU010000103.1, read as the reverse complement.
ACAAGTCAGCTTCCATGCATCTGCATGCATCATGTTGATCAATTTACTTCTACAGCTGTATCAGATCAAAATGTTCCGTCTCTTCAACAGAATCTCGTGTGTGTAGACAAAAAGAGGGTTCAAACTGTGTATGTCTATCTGTACAGGACATGTAACAGAACTGATTGTTGATCATCCACTGCCTGCTGCCATCTACAGTCTGGATGAGGATCAACTGTATTCAGCACTTTGATGGAGCGTCTGAGACATCCTGTATGGTTTTTCATATTCATTAGCAGTTTTATTGCTGGACAATGGACGAGACCATCATCCATCACTGTATTAATAAGGGTGTAAAATAAAACCTTTAGTGGGCCAACAGCAAGTTGAACGTTTTTGGTACTTTGAGGATAAACGCAGATCTGCCATGATGTTGGACATAAAACTGGTACGAAACCTGACAAAGTTCATCAGATCAAAATGTTTGAACACTAATGGACTCTACTACATAATTATACAAGTGTTTACAGAGCAGCGATCCTTTTAAGGATGTTTATAGCTCAAGACAAACTACTATGCATCTTCATCATTAATGCACTTATGTCTGTAAATAAGTTGTATTAAAATAAATTATTAAATGTCCATTGAGTTTTGTGTGGAAGTTGTTAGCGATAATGAAAATGTTACTGAAGGGTACTTCTGTCATGTCTAACTTCAGAACAGATGGAGGCTTTTGAACATGGTCCAATTATTTTTGTTCCTAAATAAATGAAACTTGAAATGAGTACATATACAAACTTTTTTTTATTATGAAACCAAAATACAAAACACATTAAAACCTGGAATATGTTGTACAAAAATGTGGTATCTGACACTTTACAGCTCATCCTGTGCTGTATTTGTGTATCTACTTGGACACCCCCCATCACCTGTGTACCTTAACTAATAATCCACATTTACACACAGCTGCTATTAAAACACAAAAGTGCTTTAATTTGACCAAAATAAGCTTAAGTGTAATTTGACAAGAATAAAAGGAAGCATCAGAAATGCATCACTACACCTTGATATTGACTAAAATAACACTGCACTGATTTTACCGACACTGTTCAAGGTGTTTTTACTGCTTCGTCAATGTAAATTTTATTAGGAAAAAAGTTAATTTGATTTGCCAACTTGACATAAAAATATTTATTTTTCAGGATCTTAAAAGTTGGAATTCACTGAACTTTGGAAGCTTTCGGCAATAAAGTTTTTGTTACAGAGCGGGGTGTGGTGCTTTTATTTGTTGCGTTATAGTACGTTATGCTACGATTTGACGTCCACGGCCTTGGATAAAATGTAAAATCTGTTGGAACTCATGGCAAAACAGCCAACAAGAGCAGCAACACTGATCAGATCGTGTTGCAACTACCTGGATGGACAGTGCAGCAATCCACTCATGACTGGAAGATTTAGTGTTGTTACAATTTGTTCCACTCAACAGAGTTGTAGTGAACCTCTTGGGAAAAATTAAATATTCCACAAGTAGGTGAAAGCAAGCAACATGAGCTAAAAACACAAATATTGCATAAACCACAATTACAGCAATGTTTAAAATATCATTCTTCAATATTAAATGCAGAATAATGTCTAAGATTCCCCGGTGTCAGAGAAAATAAACTCATTCCAGTCCTTTGATGGTTTCATTGGTCTCCATATTGGAGAAGACCAAGTAGAGGAAGAACGCCACAGCAAGGAAGAAGACGAACTGAAGCCACAGAGGGACGAGACGAGTTGACTTCGCTGCCTTCTGAGCGTCCTGACCTGACTTTGGGGGTGTTGCTTTCAAGGAGGAGTTTCTGAACGTGGACGGGGTGTCGTACATGTGAGACCTGAAAAACAAAACAAGTTTTGTTTTAGTGAAGTTGAAACGGGACCATTTATGCTTGAAGCAACAATAACGTAGAACGATTACATTGGTACCATAGGTAAGTTTGTGTAAATATGGCAAAAAATGTTTAATATAATATTGTCCTGATGCATGCTTCTGGTAATAATATAAATGTATATGAGCATGCTCAGTATACACCGGGGAAACTAAACAGCCACTGGCCAAAAAGACTGTCCAGCATAGAAGATAAACATCATCAGGCCAGGACTCTGCAGTTTCATCTGCAGGCCAGTGGTCACTCAGAGATGAAGATGTGCACATCCTTGATGGAGAGGAACAATGGTTTGAGAGAGGAGAGAAGTAAGCCATCTTTGTGAAGAGAACCTGTTTATCGTTAAATGGGGGCAGGGGCCTCCCTGTTCAACTGTATCCCTCCTACAGTGCTGTTACTGCAAGTTTCACTTGTCGCAGCACCTCAGACTGAAGTATTTTGGATAAAGTCAACAGTTACTGGAAACGTTCAATTGCAGTTATTGCTGTGTGTGTGTGTGTGTGTGGGGGGGGGGGGGTCACATTGGACCACCTTTAGCTTTGATTACGGCATGCATTCACTGTGGCATTGTTTCTATAAGCTTCTGCAATGTCACAAGATCTATTTCGATCCAGTGTTGCATCAATTTTTCCCCAAGATCTTGCATTGATGACTAGGCAGATTCTGACCACTGCACAAAGCCTTCTCCAACACATCCCAAAGATTCTCAATGGGGTTACGGTCTGGACTCTGGGGTGGCCAATCCTTGTGTGAAAATGATATCTCATGCTCCCAGAACCACTCTTTCACAATTCGAGCCCGATGAATCCTGGCATTGTCATCTTGGAATATGACTGTGCCATCAGGGAAGAAAAAAAATCCATTGATGGAATAATCTGGTCATTCAGTATATTCAGGTAGTCAGTTGACCTCATTCTTTGAGCACATACTGTTGCTGAACCTAGACCCAACCAACTGTAGCAGCCCCAATCATAGCACTGCCCCCACAGGCTTGTACAGTAGGCCACATTTTTTTCCGGCCACATTTCTTCCTCAAAGACGATGAACCCCCACTATCCTTCCAGTTTTTAATAATGCGTTGGACAGTTCTTAACCCAATTTTAGTAGTTTCAGCAGTCTCCTTAGATGTTTTTTCTCTGCTTGATGCCAATGACTTGACCCTTCTCAAACAGACCGACATCTTTTCCAAGACCACACGATGCGTCTTTTGATATGGTTGTTCAAGAAATGAGAAGCAACTCATTGCACCAGTTGGGGTTAAATAACTTGTTGCCAGCTGAAAGATAACTGCCCATGCAGCAATTATCCAATAGGAGGCTCATACCTATTTGCTTAGTTAAATCCAGGTGGCAACTTTTTTGGGGGCCAGGCAGTGTATATATGGGGGCCGAGATGGTGTAGAGTCAGAGCAGCCGACTCCGGGACCTGAAGGTCCTGGGTTCGATCCACAGTCATTGCAAACCTCATGGTGTTTCTGAGCAGGACACCCCATCCCCACTTGCTCCCCAGGTGCCTCCAATAGCTGCCCACTGCACCACCTCATGGTGAATGGGTTAAATGCAGAGAGCCAATTTCACAATTGTATGGGAACATACAATGATGACAATACATACAGATTATTACGCAGGTGGAAGAAGGCGGTTCTAGTAATGTTTTTAATGTGGGGGACAAAAGACATGTCCTGATAAAAACATTAGAACTGGAGGCCAGATTAATGTCATCCAAGGAGGGAGACAGACTGAAAAATTTATTCTTCAAATGCTCAGGTCCAAAAACTGAAACCTCAGTCTTGTTTGTATTCAAAAGCAGAAAATTTAGAGTCATCCAGGTTTTTATTTCTTTAAGACATACTTGTAATCTAAGTAGCTGATTGGATTAATTGGTTTCATGGACAAATATAACTGTGTATCATCAGCACAACAATGAAAATTTATCCCATGCTGTTTAATAACTTTACCTAATGGGAGCATATACAAGGTAAAAAGTATTGGTCCAAGCACTGAACCTCGAGGAACTCCATGACTAACTTTGTTGTATGACGAAGATTATTAGTTACATTTACAAACTGGAATCTATCAGATAGATATGATTTAAACCAGTTTAGAGCCATTCCTGTAATCCCATTATCATTTTCAAGTCTCTGTAGTAGAATACAGTATTATGATCAACTGTATCAAATGCAGCACTGAGGTCTAACAGGACCAGTGTAGACACCTGTCCATTGTCAGAGGCCATGTGAATATCATTAGTAACTTTCACCAGTGCCGTTTCTGTGTGATGGTGAGCTCTAAACCCTGACTGAAACTCCTCAAACAGATAATTTCTTTGCAGATGATCACGCAACTGACCTGCAACAATTTTCTCAAGAATGTTTTAGATGAATTTAGATCAAATATAGATCTATAATTGGTTAAAATTCCTGAGTCAAGGTTAAGTTTCTTAAGGAAAGGTTTAATTACAGCAATATTAAAGCACTGTGGTCCATAGCCATTTATTAAAGACAAATTAAGCAGATCCTAAATGTGGATATTAATTAGTGGAAATACTTCTTTAAACAGTCTGGTTGGTATGGGATCTAGCAGACATGTGGATGATTTGGATGAAGCTATTATTTTTGACAATTCAGAGAGCTCAACAGGACAAAAACATCCCAAACATAAATCAGGTTCTAGTGACATTTTTAAAAGTTACCTCATCTGACAGTGAACTAGAGGAGTATAGGAAGGATGGTATGAAATTTGTCCCTAATTGAAATAATTATACAGTATTTATAAAGAATCTCATGATGTCATCACTGCTTATAGTTGTAGGGATACATGGCTCAACAGAGATGGGATTTTTCATTAGACTATATGGTGATGAACAGAAATCTGAGATTATTTTATTCTCACAAATGCCACAAAATGTAGAAACAGGTTTCTAGAAGATATGTTTCTACATTTGTTTTGTTTTTTTAATAACTTCACTTTTTAGATGTTTCTACCTGGATTATTGAGCATGCATCAGTATGTCTACTGTATTTAAAATTCTATATAGAGAATATAGATGTTTTTTGTAGAATCTGGTTCATCAGATTTAATTCAGTTCAGTTTATTTATGTATCTCCAAGCCACAACAGAAGTCATCTCAAGGCACTGGACAGAAATATTAAGATATGATAATATGTAATAATTGAACATTACCGTATTTATCTGAGGAGCAGACTGATTTGAGTTTAACTCATCACAGAGCTCTCATTAGCAGGATTCTGGACACGCCTCCAGAATCAGCCCTAAAGTGCAGATGCAAATCCAGGCTGAGCTGAGCATGGCTGTGCAGGGCTGAGCAGAGTAGGGGCTGATCAGGAGCAGTGCAAATGGGGCATAAAGCCCCTTTTCCACCGCTCCTCTTCAGCTTGGTTCGGCTCGGTTCACCTCGGCTCAGTTTGGTACACGTCTTTCTATAGCCTCTTTCAGTACCAGTTCCAGTGGGCGGGGTTCAAATTGATGTCATGCATCTTACCAGCTGGTGGGGTTAAGACCTCCTTGAAACAGGTTTCAGTACAGGGTGAGAATTTATTTAGAAGTTTATGGTAAATTAAAAATAATAGAGATAATTAAAATGATTGAATTAAAAATATATATACTATATATATCCTGCTAATAGACTTTTAATGGACTTTAGTACAACATTACATTTCTGATTAACCAAGTTCTACAAAAACATCAACAGGTACATTTTAAACCTTTTCTTCATCATTTGATGTATTTGCACTCTACTTTTATTTCTCAATTTAGATGTATGTTTTTGTTTCTTGTTCACAGATTTGTTTTTTTAGCTTTGCTTTATAGTTTAATTCTTGTTTTGTGATTAGTACATAGGTGGGTGAGAATAAAGTTGAATTAAAGGCTTTATCTCTTCTTTAAACATATTTGAGGGAAAAATTCCTGACAGATCCAATAACTTTGTCTTTTTATGATTTTTCAGCTGAGTTAACTTCTAACAGATTGTTTAATAGTCATTAAAGTGCAAACAGGATTTCACGATAAAGCCGGCACCATATTTATTTTATATTCACTGATTAAAAAAAAAAAAAAAAAAAAAAAAAAAAACTTTTTTTGGTACATAAAACATTAAAAAAAAGTTTCAATCCTTCGCTCATCTGCTGGGATCGGGGTTCGGCCTTCATGAGCAGGTGAGGTCGGGGTCCGGGCAATGGACTTCTGTGGTCAACAGCTCGAAACTCTGGTGGAAAGGAACGGGGAGACCGGCGGTATTCCATTTAGCTCTCTAGAGGTCTCTAGAGGTCTAGAGGTCTCTCTTCTGTGTGACTTAGCAATAAGCTGGTTTGTTCCTGTCAGTGATCAGGTTGATGGAGGTTCACAGAGACAAAAGAACTACTGAAAGGTCTAGACATCAACCGACTGCCTCAGCAGGGCATCAGGTGGTTCAGGATTTTCAGTCTGATTCAGAAACTTGGAAGTTGTTCTTCTATGAGCGTAAAAACTAATTAGTGTCTGACTAATGTTAAAGTTATTAACTTTGATCTAATGAATTCAACCTTTATTTATACAGATTAGTCTCAATGAGTCACGTGGGCTCATTTTCAAGAGAGACCTGCTTTAAACAAGCAAACAAAAATAAAAATAAAACACAGATAGGCCAGTTGTACTGATCAGTATGGGCTAAACTTGTAGGCCCTTTGCTAACATGACAACAAGTTGTAGAAGGGCAAGCACTAACTCTGAGGTACAAACTTAAATAGTTACAGACTGGTCCAAAACAAAACACAAACAAAAATACAAGACACAAAAATAAAGACAGTATCATTTGTTTCTCTTCTGATTAGACAAGTGGGTTTATCTGAGGAAACAGGGTTTGACTGGCCTCAAACCAATCAGATCTCATTCCATCATTAAAGCAGAATCACAGCCTAAGATGAAAGGGAGGTGTCTGTTTCAGCTCTGTGTAAAGTGGTGCTCCAAGCATCTGCCTCAAGCAAACAAGTTTTAGTGAAACATGTAAATTCACCTTCCACATATTTGCATCTGGAGAGTTGAACTTGTTGGATGAGTATTAAAATTAAAGATAGGAACTGACACACTGTAACAGAACCTCACATGTTTGAGGTCTAAATTAATCCAGATCTTCTCTGTCCTCTGGCAAGATGCAGCTAACTCCACACTTAGTGAACTCACCTAAACAGCAGCAGAAATCACAAAAAAATGATGCGTATTCCAAAGACTCAGGTCCCTGAATTGTTTTAATACCCATCTAAAATACTGCTGACTCAGTTGAGTCATACATAGGTGTTAACATGTGTCCATTAAAATAAATAAATAAATAAATAATAATAACATATGTCTAATGCAGTGGTGCTTAAAACTTTATGAAACCTTTATAATTGTCTATATTTCTGCAAAAATATGACCTAAAACATAATCAGATTTTCACCTAATTCCTAAATAGATAAAGAGAACCAAGTTAAACAAATGAGTCAAAAAATATTATACTTGGTCATTTATTTATTGAGGAAAATGTTCCAATATTACATATTTGTGAGCGGCAAAAGTACGTGAATCTTTGCTTTCAGTGTTTGCCGTGGAAACCTGTTGAATAGAAGACAGGTCGGAAAAGGCGCAAACTGGAGGAGGGCAAGTCTGCCATTCTTAGAACCTGGAGGCTACCTCTCCATTTCCTACAATCCACACAGTCACGCTGGTACTTATTGACTGCCTCTCTGCCTCTTATAAGCCAGTATTTCCTGTGCAGCTCTGCAGTAGCTTCTCATAATGCTGAATTAGGAGCTTGGAAATTGAGTGAGAGGCTGACGAGAATAGGATACAGCACATCTAGGCTTAGGCTGTCACATCTGCAGCGCCTACCTCCAACATGGATTAAGCCTGAAGTCTGGTCATATTCAGGGGCAAGTGAGAGCACCCTGCTGGTAGGTGAGACAGGCTTACCAGCTTTAAGCAGTGTCACTTCTTCACGGAAGCTATCCATCTGTACATGTCGGGAGACCAACTCAGCATTGTGGTAGTCCTCTGCAGTGAGAGACATATCACTAGCTGCCCCATGAAGTGCCCTTGTAGTAGCTTCCAGTAGCTCTTGAAATGTATTAAACTGCTGTACGTCAGGTATAGCTCGATCTGTTAAATTAGTTGTCAAACTACAAAACACTATACTCCTCATCTCATCTGTTTCATCTGTGACTCAGACAACTGGTACCTCAGGCCATTGGTCAGATGACTGCAGGAGAAAGGAGGGTCAATGGCTCCAGTGATTCACTCCAGTGAGTTGGGATAGTGTTTTCCCTCTTGTGATATCATCTGTTGGATTAGAGGTGGAGTCTATGCAGTGCCAGACTTCGCTGTCTGATAACTCCTGTATCTCTGCAACTCTTGTGCCTACATACACTTTATCTGCAGGAGTCAGGCTGAAGCCAGTTAAGTACTGTGGTAGAATTTGTCCAATATGCCACATCTTGGATCTGAATGGTAAGTTCTTTATGAAGCTAACTGTGCTCCAGTTAAAGTTCCACACAACTCAAGCCTGGGTATACATTAGCTTCTTTAGTGAAACTCTGGATCAAGCAGCTAAGAATGCCACTTGAACTAGTCTGTCACCACTATGAGTACGCAGATATGCCACAGATCCATAGGCATGTTCAGATGCATCCCATAATACGTGAATGGTCTGGATAGTGGTGTCACAGTCTGTGTTGTGGTCAATGTAGCATCTGGGCAATATGATCTGGGACAACTGAGAAAGTTCTTCTTCCCATAATTTCCAAGCTTGAAACAGATCTTCAGGAAGATTGGGATCATCCCAACCTCTCTTCTTGTCCCAGAGATGCTGCACGATGATCTTAGCTCTGGTTGTGTTATCCCAGATGATCATATTGTTGGGCAAGAAGACAATAGATGTTGCGCATAGATGGTTTGAGACATTTGTTGTGATACTGCTTATAACAAAGTGTGTCTGACTTACACTGCCACAACAGTCCAAATATGTGCTCTTGAGGTTCGGCCGTCTGTTGTGTGATCCAAAGTGTTATGCTCTCTGACCTAGAATCCTTGGGCATTGTTTCAATGACAGAAGGAACATTGCATGCCCATTCTCGGAGTTCAAATCCACCTTCCAAGAGTAATATGTACAGTTGATTCACCAGCTGTGTGGCTTGATCTTCAGACTAGAAGCTTTGCAAGCAGTTATCAATGTAGAAGCAGTGTTCTACTGACAGACGAGCATCCTCCTCTGGTGCAGTTTGCTTTTGGATATGAGTCTGTAGTGCAAAGGTAGCACAACATGGATCATGTTGTTGCCAAATGGAAGTACTTGCCACTCGTAGACTGTAGGCTCCTGTTCCACTTTAATGTCTCGCCACAGACAATGAAGGAAAGGTTTGTCTTCATTCAGTAAGCAGACCTGATGAAAAATTCCCTTCACATCGCTGCTGTGAGAGTACCATCTGTTGCAGCTTTTCTTCTCCAAGATGGCCACTAATCAACACCACTTGATGATCACCAATCAACACCACCTGATGGCCATCACCTTGATGAGGTCCCTGACTACTTAAAGAGGAACTAAACCCAAAATTAACTTTGTTTAACTGATAAACTCCCTAGAATGTGTGTAAAATGTTGTATAGCACTATGTCTGTGTTCATTTTCATGTTTTTGTG
>JARVLU010000103.1:21906610-21916746 GCA_031762415.1 Simpsonichthys santanae | reverse complement strand
CCTGTGTACATAATTTCGTTTCATCACATGTACCACATGCGGTGCAAATGACAATAAAGACTCTCTGACTCTGACTTGAATTAGTGTACACTGAGATAAAAGAGCTACTGAGCTAAATGAAACTATATCATGATGAGATAAATATACATTGAGATAAATGCATACACGAAGTTCTTTACAAACTGAGCTCCCAGTGATTAAATAAACTTACCCTCCTCTCTGTAGTACGTTTTGTCAGATGATGGTTTAGCTTTTTTGTCTTTGGCCATGGCTTCTTTCAGCTTTTTCTCATACAGACTTCTGGTGGTGTCTGTTTAAAACATATTGAAACACGACGAATAAAACACCCGTAATAACTAAACTATGACATGTTCAAACGTCAGACAAACTAGCAGGAGGCCTGAGAAGTTCAGTGGAACGACCGCTTGAATACTCTGAGTTGGGTCAGAAACACTCACCGACCACGGGTCCATGTTTGATTCCGTATTCATCCAACAGCTGGCTGATTTCTTCCGCGGACTTGTTACTCAGCGAAGCCATTTTTACTTATTTGTGGGGGTTACTGAGTTTATGTTGTGGTGAAACTTTCGTCTCGATTGTAAAAAAAAAACAACAAATAAACAGATACAGTAAATCCAGAATGAACTCCCACTACCGGAGCGCTCGCTCTGTGTCACTGGTAGCACCGGTAAAACTAGATCAAATCAAACGGTTAACGTGAAGAATCTAACCCCGCCCTTTCGTATTGAGCTAAAAAAAACAAACGAGTGTTCTTTTTGGGCTGCCGTCTTTACGTCACTTCCGTTTTAATATCAGTTTTCTATCGTTTGTATGAAGCAGCGCCATCTGCAGACAGAATGATATTTGTACGTTGTACAGTGACAGCATTTGTGAAATCTCAAGAAGTCTCATTAATTTTTTAAAACTTTTATCTGAATTAATTTTACAGTATCTCATTTAGGTCTCGGTGACTCCCAGTTTTGATGACAACAAAAAAGGTTAAATCATGTCATCTGGACCAGTTTCTTTAAGATTTGGACTTTAGAAGCGTTTTAGAAAAATAAACGGGAGAAAAAGTTTTACTACTGAAATATTTTTTATAGTGTTTTGTCCAACTTGGTCAAAACCAACAGTGTCATTTGCAATAGGTTTACTCTTATTCTTTTTTAAACAATAAAAGCCATTATTTCCAATGCAGGAAATGCCAACATCAATTTAAACAACAAGAAATATTTTATTAGGCAAACAAACAAAATGGAATTTTGTGTACGTAGGTACAGAGGTTTTTCTGCATGTTTATACAAAACAGTATTTCACTTTTATTGTTTTATTCATTACGGTAATAAAAATAGGACCTAAATTAGCTGCATCCTTAAACAAAGAAAAGATCCTTGAGCCAGTCCGGTTGGTCTGTGACCAGCCAGAACATCAGGAGTCCTGCCATCGTCAAAACACCCAAACTTAACATTAGCTTCAGCTTACTGACACCCTGTGAGAGCAAAACACAAGACAATGAGTTAAATACACATACAAAGAATTCATTTCAGCAAATGCCCAGAGCTGCATATACCTTGCATGCTTTTGTGCAGGTTTGTGCGTCTCTAACTTCTGGCACACTCTGTGGCAGCTTGGGCTTTGGAGGTTCCCATACGGGGATAGTTTCCAGGATGTCTTCAGGTTCCTTCAGCTCCTGGACACAAAGACATGAGACATTATTTATCGTGCATGTCACGCCGTGTTTGTTCCTATGAACAAATTGAGCTTTTTCTTACTTTATAGCTCAGGTCGTCCTCCGTGTCTGTGGAGCTGCTGAGTGAATCTCTGTCGCTGCTGAGAAAAGACAAAACAATTGTTAGTTTAAGTCCGGTTAATTTAACGTTCCCCCCAAAGTAAAGTTTCAAGTTTATCTAATTACTTACCTGTCAGTCTCATAGTAATTGACTTGGGACAATGGGTCTGCACAGAACTGAACTTTTATTTGTCTCTCTGAAAACAAACATTAAGGAAAGTGATGATTATTGATCACACTCTGCTTCAAATTTGTCCCGAGCACTCACCCCCTCTTCCGTCCTCGTCATCACTGTCGTCATAAAATCTTTTGAAGGCCTCAATTCTCTCCTGCATCTGTTCAGAGATTCTTTTATCTTCGTCGTCACCATGGGTCAGCTGCAGGTCCTCGCTGGCCTCAGAGGAGCCGACGTTGAAGAAGAAGCCGTCGTCAATGGATCCCTGACCCGAAGGGCTTGCTCTTGCTCTTTCCACGACAGCGTAGCAGTTTACATCTTCAGCAGGACACTGATCTTCTTCTGAAGGAAGATTTTCTGTCTCGTCTATGCCTTCTGTGGTTAGCAGGTGCTCAGACAGACGGGTTCTGGATTTCAATGCATCAAAACCTGACCTGATGAAATCTGCTGGATCGGATCTGTCCTGTATGGTTTGATCGTCGGAGCCGCTCCACCTGGAAAACTCATGAAGCTGAACATCCTCCAGTTTCACGTTGTTATCAATGTCTCGGACGTTCTTATCATCTGAGGACTCCTCCACGATTCTTCTCAGTGGCTCCTCGTCGTCACTGGAGCTGTAGGAGCTTCTGCCACCCATCACGGCCAACGAAGAATCGTCATATTCTCCAGCTGCTACATCCACGTTCACCACCTTCTTCACCTCCAAGTCTGCACTGTACAAAAAGCCATCATCCTTCTCACATCCAGAGTCCTCCGTACCTCTGATCCATGGGGCTTCCGTCACAGCTCCTTGCTCCTGCTTCACAGGAGGCGAGGCATTCAGCTCAGCTCCTGCGTATTCACCAGAGGAGAAGTCCGACGGATAATCTGCGATGGTTTCGCCTGCTTCTTGGTGCTCATCTCCTGTGAAATCTGTCATTTTCACTGCACATTTCTCACCATCTACTTCAGTGATGAGATCCTGCAAATTCTCCAAAGACAAGCCCTGGAACTCCAAATTATGTTTCACCATGGAACTGATCTTGTAGGAGTTGTCACTCCCCTGGATAAGGATGTTTCCTTCTTGTTCGGTTGTCATGTCTTCGCTGTCAGAATCGGACGACTCTTGTCTTTCTCGTTCCATCATCGTTTCATCTCCACGCTCAGGTATTCCTCCAAAATAGGACGCCTCCTCATCACTCTCAGCCTCACCTTGCACCTTGTTGCTATCTTTAGGGTTATCTGTCCCCTCTGAGGCCATAGCCGGTCCCTCAGCAAAGATCTCGTCCTCATTTTGGGCATCATAAAGGTCGTCACTGCAGCAGACAGACATCAATAAACCTTCTGGTTCCTCTGTTGCTCCTATCTCCTTCTCCTCTCCAGACGAAGAACCTTCTTCCTCTGAGCTTGTGTCCTCCTCGTCACTTTCATCGTCAGCCGTCTCTTCATTTTCGTCTGTGGTCACCACGCTAAGCAAAGCTTCAGTCTCATCTGCAGCTTCCTGAAGCAGAACCTCGTCCGTCTTTGTTGTCAAACTCTCCGTTTTGTCTTCCTCCCTCTTCTCCTCAAAGCACAAACTCTCAAAGTCCAGTTCTCCATCGGAAAAGGATGGAGCAGAAGACTCTGTAATAACAGCATCGCCTGGGAATTATTATATTTTTGAAAGAGAAAAGAATAAAACTATAATAAATCTCTTTGTAAATTGCTGTCTTACCTGAGAACGCACCAGTGAGGAGATCAGCAAAATCGTCCATCTTTACAGATAAACAAACAAGTCAAACTTTAAATGTCTATTTTAATATTTTATTTTCAAGTTAAGTCTTTTCTTTAAAAAAAAAAAAAAAAATAGAAAGAGAGCTTGAAGTAACTCTCATCGGCTGCAAGCAACTTCCTGTCGAGCAGATCGGGCAGAAATCAGAAACATTTACTTCAAAGCCCGAAAAGTTGTATTAAATATGAACCTACCATAAGAGATGAAGATTCACGGCAATCCCTTGTGCTTTTATTCTTCGTCGAAATAAAACCCTCAAACAAATATTCTGTTTTCATTTGCTGCACGTAGACACCTTCATGAGAGCAAGAAGTGTGGGCTTTGATGTGGGTTTGGTTTCAGAAGCACAACATCAACTCCCTCTACTCTGAGACAGCGTTAAAAGATGTGACTGTGAGTCTGATGAGAGGTCAGAGACACTATTTTACAAACCAGAACTGTCAGAGATTATATTTATGGTTGTTTGAGTTTATTAAAATCAATTTAAATTAAAAAAGCTGCTGATGGCCGTCTGGTCTACAGCTCGTGGCGGAAGATGTAGCGATGGCTCGGCTTCAGGTCAACTTCCACAGGGAAATGGTCGCTCACCTCAAGAGCCTGAAGAGGATTCAAACAAACAGGGTTATTGTCTAAAACTGCTAAGTCAGGAATGTCTTTGTCAGGGTGTACCTCTGCCTCCGTGAGGTGGAAAGCCTCCTTAAAGTTAAAGGGTTGAGCTGATCCAGGCACCACGCTGGACCTCATCTCCTTTCCGTGCACAATGATCCTGCGTGAAGATGATTAATTCAGAAAACGAACATCCACTGAGCGTCAGACAATGAAAACCTCTGCAGAGGTGAGCTTCAGTTCAACCTGTCGTAGGCGCAGTGGGTTTTCTCCCTCACGGTGGTGTCCTGCTCGTCTCCGATCAGCCAACAAAACTTGGGATCGCTCCTCAAGCGCACGCTCTTCCAACCTTTGATGGTGACATAGCTGCAGCCGGCGTTCAGGTCCCCCAAGATCATCACGTTCTTTTGGGGATGAGAAGACGCAAACAGGAAGAAAAAGACGGGGGGTTAAATTACACACACGTTGGACGAGCGAAGCCAACGTGGAGGTCTGTGGAGAGCAAAATCAGAAAACGAGCACTCGATGTTCAACCTACTTCAGTCCTCCACGTCTTGGAAATCCTCTTGACGACAGTAAACAGTTCGTCGATCTCCTTCATGGCAGATTTGGGAGACGTGTGCTGCCCAATCAGGACGAAGTCCTTCAGCTCTGAAAGTGAGTGCACGGTTAGAGAGCGCCTTGTTCCAGGAGTGAATCTTACACGTTTACTTCATCGTGGTGTAATTACTCTGTGGGATTTGATGTTTGTACACTCAGTCTTTTTGTTGCAGCAGTTTTGTTTCATTCATTTAATATTTCAGCTCTGGTGTCTGACTTTGGTTATAAGACAACATGTTTTCTTGAGCATATATTCCAGTTTAAGATAACACTTCCTGGTCCTTGGAGCACGCTGCCCTGAACGTTTGAGGTGTTCCTCTCCTGCAACACACCTGGTTTACATTCATTTGTTGCAAACAGGAGCATGATTACAAGCTGCTGGGGTAATTCATTCCTTTGATGATTGGAGCTGAAACACAAAGTGCAGTTTGCAGCAATCAAAGATAAAGGCATGAATTAAAAGCATAAAGACAACAAAATAAGTCTGGTGTTATCTTTTCAAATGCTGCAGGAAACACTGACACATTCAGCCGTGTAAGTCTGAAGACGGAAATCATCGTTTGCTTCTTCTCCTTTAGCTGTTCTTCTGATCTGAGATCTGTGGAGACTAAAGTCTGATCATCATCGGTGCCTTCTCGAGCTCCAACGAGTGGCCGAGATGTCACAGAAGAGATGATTGAAGTGTTTCCTTGTAGGATTTGGGCGATCGCTCATAAAACCTTTTACTGACGTGCAAGATGACCAGAGTTTTCAAACCATTCCAGCCAAAAATCCTCCTCCCAAACCCACTGTTTACATGGACACAAGTAATCCGATTAAACAGCCATTTGGAATAAAACTGTCATGTAAACACCCCATTCTGATTATTTTTTTTTGTTGTTGATTCAGCTGCAATCAGAATGAGAAGGTTTATGCTGATTCATAATCTGAACGGTGTGCATGTAAACACTTAATCTGATCATTTTATTCTGATTGTGGAAAACTGACCTGACTGCGCAGGTGCGACCAGTCAACCTCACGTATCCCCGCCTGGCTACATGCTAACATGTCAGGGAAGCAAAACTGGTCGGTGAGCGACACCACATTTCTGCTAGAAACTTTGAAAGAGCTCAGAATGATCTGTAGCTCAGTCAGGGAGTGCAGTAACGTCTCCACCGTCATTAAAACCTGGCCGGGTCCAGCTTGAGCGCTCAGGTTTGTTTACGCTCATCACGAAAGTAAAACTTCTTCTTCTGTGTGTGTGTGTGTTTTTTAATGTGTTTACAGCTCAGCGCATGTCAGTACTTCTATTCTGAATAAAAGCCTGCTGCATGCAAACGCTCATCCTGATAGGATTGTGCCCATGTGAACGACACATTCAGATTGTTTAATCTGATTACATTTCAATCTGATCTAAGACGTTTGCACATGTGAACATAGCTAGTGGGCTCTAAAGTCTTAAATCACTCTCTGTGATCGCCTCACGTGCATGTTTTTGAACATGTAGAGAAGAATCTCCAGTCAGATCATTTTCTTCTATTCTGCTCCACCATTGCTTATAATCAGTGGTGGACAAAGTACTCAATTCCAGTACTTTAGTAAAAGTATTGATACTCATGCAGCTTACTCAGCTATAGTAAAAGTTGCTAAGTCAAAAGTTTACTCAAGTAAAAGTACTGAAGTACTTACTTTTGAAAACACTTAAGTATTCAAAAGTACACACATTTAAAAATACTCAAGTATTTATAAGTACAAATTATATTTTCTAATATCAGTACATTACTGTATTGTTTTGAGTGGTTTTACAGAACGTTGTAACTCTGAAACCACCTGATGATGGTACTGACATGTAGAACCCACTCTAACACCACATGTCTTAATAAAACCAACTACAAATAATATCTTCCTACATTTTACATGTATGTGGAAAGTCATGGAAATCCTAACAGATGATACACATTCAGTCTTTTCCTCAGCTTCAGTATTCATGCACTGCATTGTTTGTCTGTATAAGTGCATGACAGCAACAACTTAACACAGGAGAGGAAACAGTAACACTGATAAAGTTCTGCCATACTTGACATAGAAGCTCACAAAACAATAAATGTTCTGCACAGATGAATCTACCATAAAACCTGAATCAACAACTGTGTTTAAGGAAAGAAAAACAGCAACAGCGGATTACAACGATGAGCCAAAAGGAACAAGTAACAAGAAGCTTCCTAGAAATGTAGTGGAGTCGAAAGTACAATATTTGTCTTTGTAATGTAGTTGAGGAAAAATTATAAGTTCCTAAAAACACAAACACTCAGAAAATGTGCTTAAGTACAGTACTCAAGTAAAAGTACTTCGTTACTGTCCACCACTGCTTATATTTTTTGCGCGATCACTCTCAATGTTCATGTTCAGCTTTTAGCACTTTGCTCTCAAATAAGATTAAAGACTTTTTTCTTTTATGTTACATTAAATGCTATTCAAGTTTAATTTTTTTCCTTAACACATAATCCTCTAGAAACACTGGTGGTCAGGGGATCTTTGGGATTAAACTATTTAAATAATCTGAAAAGGTCACTTCTTAAAGAAGATGAACATTCTCTGAAACAAATGCTTTGAAGCATCAAATCCATGCCCCTCTGCTTATTCTTTTTCTTTAACTGGTCTTTACTGTGTATTGCTTATTGATGAATAAAAGGTAAAGGTTTTGTTTTGTTAAGCAGTAATCTGTGATGTTAACACAGTTGAGGTACTCTGGAAATCCCCATCAGTCCTGTCATGGTCTTCTAATTACAGAAAGTCTGAATTCATCTCACGTCTCGGCTCTTTGGCCTCGTTTGTCCTGACTTATTTCTGAAAGTTTTCTCTGTTTTGTGTTGACTTTTTCCAAATGTCCTCATGGCAACTTGACTTTTTCCAAGGCACCTGTGCCGAGCGCTGATTTGTGAATGTTTTGTAGGATTCGTTGGGTCTTACGTGTCGTTGGGGAGTGGAAGCGGACGACGAAGGGCTCCCTGGAGAAAACTTCAGTTTCATTCGCCCTGTCTCCCTCCAGTTTAGGATACTGATAATGCTCCTTGACCTTCAGCATGTTGCTCCTGGAGATGATCAGAGAGGAGAGGCCTGAGAGGACGTAGTCTTAACGTAACAAGCTGTGATTGATAATCTACCTGTAAATGTAGACGTATTGCTCTTTGTAGCTCTTCCTGCCCAGCCTCATGCTCTCTAGATAGGAATAAGAGTTGGATTTGTCAAATCTGCAGAAACAAACACAAAGTTAGAGTTCAAGCTCGCCGGAGCTGCTAACCCATTGAAGCTTGTACCTGTTAAGATCTTTGACCAAAGCTTGAATGGCTTCTCCTTTAGCGTCTCGGACCTCCTGAATGAGGCACAAGTCGCACCGAGAGAGAATCTTGTGGAAACAAAAAGAAAGAAATGGATCCATCAGGTGTCCAGTTGCGAAAGCTGCTGCACACACACACAAAGTACCTTCAGTAAAATTCCCATAACTCTCTCGTTGTTTGCCTTGGACTCCCCAAAACTCTGGACGTTAAAAGCACAGATTTTCAGGGACGATGTGAGGCTGAACACACACAGCCCCACAACCAGCAGCAGCTCAGCCGTCCTCATCCTGGAGGCATGCATTTCCCTGGAGGCACAGCAGGAGTTGGCTCAAATCTCAAAATGTCGAGGTTTATTTATTGTTAAATGTACAAAAGAGAAACTTTCAGCACCGTCACAACACCTACCTTCAGAGAGATGACTGACCTCAGGCCAGCAGAGGTCCATCTCTTCACTGAGCCGCCGTGTGTTTAGAGAACGTCCAGGTGAATTGTGAAAGGTCGTGTGCGACGGACGTGCTGCGTCAGCTCCTGTTTGAGAATGGAGCTTCATCTGGAACTGTTAAAACCAGTGAATACGACACACAATGAGTGCGTGCAGCTCGGAGAGCAGCTTTCAGAGCAGTAGATGTTTCCACGTGGTGCTCCGCTCAGCTTCAGGATGTTCCTTTTGTAGAATAAATGACATTTTATTCTGCTTCATGTGCAGCTTGTCATCACTGAGCAGAGCAGTCACATCCCAGAGATCCTGCTGGGTAAAACATGCACGCTGTTGATTCTGATGAAGACCACATTAATCCATGTTTTTCTTCATCTCCATGTGCTCTATAAGACTGTTCTGCTTCTTTCTTGTTTAACTTTATTTTTTACAGCATATTGGTCTTTCTTCAGATTAAGAGTAGATAAACTAAACAGGGTCAAAATACAAAACCTTATATATCTTTAAAATCTGTGATTATTTAGCCTTGTAATATTGCTTTTTTTAAATGTATTTTAATTTATTACAAAAATAATTTACTGTATTGTGCAAAAGTCTCAAGTCATCCTTTGTGCTTTCAAGCAGCAGACTTTCTTGAAATACTTCAAAACTCTCATTAATATATTTTACGTTGGACTTCGGCTGTTTTTCAACTTGTTTTTACTCCAGTACCTGTTGTTAGAGAAATGTTTGTGAATTTTTAAGCATCTTATTCTGATTCATTCAGAAATTAAAAAGCTCCTCAAGAGGTGAACCAGAGTTGTGTCGACGCAAATTACTCTAGAAAAAAACAATAAAAGATATTTAGACATGTTTTTAGAATTTTGTCAGAAAGGACTTTATTACCATTTTTTAAATTGAATTATGAATGAAGCCAACAGTAAAATAGTTTTATAGACAGAAGATAGTGTTTTAGCTGCAGTAGGAGCCACAGAAGATGATCAGCTGAAGGATGGTGAACTTCTCAGGTCTTTGCAGGAATCTTTCACCTCATTTCTAATTTTTAGACCTGACCACGTTCCTCATTTTTACATCTGTGATGGTCAAGTAAAAACCTGAACAGAAAATATCAAAAGCCATAAAACAGAGAATATACCAGAAGAATGTTTGGCTCCTCAGAAAAAAAAAAGTAAAATAAGAAAAAGAAAAAAAAAGTAATTTAAGACTTTTACACAGTAATGTATATGTTATGTCTGAATGTGAATAAATACAGGTAGTCCTCGACTTACGGCAACTCGGATTTACGAACGACCCCCGTTAAAAACAATGTAATCGAGTTACGGTGTACAGGTATGTGTTTATAGATGAATGTGTGGTGTAATGTGTTAGATAACTGTTTGTATGTGTGCGTGTTCAGTGTCATGTCGATAAACGGGTGTGCGGCGCAGCGTTAGCATACATTTACATGTATTTTCGCGACTTAT
>JARVLU010000103.1:21869423-21881713 GCA_031762415.1 Simpsonichthys santanae | reverse complement strand
CTTTCATCAGAGACAAATTAAGACGTGGTTATTAATTAATGGAAATATGTCTTTAAACAGTCTGGTTGGGATGAGATCTAGCAGACATGTGGATGGTTTGGATGAAGCTAATATTGACAATTCAGAGAGCTCAACAGGACAAAAACAGTCCAAACATAAATCAGGCTCTAGTGACATTTTTTTTTAAATTGCATCATCTGATATGGAACCAGAAATAATAGTAGGAAGGTTGGTTTGAATTTTTCCCTAATTGAAATAATTTTACATATAAAGAATCTCATGAACTCATCACTGCTTATAGTTGTAGGGATATATTAATCAACATAGTTTTTTTCCCCCATTAAACTAGCTATGGTACTGAAAAGGAACCTGGGATTCTTTTTATCTCATCAATTAAAGATAAAAAAAGTTCTAGCTTTACAGAGAATCTTTTTTATAACACACATGGGCACAGACAAACTTTCCCCATGTTTCCTTGGGTTTTGGACCTTTCAGCTGGATTTTTGGTTGTAAAAGACATATGGTGAAAACTTAAAAGGCAGAAAAGTAGAAAATAAGTGTCTGAGCTGCTCCTAGCAGACACTAAAACTCCACCAAAGAGCATCCAGCTCATTTGTTAAAATAAGTTTGGGTTTTTCTCACTTGCGCTCAAAAGGGCAAAGCCAAAGCGATCATGCGTGTGTGTGTGTGTTGCCAGAATAACCGCTGGCTGGGTTTTAATGAAACTAGCAGGAAGGAATCATCTACAACTGATTAACTTTTTTAGTCAACCTCATCTCATTTTGTTGCCTCAGCAAATTGACTTTAGAAAACACAATAGGGACTCATTCACTCGTTTGACAGGTAGCTGAAATATGGTGTGGATGCAGAGATTGCACTTGATGTTATTTTCAAGGTTTGACTAAAACGGTTAATCTCCATTTCTCAACGTAAGATGACCATGATCTAAAAGGTCTGGCATGAAGATCTGTGGTCCTTTTAAAGAATGCTATTTGTATCTGCAAAGCTCAGTCAGGTCTGTACAGACTTGCTGATTTGACCCTTTTCCCACAGGTGGTTCAGAAATCTAGGCCATGGTGGCTTGTGCGCAACTCCCGTAACGAGGAAGGCAGCGTTCCTCCGAATGTTCTGGAGCCAGTTGACAACACTGGATCTATGGAGGATCGACCGGTGAGCCAAATGAAATCTAGCCCTGCTGAGACTTGCCGTACAAGATTTCTTACACGTTTGTTCCCTTCAGTCTGCCTCTCAGTGGGACGGCCGCGGTCCCGTGACTCTGAACATGAACTCCAGTCCTGCTGAGGTGAAGGCATGGCTCGAGTACAAAGGTTTCTCCAGAATGTGAGAACATTTCTCCAACTTCAAGATGTTTATTCTCTTAGTTAAACCTGCTTTTCGTTGGGAATTATTGATTTTTTTTATTATTTCTGTGGCAGCACTGTCTCCAGCCTCGGGGTTTTAAGTGGGAAACTGCTGTTGGGAATGTCCAAAGAAGAGATCAGGACTGTGTGCCCAGAGGAAGCCGGCAAGGTTTTCTTCCACCTTCAGGGTGTCAAATCGTCCCTCGCAGTAAGTACTTAAGATCACACTTCTAGGCATAAACCAAACTCCAGCATGTGACTAACGCTTCATCCTGGTCTCTGCAGCTGGCCAGTGAACCTTCAGCCATGTACAACGGCCGCTACTAACTACAGTCAACAGCTGGAACAAACATCTCCACGAACACTGCATGAACTCTACTTCAACCAGTGCTGTTTTGTGTTGTTTCAGGAAGAACACAAGAGGATTTTGATAAAAGTTGTGTTCAGAAGTCACCAATTATTCAAATTTTACGCCGTTACATCTTTTACATATTCAAGTCTTATGAGTGTAGATCTATGCCCCCTGGTCTACTTTTTTCTTATTAAACCTGTTCTGAGTCATGCATGCGCTTATAACAAACATGATACTTTCTGCTGCTTTAGACTTTTATTTTCTTTGAATCTATAATTTATAATGTGATTTGTCATGAAAACGTTTTTGTCAATTAAAAACTCAAAACAGGTTTGGTACTAGATTCAGTTTAATCTGTAAAAAAAATGTGGTTCTGAACATGTTATCGCTGAAAAGAAAGATTCACAACCAAACTTTCATAAAACAACAAAATCGTGTTTTTTCCCTCTTGTACACAAGTTAGTCAATGGTTGTAGAAGTTGTAAACTAGTGTGATTACAGAACATGAAGCATATATTAGCAACAAGGCACCACTGCTTTAAAAAAGGACCAATTGTGAAAGACTTCTTGAACTGAATGTACCGTTTTGTTTTGTTACTTAAGAAATGCTCTGTTTTTCCAGAGGCAAATGTGTTCACTCCTTTTTGTTTCCCCATTTGGCCATCTTGTTGTTGACAGGAGTCTTAATGAATCTGTCCGACTTCATGTAGGCTGCAATTTTATCCAGGGCCTATATATGTACATAAAAGAAAAACGTGGTTAATAAATTAAAATCCTTTGCGCAGAACTATACCTCGCACATAGACAGCAACATTACAAGTGCCCACTACAAGGACTGTTTAAGATTTCTGCAGCTGTAAGTGATGAATTAAACGTGCAGCTTGTTGATTTAGGCAGTGGTCTCACCTCAAAACGATCCAAAAACTCTTTCAAGTTCTTGAAGTCATCGAAGCATGTGGGATGAAACATCCTGTGTTGATCAAACAGCTCGTACATGATGAAGTCCACAAAAGTAATCTGTTGGGTACAATAATTAAAACTTGTTGACAGCAGTTCTGAAAGCAGCATCAGGTTCAAAACAGATTACCATACATTAATAGACAAATATCTGAAATTACACACATTCACTTTTGTCAAATTTTATTTATTTTTTAATCTCAGCCTAATGTGAGATTGGTTAACAAGAATGCGTTCACACAAAAAGGATCAAAGGTGGAACAAATCCCGATAAGGAAGTCTTTCTTCTAGTTTATCTCGTTCTTTGATTTATAAGAAATGCTTACTGTGTGACGTTTCTGTGGGTCTAAACTGATTAAATCATTGAAATAACATGCAAAAAAGAGCTTCGTTGATTTACCCAACATAAATTCTAGGCCTAGATCATATTTCTGCTGATAAAAAAACATGTTTTTAAACACAATTCAAGTACACTAGTTTCCATTAACATTTTTGATGCACGTTTAGAAGTTGTGCAGTTCCAGAAGTGTGACGTGACTGATCAGATGATCAGAAATGTTTGAATCTGACTAAATAAACCTGTCCAAGTATTGTGAATGTGATAAACATCACAATAAAAGCTGCTTGACCAAGGATGGTTTTGGATTTAAGTTTTTATTTTAGTCACGCACAACAGCCTAAACTGCCACCTGCTGGTGATATTGTGTAGCACTCAGTTCAAACCTGTTAATGAAAACAACCCAATTTCATATTATTTTCTACCAAGTGCCGTTTCTAAAGTTCAAATTGATTTTGCTTGCTTCCTAATTGGATAAAAACTCAGATTGCTACCAGCAGTTACCTTGTCACCAGCAAACCACTTCCTGTTTCCCAAGAAATCAGAGAACTGCTTCAGTAGACCTGGCAGACTCTTGAGGTACCCTGGCTTTATGTTGTCCTAATGTCAGAGAGGTGAGACTGGCATTAGTGGAGATGTAGACGAATAATGTGACAGTAAATTTTACACAGTCATATACTCACAAAGTCAGTGTAGCACATCCTCACAAAGCCATTTCTGAAGTCCATAGACTGATTCTCCATGATGTCCACTCGAATCTTTTCGTCCTCAGTTTCTCCACCTGTCATCAGATCAAAATTCACAGAACAGAGGTAGAACATAGGAAGCTGCATTAATTAAAACTTAAACCACCACATTGTGCAAGTATTATAGTTTTTTTTTTAAATTTTTATTAAAAAAAAAATTTACGGGACAAAATACTTACACATATTGTGCTTACGAGCGATGTATCTCATGATAGCATTGCTCTGCACGATCTTCCTGTCTCCATCCACCAGGTAGGGCAGCTAAAGTGTTAATCACAAGCCTTTTAATGAAGAGCTTTTAAACCTGTCCTATTTGGAAATTCACATGAACAAATACAACTCTTACGTTGACGAAGTCTATCCCCAGTTTGTCTTTTTCACTAAGCCAGCTGCTCCTGTCAAAGTCTGGAGCTGTAGGCAAGAGAGGTGGATCACAAGAATGAACTTGGACTTCTTTTTTTTTTTTTTAGATAAACCATGATTTATCTGTTAGTTGAAAACAGTAGATTACCTTCACCACAGGTATAAAGCTTGTCATTGTATTTGGTGTCGGTGTACTCCAGTAGGAGGCGGATGGGCTGGGCGAGCTGCACAAGTTAAAAAGTAGAAAGGTTGGTTTAATGTTATCACGTCTGAGAATCGGTGTTTTAGTGAGTTTGAGATAAGGAGCAACAGAAATAAAAAAAAAAAGTAGGATCGGGTCTGAAAAGACTCCACAACTTACCAACACTACGGTATTTGCATGGCAACATAAAGTCAATAAAACTGCTTGAATTATGGATTTTAATATACCGACAAGTTTTACGTTTTATGTTTGCTTAACAGATCCAGGCATCAAGAAAAGTGCTCAACCATTCCCCAATCCCCACCAAAAAAAAACAAAAAAACAGCAAAACTATGATTTGACAAAGATACTTTTCTTGTATTTCCTGCTGAAAAAAAAACAAAACAAAAAACAGAACTACTCTGTGAAGTGGTTCTGAACTGTAAATTTGTCCTTGCATTTTCCAGAAAATGTGTGTTCATGTATGAAAACTGACTTAATATTAAATGAATAGTATTCCTGGAAGGGAAATATGTTGTCCACCACCTGTCATGGAAAAATGGTAGTACTGTACTGTATTGGCAAAACACACAATTCCCAAGACTCAAAACATATTTCTTGAAAACTGCCAACTAAACCGGAACAACTGCCTATTATTAAAGTTAACCACCTATAGGCATAAGGGCAGTGATTTTTGTTTAAGTTTAAGTGAAAAAACAAAGTTTATTAAAGTGGAAAATCATGCCGCCTGTAAAAACGATGCGTTTACGTAAAGTCTGTAAATTTGGGCGAGCTTACGCGAATGAACAGCAAAACCATGGTGGCAGCTGTTGAAACCGCTCCATATTTCAGTTATGAACAGTAAAAACCGGTTGAGCAGCATCTGAACTGGCACCGGTCATACACTGGGTTTGTCTTTGAAGCCAGTGGTGAAAGTTCAAGCCCAGTCTGGATAGCTTGTTCACACGATTTCACAAGTTACCAGAACGTTAAAGTCACGTGAAAAATAAAAATCACGCTTAAGGCTTAATTTATGTTTAAAACAAACGAGCTCGGCAAAAACGACCAACACACCCAGCTCTGCAACATTTAGACCCAGAAACTCTCCTGATAATTTCGTCGTGAATGTATCGCGAAGACGAGTTGTTCGGATAATTGTTTTATTCAAACGCAACAACCGTTAGAAGCGCACGCGCCCAGCGGCCGTTGCGTTGCACCGCTTATTTAGCATTTAGCTAACGCTTCTACCAACAACCTATTCACAAAAAGCAAAGGTGCAACTGAACCCGAATGCTTACAGGAACTTCCAAGGCGTTTGAAAGCCTGTGAGGTGCGGGCGGTAGAATTAAATATCGGAGTTTACGTATAATTTAATAATCCAGTTGATGCCAACTCGTCTGTTCAGTCAACAACATCGAAAACGCGTTAACTTACCCCGCGAATGTCCCAGTAAGCTAAAGTCATGGCCATTTTGTTTCACTTTTCTTTTCTTTTCCGCTCCAAAACAGACTTGATGAGAGGGAAGCTGCAAGCTGTTCGGCTGCAAACAAAGCTCTGGAGAGAGAGAGACGTGGTGAGCGAGGTCTTTAGAGGAGAAGGTGGGAGGGAGGGGTAAGTCTTTTGTTTCCCACAACTTGATCCGCGGGTTGTTTAGCGTCCAATCTGCAGGGTAAATGTGCACGAGTTATGAATACAATAAGTAAATCCACCATATTCATGTCAATCTATCAGAGTGACACCGAGGATTCAGCTAGACCATAAACCAGTCTGGAACTTTCTATATGAAAACCCACAGACTATGCTTCAGGTAGACATGATTAATAGTAAACATGCTCTGCCCTAACTTGCCCACACAAAGGAACAATATACTACCTGGGGTGTTTTGTGTCAGTAGAAAGAGAAGTAAGCCAAGTCTTCTTTTTCACATGCAAGCTTATAGCTATAGAATGTCATAGAGAAAAGACCAGGACTACCGGTACATCCATTCAGCCTTTATTTATACAGTCTCATGAGTCACGATGACTCATTTTCAAGAGAGTCCTGTTTTAGACAAACGTATAAAGTACAGACAGCAATAATTCAACAAAATGCAATTAGTCAAACTAAAACAGTCAAATCAAGGTGCCGTATAAAACAGTATCCCAACACAAGATCACATAAAGTACACATTATCGTTTGACTAATAATAAAAGTCCTATCATTTGAGTGGCACCCATTATTATGAAATAGTTTGAGCTCTTGTATGATTTGTTTGAAGTACGTGTTGAGGAGGAGTTTCAACACCAACATTTAGATCATTATCTCTACATTTCACTGAGTTAAAGGTGTTAGTGTTTGCTAAAGTTGCTTGCCTGTGGTGGCCATCTTAAAATGGGTGGACTCCAAAAGTAATGTAGTTGTATAGATGTACATTTAAGGATTACTTTCTGAGAGTTTCATTAAAGTCAATTTAGTGTTTTATGAGATGCTTTGCTTGTTGGTTTAAAATTCTTCATGAACTTTCACTCTGAACCTTCACTCTGACCCACATTAGTGACTAATCAAGTGATTACAGGCCTACTGAACAATGCCGTCTTTGTTTTACACCCTGTTCTCGCTCATGCACACACTCCCACAAACAACTTGTGATTATCAAATGCTAACTCTACAGAGGCATACTTTATCGATACATACATGTACTGTATTATTTGTTAGAACTTCTTCATATTTTCACCCTTAGTCAGTTGTTTTTTGGAATGAAGAGAAAGCCCCTTTGAATCGCTCGTTTATTTTTTTTAAAAAGACACAAATTGCAAAGACTAACATTTCTCCTGGAGAAATCCAAAAATGCTCAGTCATGCCATCTGGACAGTTTCTTTTTTATAGAGATGTTTCACCCTCTATCCGTAGGGCTTCATCAGTCTTTTTTTTCATCAGTCTGAGGAGTTCTAGTAAACTGTTTCCTCCGGATAGAGGGTGAAACGTCTCAATAAAAAAGAAACTGTCCAGATGACCTGACTGAGAATTTTTGGATTTGATACCTGGATTATTGAGCATGAACTTTGTTGTCCAGGAGAAAACATTTAAACAAATCATGCATGCATCAGGGTATTTAAACAAATCTTTAACCTGTGCTGGCAAAATGAGTTCCGGAGGATTATTACAGCATTCAGCAATAAAAGAAGTCAATTTCAAAAGAAATGAAAAGGATTAGACTTAAAATGGTTATTCCTAAAGCCATATTTGTTAAAAAAAAAAAAAAAGTTTGAATTTAAAGGTAGATTAGGAATCTTGTGTGCTATTTTAGTTATTGGGATCACTAGATCCGTATATTCATACTCATCTGCTCACACAGACTCATGTTCGTGCTGCTGTTGTTTGGCGTATTGTTTTTGTAGTACTAGAGCTTAGCGTATTCTTAGTTTAGTGTATGTCTTGGTTCATATCTTAGATCTTATTACTGTTTTTTTTTTACGGTTTATACCTTTGTTGGATGTAACTGGGACCCTGCATACACAATTTCAAACATGTACCACATCTGGTGCGAATGACAAATAAAGAGACTTTGACTTTAGATGGTGTTATTTTGAACTTGTAATCTCAATTACAGCAAAATCAATATTGTAATTAAAAAAAATTGCTCTGCAGCCAGTGCTCATTCGGACTAATTTGCCAGCATGGGTCACTTATAAGAATCTTTTGTAGAGGGTTGGACCATTTTTACTTAAAACCATCTGCAAATCTTGGCAAAGTTGCTCTTGACAACCCAGTCAACACTAGAGTTATTCAAGATTAAAGCTATAGTTAAACTTGTGAAAAACTGCTGGTGATTTCACCAGCAGTTTTTTCCCCCAAGAGAAACTGTGGCTTCCACTGTTTGTTTGTTTGTCAAACCACAAAATAAATCTGGAGCAGATCTTCCTTCATGGTGATGAGTATCATTGTTGCAGATCTTACCACTAGATGACCCTACATTCTAAAAAGTGAACGTTTAGGAAGTGTCCGACCTAACTTTCATCAAAAATAACCTGGTTGACATTTAAATGACATTAAATTCAATTCAGTTTATTTTGCCCACTGTTTGTCTGCTTTCCTGTGTTTTTAAGAACACCCCGCACATTATGCTCAGAAAATGCGTAAAAAAGCAGCCAAAGTCCAAAATTCAAACCTTTAGTGTCTTTAAAAATTGTATTGGGGTTTTAATTGATCCTATTTGCTTTCCCTGTTAAGTGTCCTGGGATATCTTCTGTGATTAAATCATTACGTGATCCCAAAAACTGGATTTAATTCAGCTGCAGTGCCTGAAGACATAGAGGTGATGTGATGTCCTGAGTGGACAGGAAGAGGAAGTGAACACACGCCAAATCATTCTTTGTTGCTCTGAACATATGTTGGGAGTTTATAAGCAAAAAGTGTTGACTTATAAGCTTATTTTTCTTAGTGGAAGAACTTTTTTTGCCCCTTTTAATCATTTATTAACAGTTTAATTGTAGTTTCCACTGATTTAAGCCATAGCTTGACGCTCTGAGGTGTCTTCTCTTCCTTAACACCATGCATAAAAATTCCACAGAGTCCTTAGTGAAGTCGAATACTTTACTTCTTTTTTGCAAAAATCAAAAACTTGTACAAAATAAAAGGAACTAGAGAGACATAGAGGAGACATAGAGGGAGAGGTCAAAAAACTGTGTGGCTCCACTCTGCCCCACCTGACTGCTGACAGCCTGACTAATTGTTTGATTATAAATCACACCCACCCCATACAAGTAATCATCAAACCAAATTTTACAGTGCTACTGGAAAATAATAAAACTCAAAATCTCTAATAAATCTTACATTTTAATCATTTTATCTTTACAAAAATAAACTAAATATCACACTTATATCTTTATCGTTTTAAATGAATCTCAGTGTATCACCTACCCAAAACTATATACTGTAGTCACATTTGTTAATTGTTGTAAACTGCATTTAGGCTCCAACATTAATGAAAAGAGGAGAGTGCTGTAACATGAATATTTATTTAATAGACACAAAAATCAATAAATAACATTTCACAAACAGCTCAAACTTTTGTTAGAGCGTAGTGCATTTTAATATTAAACAGCAGCACCGGGATCACAAGCAAAGGCAGGTGTGTCAAAAGAGCTCAACCAGTATCAGACTTTCAGTTCAGAGTTCGTTTCTTGACTTGTTTTATTGTGCAAGGGGTAAAAGCTAAATGAAGAGATCATCATGCACAATTTACCACTCAAACGCATCTTTTTAGACATGTCTGCCAACGACACATGGTGAAGAGTCAAAATTCAAACCTTCAGTAGAAACTAAAGTGTCAGAAAGTTGAATATGATACTACAAAATGCGTAATATTGCTACACACAAGAAGTAAACATTAACAGGCTCTCATGCAACGTCACTGAATCACTGTAAAGACGGAAAAACACATAAAAATAGCCAAATGCTGAGAATTAGATTTTTTTCCGTAACAATAATAAGTCACAGTAGTTATCAGCCAGCTCACATAAATCAGCACTTTTTTTTTAAATTGTGAGCCCACTTATTGTATTTTTTTATGCATCACACATACCTGCTTATGTGTTTAATGAGGACAGAGCTGCAGCCAGGACTAACATTGCTGAGGTCAATGCTCCACCACCTTCACCCTCCCTGTAAGTTTATTCTACTCCAGGTTTGTTAAAAAAAAAAATCTTTGACGCACAAAGTGTCAGTACACACAGAAGTTGTTAGTTTGCTCAGTTATACAAAGTGCCAGTCCATAGCGTTAAATTGTGCAAATCTATGGTTTCCAACACATCTGTAACACTGATCATATCATTTTTATTATGAACAAACAAAATATGTTAAATATGTTTCTATTCCAAATTAAATAAACCCAAGATCCCTCTGATTTGGCTTTAGTGTTTCATCAACACAGAACTATTTGTGAGAAGTAAGAAATTAGTAAAAAAAAACTGTAGTTTTTTTTAAGACAACTTTTTTTGGGTGATAAATTAAATATGTTGATTCTGAAAAAAAAAAAATAAATACTGTAGTATATTTTTAATTGCCACATTTGTATACAGGAATATCAGGAATAAAATAATAAAATATTGTATCAAGTTAAAATGATGTTTTTATAACTTTTCAAACAATTTAAATATGTTGGTTAATGAACCTACTTGAATTTATCTATTTAAAAACTGATTAATAAATCTCAAAAACGCAGGAACAGGACCTCAGTACTGTCAGTCCTAGCTGGAGCTCTGTTGGTACTTAAACCTCTTCTCATCTCTAAGTTATAGATAGTCTCTTTTATCAGTTCATGTCAAGTCCAGGGCATGATTTTGTTTTCTTCTTTCTGTATGCAAATATTATTCAAGCCTTGGTACAGAAATTGCAGTCATGATGTAGAAATGCTAACAGACTGTGAAAAACACAAACGTTCAACAGACAGTATAAATTAAATAAATAATTACTGTACTTGAAATTAAAGGACAAAAACACCTCTCAGCATGATCCCATTAAAAATAGCTTTTCTTCTTTCACAAGTGTGATATGTGCAAATATGACTGATGTCCTGTTGTGAAAGCAGGGACTGTAAGCTGTTTGTGTTCACTTCTCTGCCTGCGCTGGTCCCATACACAGAATTCCCTCCTCCTCGATGGTCTCCAGCTCGTCCGTGCGAATGGCCTGTGTGATTAGGTTCAGCTCCTCACACAGGGTCTCATAGCGGTAGGCCACACGAATGTTGGGGACGTTGGTGCGCCTGATGTCGTTGCTCTCCTGTCCTTCTTTGATATAGTTTGGTCCGAGCCAGTAACTCTTCACCTGGTCAAAGACAGGAGTCAGAGTAAGACTAAATGTTTTGTAGGTCACTGTGCAGTATAATGAGCCATGAAGATAGTGATACCTCGTGAGAGAATCCACTCATCAACACGCTGTTCCTGGCTAATTCACACATGTCACAGGAGCTCAGTTTCCACACCTGAGTTGCAATGCTGTACTCCTCCATCAGTGGCTCCTGCACACAAAATACACATCCAATTAAATGGTAAACAGTCCATGTAGCACCTTATTAAACTTTCCAGAGGTTCTTCAGAGCACTTTATAATGTTTCACCCAGACTGTGCTTTTTATTGTATGTTTTACACTATATAAAGAGCAGTTCTCATGTGTCACTTATACAACAATAAGAATATCAGGGGCAGAGGGGGTTCAGTTTCCTGCCAAAGGACACTTTGACGTTCTGCAGGAGCTGGGGATCAAACCCCCGACCCTCCAATTGGAGAACAACTTCTTATTCACTGGGCCAAACTTCCTGTTTAAATCCCAATTAAAACAAGATTAATACAGTACAATAAGTGAAATACAAAGAAAAATGTTATTGGAATTTTTAGCATTTCTTTTAATGTTTTTTTTAATGATTATTTTAGTCCCCTAAAAATGATAGAAAATAAAAAAGTACTGATTGTGCTTGCATCCTAATAGTTCAGTTTTTAGGAGTGATGTATTTGTCTGAAAGGTAATTCTTGACTTTGTAGTGTTAATTTAGTCTTTAGTAGGAGTAGGGTCATTTTGCTGAATGTAATAAGGGCGTCCTAATAATAACAATTCACACCTCAGTGTTTCACTTAGTTTGTCTTACATGTCTTTCCCTACACAAACACATAAAAAAGATCAGCCTGGATGTGGATTCAGGTTTAAAAAGTTAGTTTAAATATTTGCAGTGACATACATTTTAAGTAAAAAATGAAATAAAATACTTGCTCGGAATTTGTACCGATATTTCATGTGTTGTAACCCTAATAACAATTTTTACACCCCCTCCATGTGATGCAAAACTTGCAATTTAGAAGAAAACAAACTGAGATGAAAACTGGACCCAGAAGCAACAAAAAAAAAAAACAAACAAACAAAAAAAAAAAAAACAAGAGACATCACCATCCATCCATCCATCCATTATCTTTTACCCACTTCTTCCATTTTGGGTCACAGGGGTCGCCGGTGCCCATGTCCA
>JARVLU010000103.1:21851631-21862583 GCA_031762415.1 Simpsonichthys santanae | reverse complement strand
AGACTGAGCTGAATACAGCATCTCAGACTGAGGAAGTCTTTCGGACGAAAGACGAAACGTTTCTACATTTTTTTTTTGCTTTGTTTTGTTTTTTGAATGTCCAGAGGACCAGACTTAGCCTTTTTAGATCAAGCTATTTTAGTTTGCACTTCCAGGAAAAATTTGATGAAGGTCCTGTCTGAATTATACAAGGCTGCTCTGGGAGTGTTACAGCTAGCTGCTGTTACACAAATAACCATATAATTCTGTTTAAATTACTGAGCAATGAAGCTGACAGCAGTGGTAAGGTTTATACAATAACATTCACATGAATCACTGTGAGAGGACAGCAATCCGTTTTGGTGTTAACACCCTCAACCTTGCCTGAATTAAACTCGTTTCCCCAAACTGAACTCAAATAAAAAGTTATATGTAAGACATTAAGTGTTCAGAATCCCGCTTCAAAAAAATCTGAACTGGTTTTATTAGGAAATAACAAAAAATCTGTTGGATTTTTCCCGACACTTTAAACCCCCTACACCCCAACTTTCACACAGACGTCCATTTTTCACTTTTCTTTCTTTCTTTTTTTTTTTTTTTTACACACCTGCATGCATTTTGCTCTTACGCAGACTTGGCATCCATACATATTCATAGACAGATGCATTATAATTTAATACATTATTTATTTAATTAAAGCTGTGAGTGCCCCTGTTCTTTTTGTCACATTTAAGCCTGGTAGTGACGCCATCAGCATGTCTTCTAATTTTGTCAAAAACCGACAGCAACCTTTTATCATACAGAAGAGTCTTTGATGACACTTTGAATCAGCTGAGCAAGCTCACTCAACCAATTTAAGAACATCTAATTAGTGCGCTTAACTTCCTGTGCCATACAGATGATTATCATCATCCAGAACAGTTTGGAGAAGCTTGTTTCTCTTTCACAATGAAGGAGGTCTGAGCTCAGAGGTTGGTTGTGCCTTCAAACACAATGACCCATTCAGGAGGAGAGCGCATCAGCACACACAAGCCTTTGTTGCTCCACAAGACCACCGTGTTAAACAAACTTAGCTGCTGTAGATGAACAAGGAGGGGAAAACTAAGTTGACCCTTAAAAAGAAAAGGCTTGAGACAAAGAAAGATGAAAGTTGATAATTTAACCAGGCTTGGTTACATCAGTGTAGGACAAAAACGGTTGCAGCAACAGAGAAACAAAAACAGTTTAATATACAGATCCTTCCTGTAGTTTTTATTTATTTATTGTCCTGGGTGTTTTATTTATTTATTTATTTGATAGATATCAATCTTTACTTTGAAACTCTACCCCTGTCACTGAAATATTCATCATGATGTTAAATATTTTATTGTGTCAGCGGGGCTGATGTCCCTCAGTATTTATAGACCATTCTTGAAGGAAGGTCAGGGAGGCTTCACAGTGTCATACAGAGTTTGATTTATTTAGCACCTTTCTGAAAGTGTCATCTCCAAGTAACTGGACTGAAGAGATATTTACAAAACTTTATTAACATTTGTGGGATGATATTTACTTTCAAGTAGCTCCTTATCTCTTAAAGTGATGTTGACCTGTTGTTCCTCAGGAATTCTGAAGGTCTTTGAAAGTGTTTCTTTGGACACCGACTGCTTTTTCTTCTCAGTTTCAACCCAAAGTGCTTGTTTAAAAAAGGAAAAAGATCATGGTAAAATAATTGAATGGTGTACAACTCACCACACATAGTTACACTCCCTGCTCAACAGTCCAATCAACACATCCCACTCAACACAGAGAACAAGTTCGGCTGCACCACATGGCAGGAAAGTTAAACATCGACTATATCTGAGACAATGAACACAGAGGGAAACAGACTTCTGTGAATAAATGTCCTACTCAACCTGTGTTGAGTACACTAAAATCAAATAAATTTTGTGTTTATATCTAATTTTAACTCTAAGATATATAAAACTGGTAGTGCTTAATTTAAATGTTAGTATAGAAAGCAATAATTCTGGAGTTTATTGGTCATTTTTTATATTGAGTTGACTGAAGATAAGGGGCAATTTTAATTATTTAAATTAGTTGATTTTATGCAAAAACCTGAACTCAAAGACAGTTTTATTATTATTGTCCACCTTTTATGATGTTCTTATGTATGTGTGTGTGTGTTTGTATGCTTTTTTTGTCTGTTAGCAAAATATCTTGAGGATTTTAATGAAAGTGGCAGATCACTGTTTGTGCATTTATAATGGATCATTGTTTGAATCATCCTGATTCAAGATGAATGCCACTAATAGATTTTAGCCAAAAAGAAAAACATCTATAATTTGATCAGTCGTTCAGCTGAGAGTCATCCGCATCATATATTCTAAGCACTAACAGATTGACACAAAACTTATTCTAAAACTTTGTCATGCAAGAAGCGGGTGATATGCATTCCTTCCAGGAATGCCAGTTTCTTTTAATAATTTCCTTCAAGCAGCTCAAAATCAATGATGCGCCTTTGCCAGTAGCTGAATCAGATGCCTCACCGCTGAAAACAACCCCTAAACTTCAAAAATGTAAAGGAGCTCAGTGACTAGTTTTTCAGCTTTTTCTTCTGCTAACCATGTTAGTAGAAAATTTTGAAATAATTCCTTTTTTTTTTTTTTTTAACTTTGTACAGGCAAATTATTAATATTTTTCATTTGCAAAAGAAAATATTTGAAAGTTGCTTCTTTGTTCAGAACATATATACAAAAAACAAACAAACAAAAAGAATAGCTTTCTATTCAAAGTAAGGCTGATTGGATAAAAGAGGACAAGCTGTGATGCTAAACGGCCCTGCAGACAGATGTTCATCTGTGCAGCGTAAAAGCTGTTCTCTCCACTGTCAGCTCAGAGCGCATCAAACCATCCTGATCGCCGTGGACACTGAAGGACAGGAAACGACCTGCAGCAAACGACATCCATGATCGGTCACAATAGGGCCAAGCCCAGCCTAGGCTTCCAGATCCAAAGCTAAGCCCCTAATGGCTGCTATATTTGGATTCGTAGCATCCATAGTTATATAACAACTCGTCCCCTCACAGTTGGAGTGCAAACCACTCAGAAAATAAAACCATCAGAGTTTCACCTAATCTGGTCCAAATTAAGGTTTTGTTGTTTTAAGAAGGGCACAGTACAAGGACTTCATGCACAAATGAGTAAAACTGATTTTAAAAAGTCCAGGCTCTGCAACATGTTGACTAAAAAACAGTGAAATGCACTTTATTTCCTCAGCTTGTTGCTCTGTATTTTCACCGAGCATTAAAGTAAGATTGAATTCTACAAAATGTAGTTTATTTTAAAGGAGCTTTAAAGTACAAGTGAAAAGCTTTACATTGGGCTCAGAGGTCAAGGGTCAAGCTACATCAAGAAGGAGCAATACCCCGAATCATCTGATTTCCCTCTTTGTCAGGTAACTTTTGACTTCCCACTGTGCCTGATCTCTCAGGCCAAACGTTGAGCATCTTCTCACTATTTTATTCCCCGTTGTTTAAACCACCAAATCACCACCAACAGCAGATTTTGTTCAGTTGGAACTCTTTGACTCATTGCCTCGGTGGCGAGTGTC
The DNA here is from genome assembly GCA_031762415.1 of Simpsonichthys santanae. NCBI lineage: Eukaryota > Metazoa > Chordata > Actinopteri > Cyprinodontiformes > Rivulidae > Simpsonichthys > Simpsonichthys santanae. The sequence goes on along the minus strand of JARVLU010000103.1, from coordinate 21,859,015 downwards.
TTGTAGTGAAAGCTGTGCGTTCATGAGAAGGGAGAATTACAGTATTTTAGTCCTCAGATGTGTTTTTATCTCTACAGCTGCATGTGCACCATCTAACTTGTGCTGCAGATATTTATCTGCACTTCATATCTGTGCACAGTTCCACCTTTTTACTACTCTGACAATGCATGAGAAAGCAAGTTTGTGGTGCAAAATCAATTAACACTCAGTCTCCTCAGCACAGCAAACACTTCACTGCTTGGGTGATGTTGGAGAAAGCCATCAAGGGACGGGCAGATGGGCTGGGTTGGAGGGAAGAGGAGTACTTGAGAGATTTTTTTAAATAATATTTTATGACGTATGAGTGTAGTGGAGCATGCCTGTCTCCTCAGAGCCGGTGTTAACCAGCAGCTAGCAGGGTCAGAAGAGGACAGACATACAAACAGAGAAGGAATGAGACACTCCTGACAGGGAGATGGAGCATGCCAAACGGCAAATGGCACCGGATGACGACTGCTGGTTAGAACATGATGGAAGACAGGAAGGAAAAAAAAGAGAAACAGGAAAGAAACACTTAAACACTCCATGTGAAACTTAAACACACTTCCACAGATACGTCTTCAGATCAGTTCACTCACAGAATCAAACAGCCATCCTTAATCTGTCCCTGTCATAAACACAGAGAGCAGGTCCGGCAGATCCATGAGCTCCCCCCTCATTTCCCTCCTCTGCTCTGCCTGCTTCCTGGTTCAGGCCAGCTGTCGCTGCATTAGCTGCCTCTGGAGCTCATCTTCCACATTTAAAAAGCCACTGACTTCTATCTGGACTGTACCACAGGAGGGAAGAGAGGCAGGGGGGTGAAACCACGTGAATCATGGAGACCAACGAGATGCTCCTGCGCTCAGTTTCCTCAGCAGCACCCCTCGCTTCTTCATTTTATCGTCTGTGCTGTTTTTGCTGAAGAGACCACGTGTTTAGTGTTTGTGTCATTTGTGTGTGAGAGGAAAATGATGCTGTCTCAGCTGTAAGGTTTGAATTGTCCTAAGTTTTTTTTTCTTTGCTGGTGAATAATAGACACCTGAGGGAGATAATTGTCCTAAAGATGAAAACTTGCCTGCATTTCTGTTCACACAAATAAAATAAAAGGAGCAAAACATTAAGATTGCATTAATATTTAACAGCAACAACATTCTCAAACTTTTATTATCAAGAAATTCCCTACAGTGTTGTTTGAATGCAAGTTCTTCCTCGTGAACATCTCCTGACTACCAGTACATGTTGCATATTAAGGGCTGGGTATTCCTTGAAGGAATGCACATCACCCGCCACCTTTGATACCAGAGTTTTAGTCTGGGATCATCTTGTGATTAGAAAAAAATAAGTTGTTGCAAATGTAAAAGACTTAAAAACAACACGAACAAATGTAACCAAACTGCTCCAAGAACCAAAATATCTATCGCTCAGACATATTTTTAGGCCACTCAGGTCCAAATAGTTTTTAAAGGGGGTCTCAAAGGGAGGGGAGGAGGGGGGTTGTTATTTTAGACCTTAAAGGAGAGTGGGTTTTATTCACACCATGTGCCCTTTAGCATTTAAATTCAGCATCGCACACACAAAACACAAAATGTTTGATTCTTTTGGTTTAAAAATCGGCAGCACAGTGTCTCAGTTGGTAGAGCTGTTGCCTCTCAGCGAGAAGGTTGCCAGATCAAATCCCAGCCAGGGATCTTTCTGGGTGGAGTTTGCATGTTCTCTCTGTGCATGCGTGGGTTTTCTCCAGATACTCCAGTTTCCTCCCACAGACCAAAACATGCATGTTAGACTGATTGGTAACTCGAATTGTCCCTAGGTGTGAGAGAGAGAGTGAATGATTGTTTGTCTCTGTGTGTCCCTGTGATGGACAGGAGACCAGGGTGTCCCCCGCCTCTCGCACAGTGACTGTTGGGTATGGGCACCAGTGTCCCCCATGACCTGAAACGGAAGAAGTGGGTAAAGATAATGGATGGTTTGAAAAAATATATATTTTTAATAAACTACTGGCCAGTAGAAGCAGATGGCTGCTCGCCCTGAGCCTAGTTCTGCTGGAGGTTTCTTCCTGTTAAAATATAGTTTTTCTTTCCACTGTTGCCATTGTGTTTGATCGAGATGGAAGAATGCAACAAAGTGAAGATTCAACACTATCCACTGGCTTCCTTAGATAACTTTAATAATTGGCCTTTTTATATATGTGAATGTTTCTGTTAAGTGACCTGAGACAACTTCTGTTTGACTTGGCACTATATCAATGAACTGAATTGAATAGGATTTATTGTGATACTCAGATATTTTAAAGGTATCGCTTGATTTAAGAGCCAACATGATGACGTTTTTCCTGATCATTCTCAAAAACACATTATACTTTACATGAGGAGGACATTTTTAAACAGAAACTCAAATCTAATAATTACTTTCATTTAAATGGTTAATGGACTGTAATTATATAGCACCTTTCTATGGAAGCACCTTTCTATCTTACTTCAAGATACTCAAAGTGCTTTACAGTACAATCTGTGTCCTCATTTACCCATTCATACAGCACTCTACTGGATCTCTACAAAGCTAATTGAACAAATCATTCTAAAGAGACTAATCAGTACTTTAGATCACGTTCATATACTGATGGGACACACATCAGAGGCAACAAGAGGTTCAGTGTCTTAGCCAGGGACACTTCAGCATGTGATTGCTGGTGGATTCGAACCTTCCAGCTCTCGTATTAGAGGACGACTGCTCTAACCACTCAGCCACAACTGCTGATTTGAGCATGTGTGGGCCTGACAATAGAAGCTTTTTTTAAATTGAAACTATATCACCCATCATTTGAATGCACTAAATGTCTAAAATGGCCCAAATTATGCAGAGGTAAATTGCAAAAACAAAACAGAAAGAACATTAAAAACATAAAACAACAGTGTAAATGCTGAATCAAAATTCACACAGTTATATTTTCCCACTAAGTAAAACACCCTTTAAACAAAACAGTGCAGTATTTCGCTGCCTGAAGTAAGATGCACTTTACAGTTTGAACAGGACTGTCACACTCTGGGCTGTGCCGCAAACAGCAGCTGGTTTCTGGTGTTTGTGCCATTTACCAGTATCTCCTTCATCAGCACTCTGTTAAATATGAGCAACAAAGAGGCAACAGCGCCCGCTCAGGGCACAAGTCCACGAGACCTTCATCAGGCCAGATGTTGCTTCATGAGAGCAAAAGAGACAGAAAAATCAGAACTGAAGCTGAGTCAGGTGGGCATCCCTCTGTCTCAGTCAATCATTAGGACAATGATTATATTTATTTACAACACCGTCGTGACACGAGTGAGTAAAATAATGACATGAGACGCAACTAAAAGAGGTTGTGAACAAAATGGTTGAAGTAGACACTCTGAAGAAACAAGAACAGCTCCTTTTTTTACACTTCTGCCTTTTAATCTTCCACCATAAAAATCCCATAATAAATTTCAGACAGCTGTTATGTTGCACATGAAAACAACAACTCTTGGCTATAATTTGTAACCTGCACGAGTTCATGATCGTTTTACAGAACCGAGTGTTTCAGCACGCAGCACAGAGTGGGCTAACTGATGAGTGGGAGTCTCTAATGTCAGAAATACCTTGTTCACACCCAGAGAAGTGATTCATCCACTGCTGCTCTTTGCTGAGCTTCACTCCACAAACCCTGCAACGATGTGAGAAAATATGGACGACACGATGCCCAAACCTTTCATACAAAAACACACAAGAGTGCAAAACACTTGCTGACACACACAGGCCGACGGGTTGTGCACTGAACGGGTTTACAGACTCGTTTTGTTCTGGTTTGATAACAGCTGTAACTTTCCACTTTTCTTCCTCTCTGTGCTGCCAACTGAGCGTAATTATTACTAAAGAAGTAAAAAAAAAGCTCCTGCAGGATGCAAAAGACAATTTAAACCAACATTACATAGAAGTTGTCACACAATCTGTAATTTGTACTTCCATTAGAGCAACTACAGCTAAAAGATCATTTGAACAGATGATATTTATTTGAAGAGCTAACGAAATCTAATCAAATAGTCATTGATCTGCATGTTTCACTGTTTAAACAGACAGTTTTGTCCTTTCTGCTCACAGCTGGATGAGTGGCATTTGCAAATAAAAGCTCACCAAATAAAAAGATGAGTCACCAAATGTCATCTTTGCTCACTCAAATGATTCCCCAGAAGCTTTATCAGCATAAAACCTGAGTTTTAGCTTCATGTGCTGCTGCAGAGAGTGACTAAATTCAAACAGGCTTCAGAACTGAATGTTTTTTTTTTTTTCAGTCTGCACTTCTTAAAAAAAAGGCAAAATAAATCTGTTAACACTGAATCTCAGCAATTCTCTTTCCCTGCATGAGAGCAATTTGTGTAATGACACTTTCATCTATCAGCTGCAAACATGGTGCAAACATCCTGATTAGGGAGCTGGTGAATCGCTCCGACTTCCTGCTGCTGTATTGTCGACGGTGTAAATTAATCCATAACCACCTTAGTCATCAATGAAATGCCCCAGGTTGTGATTATAGGTGTTCAGTGGTGACATGACCTACAAGACGTAGTGTGTAAACAATATGTTTGAAAATATTTGTAATATTATCCAGTGAGAAGAGCTGCTCCAAACAGTAAAATCAACATAGAAAGAATAATTTTTCATTTAGACTCGTCTCACCCATTCAGGATATCAATATTCACCTCTCGTAAAAGGGAAAAATTGCTGTAGGCTGGATATTATCTCAACATATTTGCATTTCTTTTGGACTAAATGAAGCAGACGCTGCGTTAAATGTTTCATAGAAGTGCAAAGGGTCCCATCAGGACATTTTTTTAACATCAAACCTAATGAACACGTTTTGCATTTCAGAGAAAAGGTAGCTGCACCAGGATATGACAGTGGTTGTTTGTAGGAAGGATGAAAGCCTGACCGACATGTGCGTCCATCAGAGTTCAGGCTAATCCTCTCATTCAGCTGAGGACAAAGTCCTGAGGTACCAACAGACAGACTCTTTTTGAACCATGCGCTGCAACCAGGCAGAGCAACAAGCACATCAAGGCACCGAGTTCCTATTTCCATATTCCATAAACTATAAGAATACAAAAAATAAAATGAAAGGCAGCAGAAAGAGGAAAAACAATCTTATTATATCTGCCCCTTTTTTTTTCAAACAATTAGTTAACACAAAATAATCTTAAAGTAACAGAACAAAATGAATAACTCTTTCTAATTTTTCTATCTAAGCTACTTCATATATATTTTTATATGTACCGTATACTGCTAAAGCTTTAAAAATGGCCACAAATAGAAATATCTCAAAGTTGCTCGTAAGCCTTTACGCAACAGCTAATGAAATACTGTATGTGTTCACTTGAGAAAAACAAGTAGCAACGATAAGATGGCTTTATAAAGCTGTGGCTTATCAGATTCAGATCTGAGAAACTGAGAAGTGCATGCAGTCAGAACGTTCACAGAAATCTGCAGAGTTTAATTTCCTGCTGCTCTGCTCTAATCAACAGGTTTGCATTTCACCAACTCTTCCAACAGAAAAAAGTGATGCACATCGACTCTTTTGTCCATGAGAGTTTTCTCTAAGAATAAATGTGTACAGTATATTCCTCAGCAGCTGAAATAAAACTCTTCCTCACACCTCCTCCAGGCTCCCTCCACTCACCTGTGCTGGTCGTATACTGCAGGCTGCCCCTCTTCTTATAAGGGGATGGGGGCTTGTTTTTGGTGCCGGCTGCGGTCCCAGAGGGCACGTTGGAGGACATGATCTTGTCGTTCATCCGAGAAGATGAGAACCCAGCGAGTCAGAGCTGTGGAGGACGGAGCGTCAGGGAGCTGCACAGAGCCAGAAGAGGAGAGTAGAAGAAAGGGGGCCGGAGGACGACCAGAGGTGGGAGAAGGGAGCACAGGTGCCTGAGGGAGTCTTACTGCAGTCAGCCTGAGCGTTAGTGTGGGAGCCGGGGTTTCCAGGCTGCTTGGTCCAGCAGAAGCATCCCTCTGCAGCGAAACAGGCCCCGCCCCCTCTGAAAGAGCCGCATCACTGAGGGAGGCAGGGGGTCAGGGGAGAGAGACGGCAATGGGGGGCCTATCAGTCGCTCTCTATCACTCCACCCCCCTCCCCCGACATGCGCAAAAATCCACACACATACACACAAAGAATACAAACCCCACAGAAACACTCAGTGCTGCTGTTGCCATGACAACCACCAGTCTGCACATGCAAAAGCAGAGAGGAGGAAACTTGTGTAAAACAGAAGAAAAGCCATTAAAGTCCTCACACCTCTGTGATATCAAGTGCCTTTATAATGAGCTAATATAACATTTTATTTACGTGTGATTTGATACTAAATGTTAAACACTTTATCTTAAAAGTTTGAGTAAAACGTCCGTGTTTTAGCGAAACTTTTTTTTTTTACAACGTTACACTCTTGTTTTTAAATTCTGTGTTGATTAAACTGGTTGATTTAGGTTTATCATCGTTTTAATTAGTTTGAAGAGTAGATTTTACTAAATCTAATGTCGGACTGGAACTTTTATTTCAGCTCGAGCTTAGACTAGTTGTGCAAAGGTTTTCTTCTTGCTAAGTTGTTTTGTTTCTTTGATCAAACTTCTTAATTGTTTGAATCTGCAAATCTGTTTAATTTCAAGATATCCAGTCATTTAGGATACAATTTAATAACTAATTAGACCAATTTTTTTTTCTAAAATGACTTGAAACAGCAGATGTTTGAATATTTAATTTATCTTCAAGTTGCTCCAGGAATCTCTAGTTTGATCGAAATCAATCATTAACGCTGTGAGAATATTTTGTTTATAAATTTCTCAGTTATTTGAACAAAATCATGCAGAGGATGGTTTTGGTCCTTACAAAGAAAAGATAAAACAAGTATTTCAATCTCTTTGCTTCATCTGAACTTTAGAACTACAGCCTAGACTTGCAATTTAACACATTTTTTATGGTTAATATGTTTTCACATTATCTTTTATTTAGTTTATTTTTGTTCTTTGCATTGTCTTCATAACTGTAAGGCACTTTGGTGAAGTTGTTGTTTGTAAAGTGACATTTCTTTCATGATTTAACTGAATCTTTGTGTTTCCCCACTCTCTGTAAAAGCTATAATGCACTTCTGAATTCTCTGTTTGATATAAAGCTTTTATTGAGCAAGCTTCTTCAGGTTTCAGAGCACTTTGTTGTTTTCCTGAAAACTCTTCAGGCGTCCTCTGAAAGCAGCTTCCAATTCACATTCAAGTTCAAGTAAACTTTATTGTCATTATCTAAAAAAGCTAAGTCTGGTCCTCTGGACATTCAAAAAACAAAACAAAACAAAGCAAAAAAAATTGTAGAAAC
>JARVLU010000103.1:21832352-21850295 GCA_031762415.1 Simpsonichthys santanae | reverse complement strand
GACGTCACTGGGGGGCGACGGCCGTATACGCGAAACGCCGTAAACCAAGTCCGCCGTAAACCGGGGACAACCTGTATTTAATTGTACACAGGTGACTGTGGAAAGACATGTAAGTTGGTACATCTGCCACTGTAGACATACAACTTCCACATCAAGCTGCACTGGAAATTACTGTCACAGCACAGACTTTAGGGAAATTTATAATAAAAATGACCAAATAAAAGAATGTAGCCAAACACTGGAGGAATCAAAAAGGGTTTTAATCTTCCGTAAAGATTATGCACCATTTTTGAACTTCACTTGTCTTACAGCATACATGGTGCAATACACATGTATGCTGCACATATATACACAGCATTCCTATTGGAAGACCAAGTACTGGGGAGAGGGGAGGGGGTGGGGGCTCAAAGACTATGAAGTGCACATATTCCAAATCAGAAGAGTAAAACATCACCTTTTAAAGAGAAGACTGGGTTATTTTACAGGAGTTTCCATTTGAGGATGCTAAGCGCTCAGCCCTGCAGTCAGTTCATAGATCACTATAAAACAGTCTTTGGGGAAAACCAGGGGGCGACTCAAAAAGATTAGAGCTGCTCTGAAAACCTAACCTTAACAGCTCATAGTTGAGTCATAAAAAAAGCTCACCATTTACCTTAATACTAGTTTAAAGCATTGAAATTGGAAACAATACCCCCCCCCCCCCGCAAAATTCAACCTGGTGAAATGATGATTAGTCCATATGAGAAAAGACAAAGTGAGATTTCTGATTTGTTGTGAAAGGATCTGATCCTACCAGTTGTAGAAATGCACAAAACATCATCATACCTGGAGTTCCTGCTGTTGGCCCAGAACACAGAAACGAACAAGCCTGGCCGCTATTCAGTCATCCGGTCTTTTTAAAGATTGTTTTATGCTGCACAAAGTCTGCAGCTTCAAACACATTTGAGCTTTATAGACACTTTCACTATAGTGCATTCAAATATATGGAGTAAGGCAATGTGGGTATTTTGAACACTTAACTACAAAATGTAAGACAATATTTACAAGTGATGTGCAATTATGAATTTTAGCAGTTTTTACTGACAGCCCTGGACTTCACATGGCATTGGGAAGACCTCAGGAGAGCTGTCAGAACTCTTGCATCTGGAGAAGTCTAAAGAAAAATTATCGCCATGGAAAGTATTTTTTAGGAGACTCCAGTCAACACAGGGTCTTTGTTGAACCATTATGTGGATGGAAATTGTATGCTAATCCTTTAGACTGCACAGGCCCAAAAATGCCAATACCAACCACTGCAACTCTTCGTTGGAAAGGTTTGTTTGGAGCTTCATAGTGGAGTTCAGTCATCATCTTCAGTGCAGCCATGTTTGTGCAGATATAAATTTGTTAAACATTGTGTGGACTGGAGAATCTTTTCTTCCAAATTTATACAGACGGAGCAACAGAAACAAAATCTGAACTTTAAAAGACTTTCCAAGAAGCTTAAATGACCCACAGTGTATCCCCAAGGTAAACTGTTTCTGTACCTATGCAAAGAAATCAGCAAATGTACTTCCAACATACTGAAGGGGGAAAAAAAAAGTATATATAGACAGAACTCAAAGTTTAGTTTAAATGACATATTGACATGAAAACAACTCATTCATCTTTCTCTTGAACTACTGCTGGTGACGGCTCACACTTTGAAACCTAAGCCGGGAACAATCTAGCTCCTGATGTGTATAATGTTAACATTAAGTGAGGCAATAGCGCTCATTTCCTCAGTTTATTATTGCACATACTAGTTACACAAAGAGAGCAATCTTACACAATTCACTTTTGCAGAAGGAGTGAAAAAATGAGGAAGTGTCCCTCTGTGGGAATGAAAAAGACAAACACCAAAAGTGACAGGAGTGCCGTGGGTCGTTTGGAAATTCAAGACATGGCTGCATTAGTAGCTTGTTGTTCATTAGACCTGGAATGAGAAATAACACTGGACACACACATTGAAGAAGAGCTCTCTAAGAAAAACACTAGGAAGCAAGAAACAGAAATAAGCAAACGTGCAAACGTGAAACAAAGAAAACAAACCAAGAGTATGAAGTAAATACATTTTAACAGAAGTATATTTAGATGTGTGACTTTAATGCTTGAAATTTTATTGAAAATGAAAAAAAAAAACAGCTTATTTTAATGCCATCCATCTGTCCAGCCATTCATTATCTTTTCCGGCTTCTTCTTTTTTTCTATTGGGCCATGGGGGGTCACTGGTGCCCATATCCAACAGTCACTGTGCAAGAGGTGGGGGACATGCTGGACAGGTTGCACCTAGGGACAATTTAGTTACCAATCAGTCTAACATGCATGTTTTCGGTCTGTGGGAGGAAATCGGGAGTACCCGGAGAAAACCCACACATGCACAGAGAGAACATGCAAACTCCACCCAGAAAGGTTCGTGGCTGTGATTTGAACCGGTGACCTTCTCACCAAGAGGCAACAGCTCTACCCACTGCGCCACACTATTCTAATGTCTAAATATGACAAAATATATTTAAATCCATTCATTCATTATCTTTACCCGCTTCTTCCATTTTGTGTCACGGGGGTCGCCGGTGTACATGTCCAGCAATCACAGTGCGAGGGGCAGGGTACACCCTAGACAGGTCGCAAGTCCATCACAGGTATTTAAAGCCATAAAGTGATAAAATAAATGTATTTTTGAAAACCCTACCTCAATGCTATGCTTCTGCTGTGAATATTTTGTAAACTTTGAAGGAAAAGAACATCTTGCAGTAAACAAAACAGCGGACAAAGACCACCAGAACCCCATTTTTAATGTCTTCCGATTTTCCCTCCAGGGCTGACAAACCTGTCATGCATCAGATAAAGCCAAGTAAATGACACAATGACTCAATTACACATCTCCTCAATCAATAGCGCAGTACATGAAGCCAGGACATTTGATGATCTGGGTTTGACTGCAGAGGAAAACAGGCATGACAGGACAGCCCATTTCTGACGACAATGCTGACCATCATTAGCCTTGGACTGGCTTTGTGATCATTTCTCTCCAAAAGGAGACTCTGTGCTAAACTGGGTCCTGGCTTAAGAAAATTACATGTGACCAAAACAAAGGCAAATACTCTGAGTTGCTATTTGGGCAAAAGTATTACTTGGAAATTACCCTGTGTGTGGATGTGGTGTGTGTTTTCCTTGGCAGGTGGCTTCCCCTTGTACACGAGATGACTCACATGCTCACTGTGACGTCTAGTTATTGTTGGACAGTGTTTGGGGCAGCTCAGTGAACAAAAACTGCACATAATGGAAGGAAAAGGAAAAAGAGAAAGCGATGGAATATAATACATTGCGGTAACACAAGCCCACTGCACCACAATGAAATTAATTAACAATGAAAGGTGATGCCATAAAGTGTGGACAAAAGTAAATTGACAAGTTTCAGAGCAGCAATGCCTTTTGGGAAGAAGCACTGCAAAAAAGGGAAATATAGAAAATATTAAAAACAGCGCTCTATTTTCAGCTCAAGTTCAAACAAAATAGCTTGAAACAGAACAAGAACAGGAAAAAAAAGAAATAAAGTTGGGTGTGTACGTCTTAGTGTGGGGCAATAAACAATAGCAATGGCTGTATATGGAAATGAGTTCAAGCTAGATTCAAAGCCGAATAAGCTGCAGTGGATTTATCCTCCCATCCCTCATTACTGCATCTCCCCCCTATAGACTCATCTAAGGGGGAGACAGTAGGCTGAGGCTGTTGAGGATTCCCACCTCCCTCTTCTCCCAGCACTGCCTCAGGAATGCTTTTCTTCCTTTCCTCTTAGCCCCATGTGTAGACGCCCTCTCTGCAGGGTGTGTTTTGCATGTAAAGCAGGGTGCAGATGCTGTCCGCAAAAAAGAGACCAGGAGGGACAAGAGGGACGAGGACACAAGGAGGCCCCACTGCCATGCCACCCGCCTGGCCTCGCCTCGCTTTGCTGCCGTCCCCCCTCCGCAGCTTCCCTCCCACGACACCTCTCATTACTTCACTCCCTCCTACCTCCATCCTGGGTTCGATGTGCCACCCCTCCATCGGCCCTCCCAAACATCCCTCTGCCACCCTCCCAGCACACGCAGTTTCGTGTCTCCTGGGAAACAAGTTCTAGCTGGTGTATAGAGGCAGGCTGATTTCATGCAGACACACATCCATACACCACGGCACTTTGGAGAATAGAAAGAGCTGAAAAACAGTATTTGAACAAGGGCAGAGAAAGAAGGAGAGAGTGGAGGGAGAAAGAGTGATCGCCTCTAATAAAATGGTTCTTCACCGCCCTTTTATGTATATTCAGCTTGACGTGTCGACATTCAGGGGAAATAATTAACAAGAGTGTGACATGCATTAATATTGCATTTGACAGCAGACAGGTGGTTGGCTGGGAGCAGATGTTGGGAGGCAAAACAGACAGAGCTTGAGTAAAAAGTGGAGGGAAAATTATTACAATGTTCTCTACTACATAAAAAACTTGAAATGACTGAAGTTTATAGACTTTCTAAACCAAAAGACATGCCACTGGTGCCAAGAACGTTTGTTAAACTGTGGGTAAGTTCATAGGAAATTTATAGGAAAATTGGATACTTTTCTTTGTATTTCCGCTATAATCCTGTGTAGGAATTCTATTTTATTAAATCAAAAATGAATTCATTGCATAAAAAAATGTTTATAGATTACGTTCATGTCATGCAAAATTTTAAAATCTGGTCAAATATGAAAATGCTTGTTGCCTGCGTCTTCACATTTCTATACGCTATGTCTAATAAAGTTTTTACTTATTCCTCCAACTCGTCAGCTGCTGCACACGAAGCACCACAGTGTGGCCACTTGGAGAGGCTGCGAGTGGGATGGCAAACTGATGTTTTCCATCCAATCTTTCCACTGTCAGAACCTGTGCTATGCTGAAAAAGGTGTGGTGGCTTGCGGAGCGTGGTTGTGGGTGAATAATTGTAGTAACATGCTTGTACATTTTCCTCATATCGTAAGGCATGCACCTCATAGTCAATACACGTGCATCAATCCCAAAAAGTCACTTTGTAATGCCTCCCAATTCGTATGTAATCCACACACCCCAAAGTAATATTCAAACATGTCAATAAAGAATAATATACATTTCAATTAGACAGTTTGTCAAGATGGGGACTGTGTTAAAAATTCTGTTAACATCTTTATTTCAAATTACATAATTGCACAGCCACAGAAAGAAAAGCTTTGCAGAGAGTGGTGAAGACTGCACAGAAGTCTGTTGGAGTCAGCCTCTCCACCATCACAGACATCTACATCTCCAGATGCAGGGAGAGGGCCACCAGCATGATGAAGGGACCCACTCACACAGCACACACACGTTTTGCCCCGCTCTCCTCAGGCAGGAGGTTGAGGAACATTAAGTGTAGAACCACTAGACTGAGGAACAGCTTCTACCCTGAAGCTATAAGATTCATGGATATCTAACCAGGATAATAACTGTGAAAGAAAAAAAAAATCACTGTAATGCCACTTTGATTATTATGTGCTGCTGATTGTCCATTCTGCTGATCTCATGCTGCTGATTTATTTCATGCTGCTGTGTTCATTTGTACTCATCTGCTCACACAGACTCATGTTTGTGATGCTGTTGTTTGGCGTATTGTTTTGTACTACTAGTGCTTAGTACAGTATAGTCTTAGTTTAGCGTATTTCTTAGTTCATATTTTGGATCTTATTGATGTTTTTCTTCACAGTTTATACTTTTGTTCGATATAACTAACAATTTTGTTCCATCACATATACCACATGTGGTGCGAACAACAATAAAAAAAACTTTGACCTTGATCTGTTAGTGTTCAGACTTTGTTTTGTGAATGATCAACTACTACCACGCCAAATTTTGGCTCAATATCTGTAAAACTGATATCACCTTTCTAGGACTTTTATTGAAATCCATCTAGTTCATGAGCTGTAACTGACAAACACAAACAGATCCTCCATGTTTCATGGCAGCAGGTGAAAGAAGCCAATTTATGCAAACCTTCCTTCTTGAGGTCTTTTAACACCGAGTCACCTCACCTGTTCAGGTAAAAATTGATTAAAAAAAAAAAAAAAAAAAAACCAGGGTGTGTGTAGAGGAGGGGCCTGGAGTTGGAATATATTTCTATTTACAGAAGTGTGATTACAGCGCCCTCGTGTGGTAGAAATAAGCAACAATCTGCAGTTTATTGATCCAACCAAAAACCACCAGAACCCTTTGAAATTAACTTATTTTATATTTTATCATGAAATATAGACTCACTGAAGAATCAGTCTTAAAAGTAATGTTTTTTTTAGTTTTGCCTTTAACTGTTTAAAGAGCAATGCGAATAAAAGAAGTTGTGTTTTTCACGTGTTGGAATGAACCTTCCACCTCAGGTGAAGAACAAATTAAAACATGTTGAGATCTTATTTTGCTGGTATTAAAACCTGCTCAATAGTTTTATTATAATGTAGAGAGGATGTATACAAGACATATTTATTTTACAGTTTATTTAAATTTAAATGTTTCTGGCAACATTGAATCAGTACAGAACAAACCGCTGCACTGGTTTAATATTTAGTGTAATATAAAAGTTGCTTAAACAAAGTAAGGCAGATGATATTTGTTGCAAGAAATTCTTTTCCCTTTTGTCATACTCTGTCCTCACAGCAGATGGATGTGAACAGGCTGGAAAAAGCAGATAAAAAGTGATCAGATAACAGAATTATTATTATATTCTCTTTCGGTTCCCTGCTTGACAAGCAGTTCTGATTTGTGCCCCCATGGTTGACCCGTTAATCCCTCTTAGCTCACAGGAAATTACACGTCGACCTTAGACACACTTCTTCCACACAGCACATCAGCTAATGACCAGAGGTTCGACAGAAATATTCAGATTGTGTTGTTTTTATTGTGGCAGAGGGGCTAAAAATCCCAGCATGCAACCTGCTGTGGTCACCACACGGCATACGTTTGATGAAATAGCTAATGGAAGGTTAAACATCTTGAAATAAAACAAATTTAGACTTTAGATTAAGATGAAGCCCACTCAGACTTTTCCTATGTTCACTTTGCTGTGACATTTTTGTCTCTTTCCTAAAATGACTCAGTCCATAAATGTCCACTGTTGTCATCATTCTTTGATAAAACAGGTCTCTCTTGTAAATGAGTCCTCGAGGCTCAATGAGACTGACCTGTATAAATACAGGTTGAATGAATGAACAAATGTTGAAACGTCTCAGCAGGAAGCTAAGGTGGTTATTTGCCTGCCTCGCCGTGTGCAAATGAAATGAAAGCTGCAGAGTTTGTTGCAACAAAGGGCCCTCCTCTAAGAGTCATCACTCATCTAGTCTGCAGACTAGTGGAAACACTGGTAGACTTTGGGCTCATCAGTGGGTCAGAACCAGCTGTATTGACCCCACAGAGGATTTCACTCATTCATATCTGTCAGAGACAAATGAGCTCCTGTGTGGAGGAAAACTGGATTTTGTTGAGGTTTTCAAAGCACAAACTAACATCAATGAGGTGTTTGAACTGGTTATTGTTGAGTCTGTGTGTTTGCATGTTTGTCCCAATAGGCTTAACCTTTTTGAAGTACCCTACTTAGGCAGCAGAATCACCACTTTATCACGACTGAACAGCCAATTTAATCTAATCATTCTGTTAATGAAGCTCCGATAGCCCGTCCATCCTGACCCGAGTGGACAAATCGCTCTGGGGCAAAGATGTCGTTTCCTCCAGTTTTCTGCACCATGATGTAACACAGCATGCCCCTGTCACTCAGGTTGATCTGAGCATAATCTCGTCAACAGATCAGAGGTGCAACGGCTGAGCACAAAGCGGTGCCACACCGACCCCAGCCTAATGGGATTGGTCATCATCACTTGATTAGCCGGCTCGAAAGCACTTGGAGAACCAGGTCGCCTGCCTTTAGGTCCTCATGAAGAGAGCAGAAAGACAGAAGTTTTCACTTCTTTTCTGCTACAATTATATATACTGTAGTTGTTCCTAAACTTTTCAGTTTGAACTGTTCAAACATTGCAAAAAAAAAAAAAAGAAATTAGCAACTTCAGCATATTCAATCAAAGCTTTTATTTTTCACGTAAATACCCCCTGAAATTATGCTATTAATAAATGGACTGTACTCATGCAGCACCTTTTTATCCTGTTGAGATACTCAAAGCTCTTTACAACACAATCTGTGTCCTCATTTAGCCATTCATACAGCACTCTACTAGATCTCTACAAAGAATAATCAGTGCTTTATCACATTCTTACGCCAATGGGACACACATAGGAGGCAATGGGGGTTCAGTGTCTTGCCCAGGGACACTTTGGCACATGACTGCTGGGTGAATTGAACCCCGAGGACGACTGCTCTAACCACTCAGCCACAGCCGCCTAGTACTGGTAGTTATTTTAAAGTTTGATTTGAGTTCTGTAAATCTTTCCCAGCGAGTTTATTGACTCACGCTGAAGTCATGATCTCAACTTTGGGAACTATATTTGAAATATAACAATCAGCTGTAGGTGTGTTAAACTTTATTTATGGTGATGCATTATTTTAATTTCAAAACTGAACTCAAACAATTCACCTGTGCATTTTGCTCGTGAGCGTGTGACTTCCTGGTTTTTTCCTGTTTTCACGTTTTGTTCTTGAGTCAGACGTCTTCAGATGCTCTGCTCGCTCAGCTGCCTGCTGAGCTTGTTTGACCTTGATGACACTTAAATACATCTCAGACTGTCTGCTTGAATGAAGGGCAGGCCTGGGACTGAAAAACTAAACATAAAAACAAAAACAGAGATATTTCTTGACAAAAAGATTTTCAAAATTCAATTTTTTTGTGTGTAGGTTATCAGGGAAAGATGATGCCTGTGCGCTCCAGCAACACATGCATGCACACAGCTAATACAACAAACCCACTACAGCTGTGTAAAATACATAAAAAAATGATATCAGCTGAACTTTTTAATCTTTTAAAAAGCATTGATGAACTTGTTTTGCTGCAGATTCAGTGTTTTGAAGACCAACAGTCTCAGAATTGGACTGACCAGAAAAAGCCAGATGATTACAATACATGCTATCAGGTGGGTGGGTGGTCATAATGTTATGACTGATTGGTGCACAATGACTTTAAAAGAAAAACAAACAAACACTCAGTTTAGAATTACTTTGTTCAAGTGAAACATTTTGCAAACATTTGTAAAGTAAACCCATACGGCTGCAGCCATTCCACTTTTACAGATTAGGGCTAAAACTGGAGCGCTAACTCGTTTCGTATGATCTAGCACAACTAAAAGATTACACATAACGGCATTTACATCTGTAATACTAAACAAAAGTTGTAACGTTGTGTAAAATGTACAACATTTGATCATTTAACAATATTTTGAAACCACGTTGGCTTTTGGCACATCTGGCTGACAGTTTATGTCAAGAGCCTCTCCTCTAATCTGTGTTGTTCCTTCTCAGTGGTTCTCTGAGTTCACTTTCTGGATTTGTTCCCTTCATGGTAACGGTATAGTATCTTTGGACCTCTTTATATTCTGTCTCCTGCCTCCACCATGCCAACAGTTCATTGGATCGACTTCCTGTCTCAAGTCCTGGTCTCTGTTGTTCTTCCTGTGGTAGTTCTCTGTGAAACCGCTGAGTCTGTGAGTTATGCTGCCACATCAGCCGTCTGCCTTCATTAATGAAGTATTTTAGTTTTCCTTTCAAGATCCAAAGGTTCCTTTCAGTCTACTCTCTGGGTCGTGAAGCCTCTGTCATTCAACACTCACATTCAGTCTTTTACTTAACTTTATTTATACAGCACAATTCATACATGTGCTTTAATACTGAACAACTGACAATAACAATGCACTAAGCCACATCTGTGGCAACTAATGTTTACTGCTGCTGGACTATGTGGCTGTATCATGTATGTCACCACCTTACCATCATAATTAATCTCAATGTTACTCATTACCTGTGCAATAACCTGTCACACAACCTGTGTAGTAAATGTTAGTTATGTGCTATATTTATCATCTGCATTTAAGCTAATATTACTACCTATGAAATACTTATACTACCGTAATTCATTCTACTTGCACCACTATATTCTACCATGTTGTTGTTTATTCTACCATGTTGTTGTTTACTATATTTCTTTTGGATCTTGTCAATACAGTATTATATTTCTTTTTCACTTTTTGATATTAATTAACTACAGTATTTTTTGTTTTGTTTTTCATAGCGAGTCGAATCGGTTCTTCTCATCCTGAACATTTCATTGCGTTGTTGACCTGGTGTTAACCTGCATATGAGAAATTAACAAACATGACATAACAACAAGAAAAACAACAAGAAAAAAGACCCAAAATTTAATTACACATTAAAAACTAATAAAAAGCCCAATTTCAAGAAAAACATCACTCATTAGCCTAAACCAAAAGAAAAGGTTGCTCCACTATGACAAGGTACTATTTATAAGACTGAGTTTGTTGCAGCTCCTTGGACTGACAAAGTCTTTTGGATAAAAGACGAAACATTTCAACAAGAAGAGTTTGTCCAGAGGATCTGATTTAACTTTTTTAGATTTTCCTACCTGGATTATTGAGCATGCATCAGGATATCTGGACTCCATGACACCTGAGCACATAGATCCCTAGGTCCATATTTTATTAACATATTTCATTTCACTCATATAGTCTGGTCCCAAACCACTGAGTGATTTGTCAATCAGCAGTGAAACATTAAAGTCCATTTTCATGGCTGATTGGGATCCAGTGTAAACACTTTAAAATAAAACTGGAATAATATGCTCAGATCTCTTCAAAGTAGTCAAAACCCGAGCTACAGCTGGAACTGTTAGAAGACCATTATGACAATCCAGTTCAGCACAGAAAAGCATGAATGAGCTTCTCCTGGTCCATTAGGAATATGTACAGTATTGAAATACAGTATTAATCTATATGTTAGTAGGTAAAAGGCTGTTCTGGGAGTTGGTATGCCAACAGTTCTGAAGACAAACTGATCTCCACCCTTTGACTTTAACAAGCTGTTAATAGATCATCACCTCCAATCCTGTAAATGTGTTTACCTGCTATCAACACCACATCTCCTCTGAGCCTTTACTCTTATTTTAGTTCTTTTAGGTGGTGTGAATGTGTGCCAGAGCCCCTGCTGCAGACAATGTGCAACATGCATTGAGGTGGTGTTATATGTGAAACAGATAGCTAAACAGTCGAGTGCAGCCACATTTGCTGTATTTAGCAGGTAACCACACCACCTGGGATTTAAACCTCTTAACCGTAAGGAGTTTACAAGACCTTAATGCCTCACTCCTGCTGCATCCATGTGACGAAACGCTGAAATGAAAATAATAAACCCAGCTTGGATCATAAGACTCACAGGACTCAAACTGGTCTGAGCGCACCTCACGTCTGATCTTTACAAATCTGCAGAGTTGCTTCTTGTTTCCATGTTGTCAGTGCATCAACGAAACATGCACTTTTCTTTCCAGTTTATGAATAAAAACGAGTAATTAGCATATTTTCCTTGCATGCTTCGTGCCACCCACACCCAGTCAGATCGATTTGTTCGACAACAACCAGCTACTGATATCGGTGACTTTCACCAACACAAGTGTTCATTTTCTCCCTCCTTCCAACCATTTACTACTGCCCTCGATAAACTAAATGGATTAAACAGCCAATCAGGAAAGGACACCTCCTAAGTCGGGTTTTAAGAACAAGGAATTAAGAAGTGAATCTGTGCTGGTGAAAGCTTGTGAATTCATTTGCGCCTCTGCGAAGTTCCATCTAATCAAGACAGGCCAGAAAGGCTCAGGTCCCTCCTTTCCAATTCCCTTCCACTCAAAAATCCCCTTTCAGCACAATTAGTGCTGGACCCAGTTTCTCTGAAGGTGCACACAGAGACCCGTCAAAATTTCTATCATCGAGGACCTTGAAGCTGCGGAGGAAGAAATCATGGGTGCAGGAGCCAGTGCTGAGGACAAAAAGTCTAAGGAGCTGGAGAAGCAGCTCCAGGAGGACGCTGATAAGGAGGCTAAAACAGTCAAACTGCTACTGCTCGGTAAGTGATCTAATGATTGGTGTTATTGGATCAAGTCATACTTTCTTTTGTCTTTGTCCCAGGCTGCAGGTCATGGAGACGGTTCAGACTGAGATGTTTTAGTTTCCTCACCACAAACTTGTTTTTGAACATTCCTGACAATCTGACTAGAATCTTTTGCACAGAAACAGATCATCAAATGGGACTTCACAATTTAAAGACAAAACATGCCACATGTAACATTTAGTCACTTAAACAAAGAACATTGAACAAATAAATATCACTATTTAAACATTTCAGTGAGGGTTTATTGACTTGTTTTCTCTTTAGTCGCTAATCTCAGATTTATATAATCTGAGATTGTATTAAACCTTCATGCAGGCCTGCTGACAACCAACAAAGATATTTTCTCAATGGTTCACTTTTTTTTATTTTTTACTGGATGACCTTCTATTAATTTATTAGAAGCACACCAGCAGTATTTAGATCAGTTTGGAGAATTTAATCTGAAGCTCAGTGATGATTAAAAAAAAAAAAAAAACAAGAGACAAACAGAGCAGATTTACATAAACTTTGGTATTTAAATACTTTTGTGCAGTATAAACACTACATATTTGCTCAAATTGATATATACATATATACTGTATATATTTGTAGTTTTGAAGAAGTTAATTAAAAAAGTCACAGTGTTCTGACTTTTGGATGCTAACGGAAGGACGCAGGTTCTTAAAAGATCATAGTCTAAATGAATCTCAGGCCGGCAGAGATATGTCAATCCGATTAGCTAACAGGTTTACTGCAGATCCACTTGCTGAGGTTTTTGTTGACCTTTACTGCGTACAAAATGTTTCTGTAGAGTTAGTGTAGGAAAGCTGCTGCAGCACTGAAGGATATAACAATCCAAACTCCATTAGAAGAGACTTTAAATGTTGTCAAAACTGTTTCATTCACTCGGTGGCTCAAGAATCCTCAACATCATTTAAAGAAACTCCATTAGAAGAGACTTTAAATGTTGTCAAAACTGTTTCATTCACTCGGTGGCTCAAGAATCCTCAACATCTTTTAAAGAGAAGCTGCTTCTCCTGCAGCCAGTTCCACCACTCAGAGATACCAACAGGAAAAGATGCAAAGAGACACCGCTTTTATAATATGATCACATGGAAGGGTCTGTTTTGCAGTTTATTTAATCTGTACATGAAACAGTTGTGTTGACACACACAAAGAAAATCACACGATTCAATCAAATTACATGAAAACTCGTCAAGTGAAAAGATTTCCCCCAACAAAGAAAAAAACAAAATAATTTTAACAGTTTAAAATATTTTAATTTGCTGTCGAAGTTTCAGTGGCAGTCTTGAACATTTTTTTAATCTTGATCAGAAGGTTTTTGCAGCTTTTTAAATAAAACATTGCAGCTCGCTCTGCAGTATTAACTAAAAAAAAAAAAAAACTTCACGTGTAAGGCCTAAAGAGTGTCTGCAAAATGACTCCACGTGAACGAAGGCAGCTTCTTATTGCTGCTTGCTTTATTGCCACGTAACATACGAGACAAGTTATCCCAGCGTTGACCCACTGATGACGACAAGCAGGGGAAGACCTCCTGCAGGAGCTGCCTGAAAGGGCTGGATGAAGTCTTTAAATACTGGCTGAAGCTTTAAGTGGTTTCAGTAAAGAGCAGGAGGCTCAGCGATGACAAAGTCCTGCAGCTGTCGGTGAAGCAGGGAGATTCAGGGATCTGCCCCGAGGCTTTTCTCCAGCACTGCTGTGCAGCGTGTTCGAGCTCGTGCATCACTCAAAACGCATGTTCGAGGACGCAGGCCCTGCAAATGTTAAAGTGGAATTTTCCAAAAATACAGATGTGTCTGCCAACAAGGATCCTGCTGTTCTTATGTCATGAGATACATAATAATCAACAAATTATGTTAGATTAATAGAATTATGGAAAACCAACTAAAATAATCAAACTCAGCAATAAAAACAAACAAAAAATATCATGTTAGATAGAATAGCTTCTGTTTAGTTGTGTTTCACATGAAACTGAGAACAGCACATTTTATGGTTTATACATTGAACAAATCCACCAAAATGTTTAATTTATACATTGATTCTGTTGGTCTCAGTATTTCTTCTGACAGTGTGTTTTATGCTCTGAATCAGAATGTGCGTTTTGCTTAGTGCATGTTAGTTTTGTTATCATTTTAATGCATGTGTCACAGACGGTTCAAATGTTCGCAAAGACATAGACACTGTCAAAAAGTAAATAAATCAAACCAAAGGAAAAATAAAAAAGGACGAGCAATACAATGATATTTTTAAACACGAGTCATAAAATGTCCATCTGTTTGCTCTAATGTGGTGCAAAGTGTATTAAACTGCATAAAATAAAACCAAATGTTACTTTTGTGCCCAGTTTGTAAAATTGTACATCGCAATAGAGTTCTGAACTGATAAACAGAAATGATGCCACTCTCTTTGACTCTTTAAAGCTGCTTCATTGAGACAGCAGGCGCAGACATGTCATTACTAACACGATGTTGTTGCTTTCAGGTGCTGGTGAGTCAGGAAAAAGCACCATTGTAAAACAAATGAAGTGAGTATTATTTCTATGGTCTTACTGCTCAGATGTACATCCACTGACTGATTTATCAGCACTTGCTTTAGGTTGATGGCAATAAAAAATAAAACAAAAGTGACAGAAACAAGCCACATGGTGGCACTGTGAGCTCTGAATCAAATCAAACCTGAAGTCTCAGACAAAATGAGTACTGTACTGGACTGTATTCCTCTACTGTACTAAATACTCAAAGAAATTACTACAGTTGTGCAATGTATATATTTTTGATTATTGTTGCAAATTTTTACATTATCCTCTTAAATAAAACCCCTTCCCTGTCCGTTCACCCCCAGAATTCTTCATCAAGGCGGTTACACAAAAGAGGAGCAAATGGAGTTTAGAACAATCATCTACGGCAACATCCTGCAGTCTGCTCTGGCCATCATCAGAGGCATGGAGATGCTCGGTATTGACTTCGGCTCGCCCTCAGCACAGGTCTCATCTTCTGCAGACATGTCAGGTTCACGCTTCCAGCTGATGGCGTGAAATGTGCTGATGGGTCTTTGTTGTTTGTGCTTGACGCCGCAGGAGGATGGACAGAAGCTGCAGAACTTGTCAGACTCCATTGAAGAAGGCACGATGCCTCCTGAGCTGGCTGATGTCATCAAGAAGCTGTGGAAGGACAGCGGCGTGCAGGCCGCCTTCGAGAGAGCTGCTGAGTACCAACTGAACGACTCCGCTGGCTAGTGAGTCTCTGTCTCCTCTTCTGGAACTGACCTGGTCTACACACAAACACAGATCCATCAGTGTCTGTGGGGGGAAATGATGTATACGTGAAGCTTGACTGCTGCTCTGTTTGCCCCGTCAGCTACCTCAGTGAAATGGACAGAATCTGCCAGTCGGACTACATGCCCACTGAGCAGGATGTGCTGCGGTCTCGAGTCAAAACAACCGGCATCATCGAAGAACAGTTCTCCTGCAAAGAGCTGCATTTCAGGTAAACCACCCGGAGAAACCCCGAGCTGTGCCGTCCAGACGCTTCCCGAGTTCATTCTGACTCTCTGTTGTGAACAGGATGTTTGATGTGGGAGGTCAGAGGTCAGAGAGGAAGAAGTGGATCCACTGTTTCGAGGGTGTGACCTGCATTATCTTCTGCGGAGCTCTCAGTGCGTACGACATGGTGCTTGTAGAGGACGACGAAGTGGTGAGTCAGAGCAGACAGTTTGCGATTATGAAGCCTTGAAAATGCGTCGTGGCAGTTAACGACTCAAACCTCTGACCTTTTCAGAACCGCATGCACGAGTCCCTCCATCTATTCAACAGCATCTGCAACCACAGGTTCTTTGCTCTGACCTCCATCGTGCTTTTCCTCAACAAGAAGGATCTCTTTGAAGAGAAGATCAAGAAAGTCCATCTGAGCATCTGCTTCCCAGACTATGATGGTAAGGCCTGCTCAGCTACTTTAAAGAAATCATGAAGATCTTTTAGAATGAATGATAAGTATCTTACCTGTTGTAGAAAGTGTTTTAGACATCTTCAGGTTGAAGAGCTAAGATTTAAATCAGACTAAACTGATGCGCTAAAAGCGAGTTGGGCCAAATACAAATGTCTGTTTTATTTATATGAACATTTATAACAACTGAGTTGACAAACATGCTTTACAGTCAAACCAGACAACAATACTGTATAACAAACTATATTAAATAAATCAAACAAATGAGGACAATCAGCCTTTCAAACTCTTCTGTTCTCTTTAAATCAAAAGCCAAATCAAAATATGTGTATTAGCAGAAAATTTTAAAAGTTCCTTCAAACAACTTCAATCTCAAAACTGTCATAGCAGTTCATGTGAATGCATTTTTTTTTTAAACCTTTACATAACTCTTGATTTCACGTGAATATTACAATGATCTGGCCTGAAGTGCCCCAAGCAGCACAGGAAGTGCTTCAGCTAGCTGCTGTTTGTAAAATTTCATAAAACTACAGGCAACGTTAAACTGATGGCGATGTAAAAGTTTATAAAATAACGTGTGCATGCACGCACCGCTAAGAAACTTTGGCAACGGATTGCATTAGGATGGCAGTAATTTATTTAAGTCTTGACCTTGCTTGGACAAGCTGTTAGTGCCTCAGCTTGACCAGAATTAAACAACATTTCTACAAAAAGTGGTTGTTTAAAGTGTTATCTGCAACAGGTAAGATATCTATTGATCATTAGCTTTCCACAGAACCCCGAGTCAAAGACTTGCTTTAAAGTTTCAGGGTAGTGTCTGTTGCACCCTGAGCTACTCTGAGCAAAGTTAGCTGACGTAGGACAGTGGATCCAGTCTGACATCTAATAAACCTGGATTGCAAATTAGAAATAGAAATGTAAATGAAAAATGCCATAAAAGTATGAATTAAAGTACAAATGGTTTCTTGAAAGTTCAATAGGAGCATTTGAAAACATGGCGTGCTTGAAATAATGTAACATGAGTTTGTAAAATGAATTACACGTCTCTAATAAAACTTTGGCCCACTGACATCGTTTTAGGCCCCAACACGTACGACGATGCCAGCAACTACATCAAGACACAATTCTTGGATCTGAACATGAAGAAAGGTCAAAAAGAAATCTACTCCCACTTGACCTGTGCCACAGACACAAAGAACGTCGAGATCGTGTTCAACGCTGTGACAGACATCATCATCAAAGAAAACCTTAAAGACTGTGGTCTTTTCTAAGCAGCTCCAGAGGTAAGAAAAGTGCAGGCTCCACCGCATCACGTCTCTTCTAGAAACTGTGTCCTGCCGAGAAGTTGGACCCGCATGAGGCAGACCCCTGCAAATTTAGATTAAGTCTCCTACAGCAACTCATTTCTGGTCATCCTGTGTTGCCAAGCAACAACATCTGGCCATGACATGAGCAGATATAAAGTCAAGCAGCACAGTTTAGACCTTGTGGGACTGCTGAGGATGACAAAGATGGTTAAAAAAATAGAAAGTTTCTGGAGAAACGGGGACTAGAACGTGGTGGCCATTTTTTAATTTTGATTTGACAGTACTGTACTATGTATTTCGGTTTGTGCTCAGCTACCACCACACTAAATTTCATCTCAAAATGGCAAAATATCAATGAGTTAGTCATTTTGATCTTTTAAGCTATGGTGGCCATCTTGGATATTTGATGTGGATTCAGTATGTGATGGGGAACGTTCTCACCTATAACCACACCGAATGTTAGCTCTGTGTGAAAATAGCTGAGTTAAAGGTCCACTGACATGATGTTTGAACTTTGCATAAAATGGCACAACATATATATCTTGTATCATTCAGCTA